>CM021101.1:840087384-840468468 GCA_007115665.2 Sequoiadendron giganteum | reverse complement strand
AAATTATTTAAATGTACCTCAGGTATGTGCTGCATGGGACCACCATCATATGTGGATCCATGTCTTGATCCAAGCTCTCTGGATCTATGCCCCAAGCCTTCCATGTGTTCAAGTACGTGCACACACATGAACTTTTAAAATTTAATTTAATTTAAGTGTGTGTGTGTACAATATATGTATATATGTAAAAAAATTTATAAATGTACCTCATTTGTGTGTTGCATGGGATCGCCATCATGTGCCAAATTTCCAAACTTTGACAAATCACCATATTGCTTAAAAAATTTCAAGTACACATGTCAATTCAATCAAGAGTTAAACATGTTAAACATGTATCGTACGTACATTTTTTTAGAACACAATTAAATGTATATATATAAATTATTCAAGTACCTGTTGTGCTTGATTGATGGCTCTACCAATGTCACTAAGCTCATTAGAATGCAAGGACATTGCAGGGGGATTTGTAGCATGTACAATATCAGTGCCAAAAAGAAGTTGAGTATATGCACCATGGACATTATCAGGTGTTGTAGTAACCTAAGCAATGTGATCTGTAACATTCTGATGACCTGGACAAGCTAAAGGATCGATAGAAACATGATGTGCATGGGATCCTATAGGCTGCTTTGGAATATCCCCTGGAGTTGCCACCCCATGGCTCAAATGTGTACCAGGATATCACTCTCTAATAAATTCCTGTACACAGTCGAGAGAGATCCCATGGTCCTCGCTGATGACCCAATATGGTGCTAGTAAATCTGAAACTGAGACTCTACACACATTACACAAAGTCTTGTGGTTCATATGCTTAATATCTGAAGGATTAGGTAGATCGACACAAATAAATGGATCATAAGATGCTGATGTAGCCTCTGTGGGAGGAAGTTTGATCCGTGGGCGTAATAAGTATCTACCAACTCAATTAGATGACATCTGATCAATCTGTGTCATAATAGAGGCAATGTTATCAATAATCTGGGATCGAGTAGAGCATGCTGCTGACTCCCCTATTGCTACCAATTCCACACATTTTGGTAAAACCAAAAGGTTTGGGCCAAATAATGCCCTCTTATCCATAGGAGGTGGAAAACCTGGACGTCTAAATTGTGGTTTGTTAGAAAAATGGCCTTTACCTTGGCCAGCATGCTCAGGATGAGATGTGTAGTCCACATCTATCTTTAAATGAAATTTTGCATATAACTGTCTCACAAAATATCCTGGCATCTCATCATTGTGAGGCCATCTATGATACGCTGCCGACCATCTAGGGTATATGAATGGCGCAACAAGAGGATCTACACACCTCGTAACCACATATCCTCTAATTCTATTTTGTCCTCTATAATGAGGGAACATGGTTAACACATTTTCAGCTAAAACTAATTTGGCAACTTCTATATAATTCATTGTGCCAGTAACACTCCTAGCAAGAGACAAATAAAATTTCTCAATGTTGATCTCATCATAAGGGTTGAATGATTGAATTGTCCCAATCATTCGATGAATCTCATCTCTAATAGTGACTAATCTATCTCGATTAGCCAAATTGGGGGAGTTGTGAATTGTTTTCTCTAAACATTTTAGAGCATTGTTTAATCTAACAATACTATCCTGATATAAATTTGATCTATTTTGAGCCTCTTGATTAGAACGAGGGGAATGGTGAGATCCCTCATCGGCCATGATATATATATCTATGTAAATGTTTAAATCTAGAGATCTGCATATCATTAAAACAAAATATACATGAACAACACATACATTAAACTTGAATTTAAATCAAATTTCAAAACTAAAACAAACATATATAAATTTAAAGTACAATCTTTTCAATAGATCTATGTACATATGTGTATATGTATAAAAGTTGCATTTAACTAGCTTCAAGTTCACCCTTTATAATTAAAACCATTTAAAAATTCTATGTGATCCCATTAAAGATAGATAGGGAAAGAAAATTATAAATTGTACCATCAATTCATTCTAGATAAAAAACATAAAATTAACCAGTAATTATATTCAAGAATCTCACAATAGCAATCAAATAAATGTATATATGTGTGTGTATGTATGTGTATGTGTGTATGCATATATGTATGCATATATATATGTAACATACATGTGCATACATGTGTATGTATACATGTATATGTGTATATGTGCATGTGTGTATATGCATATACATGTCTATGTGTGTAAATGTACACATGTGTACATACATACATATGTACATGTATAAATATACATATGTATATACTTGAATTTATGTATGCATAAATATATATGTACATGCACACGTACATATATATTTATATGTATACGTACTCAAGTACGTACATACATGCACATGTATGAACATATGTGCATGTACATGTATGTGTACATACATACATATGTATTTACATGTGCATATACATACATATGTATGTACACATATACATACATACACATACACATACACATATATATGCAAATTATACACATATATGTATACATACACACATACACATATACACATATACATACATATATACATACACACATGCACACATACACATACATACACACACACATGCACATGTATGTACATATATATATGCATACATGTAAATGCATACACACATACACATGTACATACACACATATATACATACATACACACATACAATTATATACACATGTACATATAGATGCATGTACATACATACATACACACATACGTGCATATGTATATATGCATATGTATACATGCATACACACATATGTACACACATGTATATAATACAAACACACATATTGTACATGTACACACACATATACATGTACACACATATGTGCACATGTACGTCCATATATATGTACATGTACATGTACACACATACACATATATGTACACACATGTACATACACTTATATGTATACATACACATGTACATACACTTATATGTATACATACACATGTACGTGCATGGACAGTGAATTTGAAATTTGGGGTTTTCAATTTTGGGTTTATAGATCTACAATGAAGAATCTAGAAAAACTATGTATTAAATGAATCAAATTCAGTTGCTTGTTTAATTTGATCTTCTCCAATAAGGTTTGGGTCATAAGGTACCTATCAATTTGGCTTGTTGTTGTGCATTGAGGTTTCGAAATGAAACAATATGAATTTGATGAATCTAAATGAAGCAAATTCAGTTGCTTGTTTAATTTTATATTCTCCAATAAATATGGTTTAAACTCAAGTGTGTGGAATTTGAGAGTAAATGACATGTAATGTAAATCAACAAATATTTGTACTATTGGTGATCAATCATCTTTTTTGGATGGATTTCAATTTATTTCTATTCTCAGAAGATAAATTTGATCTAGAATAAAGTATGTCTTTGAATCCTTAAAGGATTTTAATGATTTAGTGTAAGATTGTAAATTGTGTGATCTAAAACCTAATAATTGAGTTTTAAATTGGAATGACCAAAGAGAGAGTCTATTATATTGATGAAAAATTGGGTAGGTTCTTGAATTCTTATTCTTTGTTTCTCAAAGACCGTGACTCCTCTTCTCACATTGTCAAGTAGTTAGATCAAGCCATTACTCTATTGAGTTGGAGGTAGAAATGATTGGTAAAATAGTATGAGCTCCATTTATATTTTAATTTATATTGCTCAAGCACCCTAATTTCCATAAGATGGACTAGAAGGAAGTTAATAATGTATCTCACATTTTGGCTATGTTTATCACTCATCTAAAGCTAAAAATACTGAAAAGAAGAATGAGGATTTGGAATATAGAGGTCTTTAGTAGTCTTTTTGCAAATAAAAACCATATATGTGAAGAATTGGAGTTAAATTAAATCTCAAATTTTAGTCAGCCGAGCTTTCATATTTGGAAAAGAAGTTGTTTCTTGTAAGCACTTTTTTTTTTTAAGTTGAAGAGATCTATTAGCATAAAAGTAGGGATAAATGGATTATATTTGGGTACATTTTCATGAATTATCTCAATAAATAAAGTAAGATAAAATAGTTTCAATAATAGAGGATGGTAATGGGGAAGGCATCATGCCATAGGGGGAATAATGAAGAATACAACTGAATTATTTGAAAAATTGTTGACTTTTGAAGGAAAGAAATAGGTGGAGACTATTCTATTCATATATTATATCCATGAGCTTGTCTATAAAGATGAAGATACTATTTTAATGGAACATTTCAAGTTAGAAGAGGTACAAAGTGTAGTATATTCATATATTATATCCATGAGCTTGTCTATAAAGATGAAGATACTATTTTAATGGAACATTTCAAGTTAGAAGAGGTACAAAGTGTAGTCTATGGTTTCAAGGATGATAGTGTGCCAATATTTAGCTACATTTTGTGTCTTTCAATTGGGAAGTAGTTGAGTCTTTCAATATCTTTTAGTTTTTTCAGCAGCTTTCAGTTAGTACCAACGATTGGGGTCCATGAACAATCTAGTTAGTTGCCACCTATTAATGTTTGATTACCTATAATTTAGAATTTCAGGAAACATGAAATATAATTAGTACTAGAGAAAAGAGTAAACACTTTTGAAGTGTTTACTAATATAATTAGTAATTACTTTGAAGGTAATTACAATTGCATTAGGATATGACAAGAAATTGATTTTTGTTAATTACAAAATACTTATCTTATAGACATGAGACTTACACAGTCCATAATGTTACAATATTAAGAAATATTCTAGAGAAAGGATAAACTTATATAGTCAAAATCCATAATATTTCTTAATTTTCTAAATATTTATCTATTGTGTAATGTCTCTATTCCAATCAATAGCATTGTGTTACATTCAACCTAATAATTTTAGGAGCTAAACATAACTGTAAGCACTTTTAGTTAGGAAAGCATAATAATGGAATAAGGTGGCTAGTTGAGTGAGTGTATTGGTAGCGTAAGAGTAGCAATTAGATAGGCAACACTATAGTTTGTTTTAGCTAATGTTACTTTTTGGAATGAGATAGCTACATTTTGTGTCTTTCAATTGGGAAGTAGTTGAGCCATCATGTCATTCTAGTTTTTTCAATAGCTTTCAGTTAGTATCAACTTTCTTTTAGTTTATTGTTGTATAGGAATTGGACTAATGTTACACTGTCGTAGTCTCGAGTTTAGCTTGAAATTGCAAAACATAGATGCATTTTATATATTAACTCAGCTACAAAAGGTATAATTTTTCTGCAATAGGAATACCCATCAGAGAGATAGACATATACATGATGAAAACAATATCCTCTACTCAAATACATAAATACATACTTCATAAAACCCTTTATTTTCATCATTTTTCTTCAAACCCTAACTGAAAACAACAAATTTCTAATTTCTTTAATGAACAAAACTAATATCCCCAAATTCCAAACTCACTTCAATGAACAAAACTTTCAAAATTCAAATCCCTTCAATATGTTATGCAAATCCCCAAATTTCCATTCAATATGTTTTCCAAATAACCCTGTATTCAACACATTTTGCAAAATAGTGACAAAGGAGAATCTGGCAGGCGTTGTTAACGCAATGGAGCTGAAATGGGTCGTTGTCCAAGCTTTGTACACAATAGGTGCATTCAGCCGACCCTATTTCAATGGAACATCATTCGATTGAGTGTGCCCAAATGAATGAGTGCCTTCTTTTTTTTGTTTTTATTTTAATGGATGCCTTTCAGCCGAATGCTTTTCGAGCGAATATGTTTCGATCGAAACCCTTTCTGGTGAAAGGGGGATGCCATGTTGGTGCCACATCACCACCACTTGGTTTTGGTCGAAAGTTGTTCGACTGAAACCTATTCGCTCGAAAACCATTCGGTCGAAACTATTTGTTTGGCCAAAAGTGTGACACACTATTGTGCTTTTACCCTAGTGTCACAAGCTATTTAGTAAGTTTCATCCTTAAACTCCAAATTAAGCTCAAATGTTTAAATAAACATGTACACACTTCACTTCTAAGTTTGGGTCCTAAGAACATCTAGAAATTCTAAATTACACCAATGTGTTTCAATCACTAATTTGTGTCCAACCAAATTTAAAATAATCATCATCAACATATTATAAGTAACTAAGATAATGGAGTTCAAACACTGCTATAAGTTCTCACTTGAACATATGTGTACATGTACTTGAACTTGAAAATCATAGATATATCTAACTCACACAACTGGTTTAGCCTGCTCTTCAATAACATGTAATATTTTTTGATGATAATCACTAGTCTCCATTTTTTTCATCCATGTGCATGTGGAACTGCATGAAGATGTAGGGTAATAGCAATTACTAGGTGACTATATTGATATACCTTGTTCTCAGGTTGATATTCAATAAAATGAATCCCATGTTGAACAATTTTGACTTGTTTGAGATATATCCCTTGCACTACAACTGAACTTGCATGGTAAAAAACATGAACCTAAGGTAAGAAATTTGCATGTAACATTTTCACTCAAGGTATGTATAATATATTTAATGTAAAGTAATGTACATGTACATGTATATATAAATTTAAATGTTCACATGTGGGAAACAAAATTTCATCACTTGTTTAAGGTTTTGTTAGCTTCTTCCTCTCTTTTGTGCAACACTTTAAATAATAACTAACACCTTCTATGTTTCCAAGCTCTGCTATGATTGCAAAAACATCTCCTGTACACCAAATTTACATGGAAAAATTGTTAAAAATTAGAACTATCTATACTAAAGATCATTAAATTTAACTCATCTCTAAGTACTAAACTTTAAAAATAACTTCATTGTAGATTTACATTAAATTTATATCAAATACACATGTACCTTTTCTAACTAATCCTGAAATATGGTCATAATCAATTGAAATCAAAGGAATTTCTTCAAAGCTTTCATCCTCATCTTCATTGTATATGTCAGAAACAACTAGTGGCACCAAATTACATTCACTAACATATCACATTGTTGGTTGTTGCATGCCTCAATTTTTTCCAAAATGCACTCAGTGTAGAAATAAGAGTAATCCCTCATGTACAATGTCCATCCAAGGCAACGATCTGTACTTATGACACAATGAAAAGATCTTGTTTTGTCTACCCTATTGTATCCATGCATCAATATTCTATCCACACCTAGATGCACAAAAACAAACTTATGTGAACAAACATGTATATATATAAATTATTTAAATTTTGAAAATTTCAAATGTAATTTATACATACCTGATATCTCCCAAAAAACTCTATGTGGAATGTATTGGTTTGTTACTGAAGATGTGTCAACCTCATTTGATGCAAAGTGTTTCTTACACCATTCAACAACATCATGTGCATCTTCTATACAATCTCCTGAATAACTCATTTGATACTTTCTTAAATCAGGTTTGATACAAGCTCATGTGCCATCATGCTCACACTTTCCATGCCCACTCTCAAAGAAACTCCAAACATGTGGTATTTTGTAATTTCGATGATATATAAATAGTGCATAAAATGTTTGTGATGATTTGAATTGTGTCGCACATCCATCTAACCATACAAAATGTTTTTTTTATTTTTACACTCGTGCGTGCCAAGTTCTCAAAAAAACTTGTAAAGTAATGTTGTACAAAAAGTGTGTCATGCTCTTTATCATCACTAATATAAAAGTGATATTATTTCTTAATGACTCATTCATCATATGTACTATAAACACCATCTAAATTCAATTGTGTATGTTGATAACACGCATGCACCATAATAGTGATCTACTTTGAAAAGTAATAATCTAATTGAATCTTTTTTTCATGTAAAAGAGAGTAATTTTTTGCAAAGTCTACTAGTAATACAACTATTCTAGGTGGGGAAGTATCTCTTAATTTTTGAAACTGTTGTGTTTGCCACTTAGCAAAAAAGGCATGTATGTACGATTGTATCTGTAGACATGGAAAATATACAATCACCTGATTTTGATCCTACTAACATCGTTTCATCTTGAATCATACTCTCAGCTTATCAACACATTTCATCCCTTAATTAAATAAATCATTATTTATTTAATTAGGTCTTCCTCCTCTAGTGATTAAATTAATCAATCTAATTTAATTAATCATCTTTCTCTGTTCATTTAAATAATTCATTTTATTTAAATTAAATCTCTAAAGTCCTCTTATTAAATTGAATAAATTAAAACATTATTTAATCTAACATATTCCTCCTTAGTTAAATAAATCAAAATCATTTATTTGATTAATCATTTCCTTTCAATTTGATTTAAATCAATTCATAAATTTAAGTCTAAATTGTCACATCTCCTAATTCTTCATTAAATTAATCAAAACCATGATTAAGTTAATCCCTCCCCTTAAAATCCTCTAGAGAATGCAAGTTGCACAATAAATCAAATACTTTGATTTATTAATTCATCTATTTTCCCTCACAAGGCATCAAAAGGGAATATTCCCTCATTTGAATTCAAAAAGGCCAAGTGGACTTGGTCCTTCCAACAAGGCATTCAATGCCTCTTACATGTCCTTGTGCATTGAGTCAAGTGACATTAACTCCATTTCTCTTTCCCTCTCACATGTCACATTCAAAATTCAAATTTGAATCCAATGGCATTTATCATGCACATTGACCAAAATGTGCTCATTCCTCCTCCAATCACATGTGGGCAAGTGGCCTCTTCTCATTGGTTGGTCTTTTATCCCACATTCATCCAATTTGGGAATCTATAAATGAGAGATTCTTCCTCTCATTCTATCATCCACATCTTGAGTAAACTTACTCTACTCAACTTCATCCTCAAAGCAAGATCTTAGATAGGTTATTGCAGGTTTTCTCAAGAACACATCTTGTTCTTCATCAACAAAGTTGATCAATCACTCATCAAATCATCAAAGCTTAAAAAGGAGTTGGGAAAGGGCCAATTGCAACATCTCATTGGCACCAACTCCCCCATGGGATCAAGAGTTTGCATACTTAATTAGGATTTAATTGCTTTATTTGTTCATCTTTTGTTCATTTTCCTATTTTAAGTTTTGCAAATGGATTTCATGGGGAATCCTAGTTTTACCTTGCATATGATCTAATGTTGTGATTGTTTGCTTTGTTTATGCAGGTATCAAATTGGGGTTCACAGTATCAATTTTTGAAAATTTTCCATAA
This sequence comes from Sequoiadendron giganteum, assembly GCA_007115665.2. Classification (NCBI taxonomy): domain Eukaryota; kingdom Viridiplantae; phylum Streptophyta; class Pinopsida; order Cupressales; family Cupressaceae; genus Sequoiadendron; species Sequoiadendron giganteum. The sequence continues at coordinate 840,459,333 of CM021101.1, read as the reverse complement.
ATGTTCCAATAGGTATCTCCTCTTCTATATAGTTTAACCTTGTGGATTCTTTCCCATATTTTGTTTGAAACTTTACGTACTTGTAACTCTTACAATTTACTGTCTTTGTTGGGTTGGTATATTCATTTCTCAAAGGTATTTTATCCAAATTTCCAAATGTTTTAGAAAGTCCTTTTATGCAGTTTAGTTGACTAATTGCATTATCACATAAGATGGATTCTATGAACATACTTACCCATTTAGGAGATGCATTTTGAAAACCATCACTTTCTTCTCTCATCTTTCGAAACACTTGATAGTAGAGATCAAATTAAATATGATAATGACAACAAAAAGTTTCAAAAACCTTGTTTATCTTCACATAATATGGCTTTAACCTTTCAAACATTGTTTGCCCAATCTTTATATGAGGATTCAAATTATAAAAGTTCACATACATCTCATGTTATGTTATTTCTAGCCAATTTTTTGTATGATGTTCATAATCATTGAGCCCAATCTTGTGTCTGATAACATCTCTACTATTTGATGATGGATGGGTATGATCATTCCAAAAAGTTGAGATCAAGTTCCTAACAACATCTTCAATCCTGTCAGAACGGGGAGCTCTACACATAACTGCCCAATTTCCTTTTGAACTATCATCCAAAACCTTTCTCCTTTTCAAATATTTTGTTAGTGTCTTTCTACTAAAACCAATTTCAGTCGAAAGTGAAGAGATTTTTCTTTCTCTTAATATATTTTTATTTAAAATAGATGTCAACATTACTCTTTTTGAAATGGCTTTATTCGTTGATCAAGATCCTTTCCCAATGGAATCTAAACCTTTTTTAACATTTTCAACAATATATTTTATGAGGCATGAATCTTTCCTCTTATTCAATGTCAAATCTACACCCAACAATCGTAATGGCTCTTTCAGCTCATTACAAAGAAGTAAAGTGATAACAGTTGGGTTTTTTCAAGTGTAACAAGATGATTGAAATATGCATTGATCATTTCCTTTACAAATTTATTCATTGACCTCCTACTAGTATTTCTAGGTTTTTTGGCATAACATTTCAGTTTCTCCATATCCATTTCAAGTAAATGAAAATGATCTAAATTTCTATAAGAAATTTTTCTCTTCACCTTTTTAGCTAGATTCATATGCTCATCCATACCTATAGAAGGAAGTGATCCTGATCCCTCTCCAACATGCATTGTTTGAACTTGGGTTTCCTCTCTATATTCAACTATGTTTTCTTCAACCTCATTTGATCCAATATCTAAATTTGGCTAGACTCTTGCTTGAGAAATTTTTGCTTGTTGAGCTTGTTCTACACACAAAATAGTTAAGTCAAGAGAGAGAGAGAGAGCTTTAAAAAGACTTAACTCAAGAGAGAGATAGAGGACCTATCTAGAGAAGGATAGAGAGAGAAAGAAAGAGCTTTAAAAATACTTAAGTTGAAAGAGAGAGAGAGATTTAAAAAGACTTAATTCAAGAGAGAGGACCTTAGAGAGAAAGAAGGATATCTAGAGAGAGAAAGAAAGAGTTAAAACGACATAACATGTTTGAAACTAGTACAAGTATGAAACTTATGATTAAATAATACAAGTACATGATAAATACTTAAAGTGAAAACCTATGAAGGACCCTAATCTACATATTCAATTGAAACAAATATAAATTATATTTATTTAAAAATTATTTCCAAACATTTCACCTAGTAAATTTAATAATATATGGTCAAGAACATGTTCAACTAGTAGTCAGATATTGGTAACAACATATAACTTTCTTGGTCCTTAATGTGCAAACTTAGTAGTCTAGATAGAGGATCTATCTAGAGAAGGATAAAAAGAGAAAGAAAGAGCTTTAAAAAGACTTAATTCAAGAGAGAGAGAAAGAGATTTAAAAAGACTTAAGTCAAGAGAGAGAGAGGACCTTAGAGAGAAGGATAGAGAGAGGACCTATCTAGAGAAGGATAGAGAGAGATCTAAAGAAAGAGCTTTAAAAAGACTTAAGTCAAGGGAGAGAGAGAGAGAGAGAGAGAGAGAGAGAGAGAGAGAGAGAGAGAGAGGACCTTGTAAGTCAAGAGTGAGAGAAATATTTAAAAATATTTAACTCAAGAGAGAGAGGACCTTAGAGAGAATGATCTAGAGAGAGAAAGAAAGAGCTTTATTAAAAAGACTTAAGTCAAGAGAGAGAGAGGACATATCTAGAGAAGGATAAAGAGAGAAAGAAAGAGCTTTAAAAAGACTTAAGTCAAGAGAGAGAGAGAGAGAGGACCTTAGAGAGAAGGATAGAGAGAGGACCTATCTAGAGAAGGATAGAGAGAGAAATCTAAAGAAAGAGCTTTAAAAAGACTTAAGTCAAGGGGGGCAGAGAGAAAGAGAGAGAGGGAGAGAGAGATGTTGGAAGTTTGAGGATGTTTTTCATTGATGATGTTGTCTAGTAGCATGAGCATGAAAGGTATGGAAGGTACATAACAATGTAATGTAGTGTTTTCATTGATGTCAAAAATGTTGTGAATCATTTTGATCAGTCCTAATAAGTTTTTTAGTTGTTAAGGAAGACATTTTTGCAAGATGATTTGGTCTGGAAATATTTGTTGTGTAGAAATTTGACTGTGTCAAATCTATTAGTTAAGTGTAACTTTGCATCAGATTTTGGGTCCACACCACTCCACAAATAAAGGATTCACTTTGTTCTTCTAACATAATTTTTTTGGATGTTAGATGTATTTAATTCCAAGATTTCATCATGATTGGACAAGTGGATTGAGAGATATGAGTAACAGAGTTCAGCTTGGCATATTGCAATAATTTTTTGTATAATATGTTTGTGTGGGATATTCTTCACTTCTTCATGGATGAGTTTTTGGCCTTGCAGTGTTGAAGATAAGTTGTCAGATGTTAATAGAGCACGGATTCCAGTCGGAATCAAATTTTGAGGTCCACGTGTTGAGATATGGATACACAGATAAAGGATTTTGGTTTAGGTCTTATGTTGTGCCGACCTAACATGTTTGATATTGTGCAAAGGAAAAATATTTATTGTTGACTTATGTAGGTGTAGACATCCAAATTTGACCCCTCCCACAAGGTCAAATTCATCCCTTTCATTCATCTATCTCGCCTTTTCCATCGGTGTTAATTAAATGATTTATTTAATTAATATTTCCTCTTTCCCTAAGGTTCCTAAGGTATTTAATTTAAATAATTAAATACTTTACCTTTGTCCCCTTTCCTCTCTAAATTAAATAAATACTCCTATTTATTTAATTTAGTCATTTTCCTTTATGAATTTAAATCAATTTTAAATTCACTATTTTCTCTCTCCTTGTCCCATCCTCCATAACCCTTTCTTAATCTGGATTAATTTAATTAATCTCTGATTAGGATGTGCACACCCTTAATTAGGATTAATGTCACATCCTCCATCATATCCCACTTGTCCTTGTAAGAATTGGCTATGAAGGTAGCCACCCAAGATCTAGAGGCCTAATGGAAACACAAGCATAAGAGAGATAGAAATGATATGACAAGAATAGACTGTATTCTGCCAATAATGCAAATAGAATCAATGTACAAATGTAGTAGAGACCCCTTGGTTATATAGCCAAGGTGATAACATAGAAGGGCATAAGATTATGACAAGTGCCATAATCTTATGACATGAGACAACTGTGAAAAGCTATCACTCCACCTAAAGTGGGAAAGTGATAATGTGATAATCATCACAAATGGTGGATCTACCACAAAAGGTGGAGAGGTAATCATATGATATGTCCACAAAAGGTGTAAGTGATAAAGTAATAACATGATAAGTCCACCAAAAGCGTAAAAGCTCCAACAACCTCCTATGTGGTCCCTAAGTAAACTTAATTAAGGTGTAATAATGACCTAGGACAAGGTACAACACAATTAATTACACCAACACCCCCCCTTAAGTGCAACTTAGGGAGAATGTACACAAAAGCAAACAATGCAAGATGGGTATCGACAACTAGGCCATGTTAGGTACCCATGTACAAATTCAATGCAATCTCTCATAAAGTGGAGAAAAGGAGAAAACCACGTCGGAAAAAACTATCCCCCAAAAGAGAGATGAAAAGCAAGAGAAAAAGCTCTCAAATGTATGAGAAGGACAAAACCCCTAGAAGAGGAAAAAATCCTCCCATAAGAGAGAATGAAGAAGTCAAGTGACCCCCTCAGATGAAACATCCTGCACCCCCAAGAGAGCTCGCAAATGATGATATGTACTCTCGATGAAGGGTTTGGTGAAGATATCTGCAACTTGTTGTGTTGTAGGACAATAATGCAAATCAATGACCTACTCCTGTATCAGCTCCCTGATGTAGTGCATATGAATATCGTTGTGTTTGGTCCTCTGATGGTGAACCAGATTCTTCGAGATCTAGATGGCACTCTGATTGTCACAATGAATGACTGTAGGACGTGGAATAGTGAAGCCAAACTTAGTGAGAATATTTTGAAGCCAAATAGCCTCAGTAGTTGCATTAACAACCCCTCGATACTCAGCCTTAGTCGAAGAAAGAGAAATAGTATGCTGCTTCTTTCTCTACCAACAAATGGGGCCAGAACCAAGATGAAATTTGTAGCCAAAAGTGGACTTACGATCATCAACATCACCAGCCCAATCAGAATCTATATATCCCACCAAGGTAAGTCTTATACCTGTTGCATAGTGAATCCCATGATGATGTGTACCTTGTATGTAATGCAAGATGCATTTGGCTACTTTCCAATGAATCTCATGTGGTTCCTGCATAAAGCGTGAAACCATGCCAATTGCAAAGGAGATATCAGGGCATGTGTGAGTCAAGTAGATGAGACTCCCAACAAGCTGACGATACAAAGTGGCATCAACAAGTGGAGTAGAACACTTAGCCTTAAGCTTGACTCCTGAAAGAAAGGGAGTCAGAGCAAGCTTACAATCATCCATGTGAAACTGAGCTAGAAGATCAAGAGCATACTTGGGTTGAGAGAGAGATATCCCAGAAGTTGACTGTGTGATCTCAATCCCAAGAAAATAGTGCAAAAGGCCCAAGTCAATCATAGCAAATCTGTCCTGCAAAGAAAATTTGACACTGGTAATGATGGATGAGGTACTCCCTATAATGATCAAGTCATCAACATAGAGTACAAGTAGAAAATGAGAGTCACCCTGTTGCAAAATGTAGACATTCGGATTTGAATGACACCTAGTGAATTCTGCTAAGAGAAGAAAGGAATCCATCTTGGCATACCAAGCCCTAGGGGCCTGTTTGAGGCCATAGAGAGACTTCCTCAATCTGTAAACCAAAGAAGAATCCTTGTGATGTATGCGTATAATGAAATGTATATAATGAGACAAAATAATATGTGATGAAATGATAATGAAATGAATTTAATTTAAGATGCTTAGAATAACAAATCTATGTCAATCTAAACAAATTAAAATGAATATGGTAATGACAATGCAATGCAATGGGATGGACTAAGATGTTTAAAATAAAAACATTAACTAACCTATGTGGATAATGTAATCAAATGATATTGATATGTATTAAGATATTTAGAATAGCCAATTAAGACCAACCTAAACAACTGAAAATGGTAATGATAATGAACTCAAGATGCTTAGACTAATAGATCTATATTAGTCCAAACAACTTGAGATGATAATGATAATGCAATATGCGTAGACTAATAGATCTATATTAGTCCAAACAACTTAAGATGATAATGATAATGATAATGATAATGCAAACAAAACAAAGCAAATCATGAGTGTAAATGAGGTCATACATGATGATGGAAAGCATGAATGAGGGTGGATATGGACCTACACCTATCAAGACCATGTGGGTCCTGAGAAGAAAAGGAGATGGAAGGGGAATGTTTGCACAACCAAAATCACTTGTCATAGGTGAGAGAAAGAGATGGAGGGATAAATGCAATGCAACGGGATGAAATATGAAATGTATTCCTAATGCTATTTGTCAATTTAGGAGCACTGATTTTTGCTATAGCACAAGACATAAGATGCCAAAGTATAAGGAACCAAGGCGTATATGTGTCTAATGCATAAAACAAACACAATAGACAAGAAGGCTATCCCAACACCCCAAATTCATGAGGACTTTGGTCGGGCCAGGCATTAGGATAACCACAAGCACAAAGGATGCCCCAGTGTAACACAAGACCACAAGGATCTTGGTGGGTATTATGCAGGGCAACCAGGAAGACAACAAACAAACAAAAAGATCAAGATACACCCCTATGTTTACCAGTCAAAGCCCACCATAATATGATGGATCATGGTGACCCTGACAAGGTATAATAGGAATCTCAAATGATAAAAAAAAATGTTGAAAATATCAAAAGATCACAATCAAATTCAAAAATCCTTTGCCACAGGATCAAAAGGATGGATGGCATTGATGCGGTCTGTTAGGAAGGATGCATCCTATTGAGACCAAAGATGGAAGCTAAACTAAAATATTGACATGACACAATATATCTAAAACCAACTGAACCTCATGATATTGATGACCTTTGTTTGTAAGCACCAGCTAGGGTAGGGACATACTTGATGACACGACAAGATGACAAGGTGACAAGACAACAAGATGAACACACCCTAAAGACCTAGGGGCTCGGGGGTTGATCAAAGATCAGCCTTGCCTACGTGAAAGTGTAGAGCCCTCGTAGTTTGACAAAAGACCATGGATAAGAGCGGAAAGAGGATGATGGAGACCACGATGGAGGACAAAGACGAACGAACAAATGCCCCAAGGGTAGATCAAATGATCGACCTTGCCTACGTGAAAGTGCAGGGGCAACATAGTTTGAAAAAGACTAAGGACAAGATGGGATCTAATGACGACTGACACGATGGATGAGCCTAAATGATGATGCAAGATAGACGATGGGACAAGCGATGAAAAGCTCAGATTAGGGATAAAAAGCTCAGTATTTTGGATAGCCGATATGGATCATCCAATGCTCAATCACAAAATACTATGTGACAGATGATGGGATACTGATGGAAGGATAGGACTGACAGGATGCTAAGATAGGATCTGCGGATAAGATGGATGGAAGGATAAAGTAACTAAGATGCAAGGTAGATAATGATTAAGACCTCTACGAATGGTGCCTATTTCCAGGTTTTCACCAAACATACTTATCCAAGGTACCATGAAGAGTGGTTTTCACCAAAGGATGAATTATTTCTCTTTACTATTTTTGGATTTTTTAAAACTTTTCTGAATTTTTTGTATTTTTGACAATTTTTTACTCTTTTTTTGTATTTCCTCAGGAAAGGACAACCCAGCTAACTTAGGCATAAAAATTTTTTAGATGCATAATATTGATGGACTCTTCTAGGGGTTCTCCTTTAGGAGTGGCAAGCCTGTATGCGTTAGAACCATACTTAGTTGTGATGACATAAGGACCTAGCCAATTTGCTTAAAATTTTCCCTTCTTGTCTTGCTCTTGCAGATTTCGGTGATTTTCTTTAAGGACTAGATCATCAACATTAAATTGACGAGGCCAAACCTTTTTATTGTATTTTCTCCTAAGATGATGTTGATAGGCTTGCAAATAATTATATGCTTTTATCTATTTTTCATCTAGGAGTTACAATTGAGCAAGATGTGCAACCCGATTATTTTCATCACTTATTAGATTCTTCAGAGATATGTGAAGTGATGGGATCTCAACTTCGATCGGCAAGATAGCTTCGGCACCATAAACAAGGGAATATGGAGTGGTGCCAGTGGGAGTGCGGATGGAAGTGTGATAAGCCCAAAGGGCGGGATGGATATGGAGATGCCAATCTCGACTAGTGTTGTTCATGACCTTTTTCAAGATTTTAATTAAGGTCTTATTGGTTGCTTTTGCTTGACCATTACCTTGAGGGTAATATGGAGTTGACCAACGGTGTTGGATATGATAGGTATCACAAAGGAATTTCATGGACTTGTTCTTAAATGGATTTCCATTATCCATGATGATGGTGGAGGGAATTCCATACCTGCAAAGGATATGGAAGAGGATGAACTTGTAAATCTGAACACCAGTGATTTAAGTGAGTGGAATTGCTTCCACCCACTTAGTAAAGTATTCAGTGGTGATGATGATGAAGGTGTGGCCATCGGAGGATGGAGGGTAAATATTGCCGATCAAATCAAAACCCCATTGTGAAAAGGGCCATGGTACTATGATGGGTTATAGATCTTGTGTAGGAGCATGAATCAAATCTATGTGTTGTTGAAAAGGAAAACATCTCTTTACAAACTCACAAGAATCATGCTCTATAGTAGGCCAATAATATCCTGCTCTGAGAATTCTCTTAGCCAAGGCCATGCCATTAGAATGGGATCCACATATACCACTATGTACCTCTACTAACACAGTGTGAGCTTCAGTATTGGTCAAACACCTAAGAAGGGTTTCATCATACCCACGACGATAAAGAGTATCTCCCACTATGGTATAATGGGAGGTGCATTGGACGAAATATTTACATTGATTGCGTGTAAGATCGGGGGTAGGATGTTATCATGGAGATAGGTATAAATGTCATGATACCATGGTGACTCGGGACCTACAGTGTCATACACCATATCACTCTCAAGGATATCATAAGATGGGATTAAAAGTTGTTCAACTAGGAACTGGCAGTCTGTTCGATCTTTGGGCATGTCAATTAAGGTACCGATTATAGCCATTGCATCAACCGCCTTATTCTAGATTCTTGGGATTTTCTCAAACTGAATAAAGGTGAAATACTTCTTGAAATAATCCACCATGCAATTATAAGGTAACATCTTGTCATCCTTAGTTTGAAACTCATCATTTACTTGTTTAATGACCAATTGAGAATCGCCAAAGACTCACAAGTGAGTGATGTTCCATTGGGTGGCGATCCTAATACCTATGATGAGAGCTTCATATTTTGCTATGTTGTTCATGCATGGGAAGGCTAACTTGAATTATTTTGGTATGTAATCACCTTGTGGTGTGACAAACAAGATACCCGCCCCAGATCCATTGTGTGTGTATGAACCATCAAAGTAGAGTGTCCAGGTAGATGTCTCTATGACTGTAAGGACCTCTTCATCGAGAAACTCTATGACCAAAGGATAAGCATCCGCCAAAGGAGAATATGCCAATTGATATGTTATTACTTGCCCTTTAATAGCCTTTCGGTCCACATATTCTATATCAAATTCACTCAGTAACATGATCCACTTACCCATGCGGCCAGTTAAGACATTCTAGATAACAGATATTTGAGTGGATCGACTTTTGATATCAGCTTTATTAGATGACTGGGCATATAATGGTGGAGCTTTTGTGAATAAAAGACAATAGCTAAGTAAGATTTTTCCATGGAAGAATAGTTAATTTCATATCCCACTAGTGTTCGACTGATATAGTAGATAGCACGTTCTTTGGAAGACTCATCATGTTGGGCTAATAATGCCCCTAGTGCAATCGAAGTAGCTGAAATGTACAATAGAAGCGGCTTGCCTGGAATTGGAGGCATGGGACGGGAAGATGAGCCAAGTACTCTTTGATCTTGTTGAAATAGAGCTGACACTTTGAATCCCACTTGAATGTGGTATCTTTTCGTAGCAGATGGGAGAACGATTAGCACTTATCATCCAACTAAGTTATAAACCGCCTAATGGACTGTAACTTACCTTGAAGGCTCCTTAATTGTTTAAGATTGTGTGGCAGGGGGCATTTCCATTATCGCTTTAACATTAGTTGGATCTACCTCTATGCCCCTTCTGGAGACAATGAAACCCATGAGCTTTCTTGATGTGGCCCCAAAGACACACTTATTAGGATTCAGACATAGTTTGTAATGCTCTAACCATTCAAAGATCTTTTTTAGGACTACAGGATGTTATTCTATTGTTTTGGATTTCCCCAATAGATCATCAACATAATCTTTCATTGTGATGTGAATGAGATCATGGAAGATGACTGTCATAGCATGTTGGTATGTTGCCCCTGCATTCTTGAGGCTAAAAGGCATCACATTGCAGCAAAATGTGCCCCAAGGAATAGTTAAGGCAGTCTTGTGTTGATCCTCAGGTGCAATTTTAATCTGATTGTAACCAAAGAAACCATCCATGAGGAATAGCATCTCATGTCCAGTAGTTAGATCAACCAACATGTCAATGTTTATTAGGGGAAAATCATCCTTAGGACATGCCTTATTGAGATCCTAGAAATTGTTGCAGATCCTGATACTTCTATTCGGCTTGGCAACATGCACTATGTTGGATATCCAATCTGAGTAGTCAATGGGTCTTATGAATCCCACTTCTAATAGTTTCTCCAACTCTTTCTTGACTAACAAGGCTACTTGGGGATGCATTTTTCTCAACTTTTTCTTTGCGAGCTTAGCATCTAAGTGGACATCCAAATGATGTACAACTAGAGCAGGATCTAGACCTGGCATATCTAAATAGGCCCATGCAAAATTGATGATGCCATCTTTGAGAAGCTAGACAATGGTGGAGTTCTCTTCTTCGGATAAGGATTTGGCTACATAAGTGATTTTTGGATTTTCTTTTGTTCCCAAATTGACTTCCTATGTTTCTTCAATTAGAATAGAAGATCTTTCAGATAGCTGAGTTCCCACAAGGGGAAGATGAACGTCCCCATCTTCTAGTGCCTCATCGAGGTTTTCACTGTCAGATACACCCTTTATTTTTACTTTTTTTGAGTCAAAAAGCACCTCAAGGAGGTTTTCACTACATGACTTGGTTTGATTTTGTTTCTTTTTGTTTTTGCGGTTAGGGCATTCATCCTCCCCCATCCCATAAGATTTACATAAGTATCCACTGAGGGAAATGTGTCAACGGGTGCACTACTATGTAGGTCCTAGTAAATGAGATCAGGATGGCGAAGGGAAAGGTCAATAGTGTAGATGGATAGGCAATCAAACATGGAAGAGAGATCCACGTCATCGTACACAATTATGATGGACTCTTCTTCAGGTACGTCTTCAAGGAGACCGTTGTCCACACTAACATTGTTCGAAGAACTAGTTGACAACATAGGACCTTTTTGTTTTGTGTCATAGCCTAGGCCTATTCTTCTAGGTCACATAGATGGTTCTATAGGTTGGTGTCATCCTTGCTCCTCTATACCAAGACCACCTCCCTGATAGTTACATTTTTTAGCCAACTTTGACGCGTGAGGATAAGTAAACTAGAAATATTCCATGAGGGGAGTTGATGGCTCAGGTTCTTCTCGGTAAACCCACTAGCTGATATCATCTTCCATCTAATCTTCAAGTGTACCCAAATCCCTGAATGTTGTCGAGCCCATGTTCTTGGAAGTGAGTGTGAGTGTCTTTTCTTCTTCATTCGATGATGACTGAGGAGGTTGGCCAAACGAGTGAGGAGAGGGTGGCATTGTAGCCACATTGAGTGTAGTTTGCATTTCATATTCTCCACAACCCTTGTCAATGATCTTGACCTTGGTGATGGTGGAATCAGAAGTGGTGGATATGGTGGAAGTGGTGTTGGATGATGGATTGGATGATGAGGCCTAAGGTGCCCCCATTTCAACTCCAGGACAATAATGAGAATGAGGGAAGGAAGCTTCTAAAGCATGACAATACTCAAATGTTTGAGGGTCAGCTTGTATGGTTACTTCCATTCCTTGGAAAGGAAACTTCAAGCATTGATGATACGTGGATGGGACGACTTGCATAGAATGAATCCATGGGAGACTGAGAAGGAGATAGTATGGAAGGTCAAGGTCAAGAACATGACATGTGGTGTACTGCACAATAGAGTCAACCTGAATAGGAAGACAAATGGTGCCTTCATAATCTGTCTCAGCATTATCATATGCCTTTATGGTGATGATGTAATTGTTCAAGTCAACTATGATATATCCAACCTGTTTTATGAACTTTAATGTACACAGGTTGAGGGCTGAGCCATTATCTACCAAGATCCTTTTTACTTTATGTCGGGCCATGAGGACTTCAATATGAAGATGGTGGTTATGATCGAGGTTGATGGCAGGCATGTCATTTTGGCTAAAACCCAACTGATAAGTTGACGACAAATGTCCCACTAAGGCCTGAAACTGAGTGGGACCTATGTCATTTGGTACATGGGTATCTTGTAAGGCCTTGGCGAGGATTTCTTGATGAATAGGAGAAGACTTAAGCAAATCCAAAATGGATATTTGAGCGGGTGTCTTTCCTAGGTGGTCAAGAATATTATATTATGAACTTACATGAGCATATTGGGTTGATGTGGAAGGACCAAGGAGTGAGATGCGGGTGCGATGAGTTGTAACAGCACACTGAGGATCTTCTCCTTTGACTTGAATCATGGAGATGCGAGGATTTGCTTGGCTAATGCACATAGCTATGCCATAATAGTTGTAAGGTACATTTTTATAGCTAACATTATTAGTGTTGTTGTTTTGACTGCTGTTGTTGCTTGACCCAAGATTGGTATTAGACATACTGGCTCCTTGGTTATGGTTAGGGAAGGCATTCTAGTATATTTGTAGTTGAGCATTGGACGAAGATGCTTGGCTTATCCACTTGTATATCTCCATGATCTATAAGATCTTGGACATATTTCTTGAGCCCTTGACACTTGTTGAGGGAATGACCTTTGATCTTATGGAAGTCACAATACTCATTTTATTTGTACCAGGTTGGTTTTAGCTTGGATTTATCAAAAGGCTTGGTCACGGGATAAATGATTGGATAATTCACTTGCAAAAGCTTATTGAACACGGCACTTAAGGGCTCTCCCAAAGCAGTGAAAGAGCATTTATTATTGCCCTGATCTTTTTGATTGGACTGTTGAGGAGGACGAGGTGCGGCTTGCGGCATAGATATGGGATTTGGCATTAGTTGTGGTGGAGGAGTGTATTGAGGCCTTTGTGAGGTGTTTTCTACTTGAAAATGTTTGGTATCTATGACACCATCATTAACTGCATTTTTTTTTTGTTCTGGTAGCGAGACTTATCTCTAGACGACTACTCTTTATCTAGATTATAGATTTTAATTTGTCCCTTGGCGATGAGAGCTCTCTCAATGATAGGACCCTTTTCGATGACCTCCGAAAAGGTTGTGACATAATGAATATTTAGATTATGCCTCATATTTGGATGGGCATTAGTCACAAATAGAGTCACCATGTCTTTCTCACTAAGCGGAGACTTCATGCGACTTGCCAATGCATGCCACCTTTGTAGGTAGCTAGCAAAGGTTTCACCATCACGTTGTTTTTCTTTCAGAATATCTAATGTATTGATATCTTTCTCCAAATTAAAGGAGAATTGTGTGATGATTTTTTTTGAAAGATCTGCAAAAGAAGAGATGGATCCCTTTGGAAGACCCATGAACTAGTCAAGAGCTACTCCCATTAAACTCCTAGGGAATAACCGCGGGAGATAGTTGTCATTAAGGAGGACTTCTTGGCAATGTGAATAAAACTCTTGGAGATGGTTCTTAGGATCCTTCGTCCCTTTGTATTTATCGAATTTCAGCATCTCAAAATGCTTAGGGAAAGGGATGAGTGAAATTGAGGGATAAAATGGATAGGGACAAATCTCTTCAAACTTGAAATACTTTTTGGAAGTCCTTGTTTGTAAGTCTTTCAATGCGGCTTTTAACTCCTCCAACTCCTTATTAAAAGGTGTTGATGAAGATGGGTTTGATGTATTGGATTGATTGTAGGGAGCATATTACTGGTAGGATGTGGATGGAGCAGATGTAGTTTGATCATATGATGGTGGTGGAGGTGCATATGATGGAGTCGATTGATATTGATTGGCGTAGGTAGATTGTGATGGTGGATTAGTGTAGAGTTGATGGTAGGATGGCAGATTTTGATGATAAGATGAAGGACCCCCTTGCTGGTATGATGGAGGTGCTTGATAGTATGAGGTGGAAGCACCCTGTTGGTATGACAGTTTTTGGTAAGGTGGTTGTTGCTGCGTGGCATAATATGGATTAGATTGATAATTATAAGCAGTATATTGCTGATATGCATGTGGAGGTTGCTGTGTATTGGGCTTCTGATAGGAAACACTTTGATGTGGAGTATGATAGGCATAACCAGGATTAGGATTTGATTCTGGAGGTTGCGCATAAAATATGCTTTGTGGATGGTATAGATACTGAGCCATGTTGTCAGGGATGGAGTGGTGAGATGACTGAGGTTGTGCTTGGGCTTGTGATTGTTGGAGGGGTTGATGTTAGAGAGGTCAAGTGGGGATTTGAGGCTGTTGAGTGATCTAAGGTTGGTGGAAAGGTGGATTCTGCTGAGATATTTGTTGAATGTAGAACCTTGATGCTGATGAGGGGCTTTCGATGGATTACCCTATGGCTGTTGCGAGGGTGGTTGTTGTTGTTGTAAAGGAATGGGGATATTTTGTTGTGGAGGTTGTTGTTGGATTGGTTGAGACTAGATTGGAATATGTTGGGGTGTTTGTTGTGGTGCTTGTTGAGGGTTACCTTGTGGTGGTTGAGAAGGTGGCATGTCACTTTGAGGGGTTGCTGAGGAATAAATGGAGGTGGTGGTAGATTAGAAGCGGGTGTTGATCTCGAAAGTGGTGGTAATACGACAAAAGGATTGCCCCCAACATTAATGGGAGGTTGACCAGATTGAGTAGGTGGAAGATGTGGTGTAGATGGTGTTGGGGTATGTCCTTGAGGGGCATTCAAAGATGGTGGTGAAGGAAGATTTTGTGGCATACCATATGCAAGGGGATCGTTTGGATTAGGTGATGCTCCTGTGACCGTGATCGAAACCCGAGGGGGATGTGTGACTGAATATAGTACGACATTGTCGAAGCCAAGATAGTACCAATTATTGACAGGAGGCCCCTCAGGAATATAACTATCCCCCAGAGGATTTTGTGAGTTTTGGGGATCTTGAGGCGCAGGAGGTGAGGTATTGATGAATTTGGATAGCTCAAATCTTGATGGTGGCTTGATACCCTTCAAGAGCAAGGTAGCGAGGATTTTATCCCCACACTCATTAAGAAGATGATCTGTCATCTGAAGATTGACGAGATTATTAAGATATTCATCAATCATGACTTCGGGTTGATTAACCATGCTTTCATTGGTAGGAGATGATGTGGTTTGGACCTTAGTGTTGGATTGTGATGAGCCTCCATTGTTAGGATCCTAGGGGGCATTAGGTTGAGCACCTTGAGCTTATTGGTCTGCCATGAGCTTCTTTTCTTGTGATCAGGTAATGGGCAGGAAATTGCAAAACACGCCTAAGTGATGAATGAAAGATTGGTTGGATTGGATGAAGGATTAATTGATTGATCTGGATGATGGATAAAGGATGCAATTGGATTGGATTGGATTGGATTAATCGATATTATGACGGGATCGATTGGATTAGATGATCGGTTGGATTGGATCGGTAAAACCGAGTCTAAACTTAGGTTTAGAAGCTTTGATTTAGATGACATAAGGTGCCGACTGATCGGATAGAAGTGCAAGATGGATGATTATGACACCGAATCTACCTCAAGATAGAAGTAGATTGATTGGGTTGAGGATGATTTACTGAATTAGGACGAATGCAATCCTAAGCAAGTATAGATGATGATGATCAGGATCAGACACCTAAGCCAACTTGGATGAAAACCTCTACAATGAAGTCTAGGGGATTTGGATTGACAAACTGATGATGGATATGTGATCTAAGGATGCTTTAAGATGGTCCTAGATGATTTTATTGATGAAACGATGATATTTGGAAAATGTAGATGGACAAAAATGATAATTACAGGAAGATGGATGATGATAAAAAAAATTGATCACAAAAAATGACTCATAAAATGATAGGATTTTAGTGGCCAAAAGGATTCACGTTCTAGAATTTGTATGGGAAGCAATCTCACCTCTGTAAGTCACAAGTTCGCATGTGAAGGATGCAAGTTTGCCTATTTAGACTGAGCAAACTTACCTCTATAGGTGGAAAATTACCCCTGAAGGTTGCAAGCTCGCCTATTTAGGATGGAAAATTCACCCAAGACTTCAGTGACACAAGAAACAGGTAAATTTTCTAAGCAAATTTTCCTATCTGGTAAAGCAAGATCACCCAAGACTTGACAGGGATAGGAAACAGGCAAATTTGCTTAGCAGGATCACCTATCCGGTTGACAAGTTCACCCAAGAAGCAAGTAGGTTTGCCCAAGAGGTAAGCAGGTTCACGCAAGAGGCAAGTAGGTTCACCCAAACAACTGACAAGTTTGCTTAAAGCCTTGAAATCATTGAAGAACGGGCAGATGTGACTTTTAGGATCACTTAATGGGATGACAATCTTGACGAAACAAACTCGAATGACAACTCAGATGGAAAATGGGACCACCTAACAGACAAATGAACTTGGCCAAATGGACCTGAATGAAGACTCGAACGAAGAACGGGATAACGAACGAACAAACAGACACCTAAACGGATTCGAATGGGGACTTGTACAGAAAATAAAATGGAGAACGAGATCACCAACAGGGAAACAGATTGGCCTAAACAGACACGAATGGGGACTCAAAGTAGAGAACGGACTCTGAAATGGACCTGAATGTGGACTCAGCATGGAGAACGAACTCTGAAACGAATCTAAATGGGGACTCGGACCAGAGAACAAACTCCTAAATGAACCTGAACGAGGACTCGAAATGGAGAACGAACTCTGAAACGGACCTGAACGAGGACTCAAAATGAGAATGTACTCCTAAACGAACCTAAATGGGGACTCAGAATGGAGAACGGGAGGCAGGTTCGCCCCTGTAGTGGGAAAATTCACCCAATAAGGAAGCAAGATCGCCCAACCAGTAAGAAAAAATTCCCAACAATTGATCAAAATTGCCCAAGAGCCGAGCAAATTCACCCAAGAACTAAGAAAAATCGCCCAACAACAGAGCAAATTCGCCCAACAAGGCAACAACTTTGCCTATTCCTGGGAGCGGGAAAATTTGACAATTGATAGACTCACCTAAGGGATGGACAACCTCACCTGTTCTGGAGAACGGGCGAAAATGGGGTTGCCTAAAAAGTGACCCACAGGCAAATTCGCCTCTGACAAAGGCAAATTCACCCAAACGGGTGACCTAGACTGGACTGAGACACAAAATCGCCCGTTTGGAGGGAAAAATTGCCTATTTACTGTGCAAATTCGCCTATTTACTGTACAAATTCACCTTTCAAGGCAGGGGCTGACTGTGGCAGAGGAAAACATGCACAACAACCAATAGACAAAAGGTTGGACTGACTCAATTGAAAGTAAAAGCACTGGTATCACACAAATAAGACACTCCAGGCAACACGATCCTAAAATTAATGATATGGGTTTGCAAACTTAATGTAGGCCCACTACCTTGAGTGGACAACCCAAGGTTAATACTCTGTGATATTGGGGTGGTTCTTTGGAGCACTCTTTCTTGCGAAGGCATATAGCTAGCGTTCCAATGGCACAAAGTTGTCAACGGACGTCACAGGCTCACCTTCACGCTCTCACGCGAGGACTATCGTAGTCCACCATGAGGATTTCTATCTCAACCCAAGGGAGTACGTGGTGAGTAACTTTGAGGTACGATTTACATCCCCTACACTACACCAAGCCACGACTGAAAAACGGGTCTCTATCTAGGCAACATAAGGCTATCTAGGGCATTTGTGATATACACAAGATATGTGAGGCACAACCGTGAACACCAACTAATCACAAGCATGATTCAGGATCCCCAACGAGGTACTAGAAACTCAGACCAACTCTTCATGTCTTATCTAGGTATCACCCTAGCTTGGATGCTTCGCCAGAAATGATGTGACTGGATTAGGGTACAACTTTTGTTTTCCCTCATTTATATACCCCGTCGGTAACACATGGTTGGAATCATTCTCCGAGTGATGAAATTCCGAGAAGGTCCTGCTAAAGGAAGAAGATACTAGATGTTTTGACTGGTCCCCAAGCTCGCACGTAGCACAAGGGGAGAGCTTAGGCGTGCTAGCACCTCCTAGGTAGACTCGATTGGACTAGAGCAAGCTACAATTTCTCATCACCCAAGATCACCTAAAGGTGCAAAGGGAGTGGATACGTCAACAACCTACTCACAAACACAACAAACAAGTTAATTGACCCTTTAATTAAAGCTACATGTTCCTAGTTAGTATGGAAAAATGACAAATAGACTAACTAAAAGATCTAGAACTGATCGATTTATAGAAAACACATTAGTAGTTTTGAACCACTGGTCTTGGATGGACGAGGAATAGTTGCACAAAACATTTGAAAACTTGGGACAATCACAAATAGTTGAGTTAGCTGGTTAGTATGTAAAATCAAAACCAAAACGACACTAAAAATGGATGATCAAAGTTTTAGATTCACCTCAGATTCACTTCTATGTGAGGCAAGTTCACTCGTCTAAGTGAGAAAGTTTGCCCCTATAAGAGGCAGGTTTTCCCTTTTGAGCCAACAAGTTTTCCCCTAAAGGGGGCAAGTTCACCCGTCTGAGAAATCAAGTTCGCCTGTCATCGGAATTCAAGGCAAGTTTGCCCCTGAAGTGAGAAAGTTCACCCCAGAGAGAAACTTCACCCATTTAATGTGCATATTCGCCCCTCTGGAAAGTCAAGTTTTCCCCTAAAGGAAAATTCATCCGTCTGTCCAAGCAAGTTCACCCCTGTACTGAGCAAGTTCGCCTATTAGGGTAGTTTCGGCTCTATAACTAAAATCTGAACCTGCAAAAGTCAAACAATAGAGAATGTAAAAGGATAGACCCGTGATATGGGTCCCACCGGGCATGCCAAAAATGTGTGCAAGTGTTTTAACCTAGTCTAAAATGCAAAACTAAATGAAATGCAAACAAGGAAAACACAAACAACACCTCAAGATTGGCCTAAGTTGAACTTGAACAAAATAAAAGATAAGGAAGTGATATACTTTGTCCAAGTTGATTGATTGGTTGGCCCTATTGATCGCTTGATTTGTTTGCTACTTTTAATGGTAAATAACATGAAACTAGATGCAAAATGATGTGGATGAGGTGAGGAATGCAATGGTGTAAGTGGGTATCTAGATAGATGCTTGGTGTGGATGCAAAATAAGCTCAAATTTGCAACAATAGCGGATGCTTGAGAATGCAAGTGTGCTTGAATGCTTGAGTGTTCAAAAGTTGCATGTGTTGCAAATGAGGGAAAATTCCTCTAATTTTAAGGGAAAGGCCTCTAAGAAACGAATGGTCAAGATGCAACCACCTTGGAAAAGATCAAGGGCTAGGGTGAGTTGAGAACTCAAGCCCTCACATCTTGACATGTGGTGAGTGAGATGTAAAGAAAGACATGATGTGGAGGTACTTCCTTGTACCTTGGGAATAGACAAGATCTCCTCATAAAGGAGGTCCTTGTCCCCATGTGGGTGATGAGACTTTTGAAGAATTAAAAGTTCCTTAAAATTCCTTGGAGGAATAAATGTGAATTAAAAATTCACATTGGGAAAGAGTCGCTTTCTCCAAAAGGAGAAAGTATTCAATGAAAAGTTAAGTTGAGGGTATGCCATAAATGGCATAAGGGGTTAAGGTAATTAATGGAAGATTAGGACTGTTGGTGTAATTAATTGTGTTGTACCTTGTCTTAGGTCATTATTACACCTTAGTTAAGTTTACTTAGGGACCACATAGGAGGTTGTTGGAGCTTTTCCACTTTTGGTGGACTTATCATGTTATTACTTTATCACTTCCACCTTTCGTGGACATATCATGTGATTACCTCTCCACCTTTTATGGTAGATCCACCATTTGTGGTGATTATCACATTATCACTTTCCCACTTTAGGTGGAGTGATAGTTTTTCATAGTTGTCTCTTGTCATAAGATTACGAAACTTGTCATAATATTATTCCCTTCTATGTTCTCACCTTGGCTATATAACCAATGGGTCTCTACTACATTTGTACATTGATTCTATTTGCATTATTGGCAGAATATAGTCTATTCTTGTCATATTGTTTCTATCTCTCTTATGCTTGTGCTTCCATTAGGCCTCTAGATCTTGGGTGGCTACCTTCATAGCCAATTCTTACATGGTATTAGAGCTATTGGAGTGCCTTTGGATTACCATTTTGGGGAGATCTTGAGTGCAATCTTGTATTTTCTTCATAGAAATACCAGATTCTGAGGGGGTTCAATTTTTGGCCTTGTATTGTAGGTGCATTTTGGGAGCTTGTTACATCAGATCTGAGCTCACTATTACATTCAGAGTGTCCAAGAAAGTCAGATTTTCCTTTTGTTTCATCTCAGTTGGACATTGGAGGCCAAATCTACAAGGGTTTGAAGATCGGAGGTGGTTGCCAGATCTAGGAGGTAGCCATATATTCAGAGCATTTTCAGCCAAAAAGGACATCGCCATCACGTCCAGAAGGGCCAAAAACCCTAAGATCAACTGTCAATTCATCCAAATCTGAGAAGTTGTCTGGTGAGGCAAAAACAATTTGTCCAGGGAGTCGTACAGCCCCCTAGGTTGTCATTATTGCGTCGACGGTACGAATTTTCAAAAAATAAATATAAAATTTTCTCTTGGAAATTTTTGAATTTTTTTTTTTGAAAAATTTATATTGGGTCAAACAATTTCATTCTGCAAAATTTTTAAAAATCAAAAGTTTGTCAATGGGCCCTTGGTCTACCGGTGAAGTTGAAAGGATCTAAATGAGCCCACTAGGAATCAAGTCTTGCTAAGTGCAAAGGCTCTGACACCGAAAAAGGGATGAGGTCGGGATCGTGCCCTGGGCGAATTTGGCGGAATGGATACCCCTCAGTCCTTGGCTCTTAGCCAAAGAGGTTCAACCCAAGAAGGCTCATGCTCCCGTATCGGGTAGCAAAAAAAGAATTTGTGGATGACCTCCATCAAAAATAAAAAATAAAAAAAATCAAGAGTTTTTTTTAAAACAAAAATCATTTTTTTTGGTACTGAGGTACCTGTGGACAGTCTGCAGAGTACCCACATACCATCTGCGAGTACCCACTACCTCTGGCGGTTGTCGAGTGGCAAAGGTGGACTCCGCCAATACCCACCCGCGGACAAAGAACCGACGTATGCAAATGAACCAATGTTAATAACATATCTGGCCATCAACCATTGGCAGGAGGCTGGTAAAATAATTCAGCAACTGGATTTCTAAATTCCAGCAAAAAAGATTCAAGAATATTCCAAGGAGACAAAGGTATATACCAGCAACAGAATATTCCGTCCAAAAGAGCATATTTCGGTGCATATTCCGGAAAGGACGAATGGAAACGGTGATAAAAACGGTCATTAAATTTAACCTAGCAAATTGCTGACATCAGCGACATGTCAGCATTTAAAAAAAAAAATTGCCCCCCCCCACCATTGGCAGTTTTGATTTTTCAATCCAACTTTGAAGCTTCATATCTTGCTCATTTTAACTCCTTTTTTCGAGCAATTTTTTTTTATTTGAGCTAATGTTTTGCGCTCTACGCACTGGTGTGATCAGTTTCTAGTTTTGATGTCTAGTTTTTCTAGAAAATTTAGTTTCTCACAGGTGTAGCTGAGTTATCACTATTTTTGCAACTTCTGGGGCTCCGTTCAGGCTCATACGAACTCCTTTTCAGGTGCCATTTTTTTTGAAAGTGCATGATTTTTCCTGAAATTCAAAGTGGTGCTATCAGTTTGTAGTGATTGTGATCAGAAGTTGTACTTTCATCACTTGGCCATTTTGGACCTATTTTGGCATTTATAAAGACAAGATCTCAGTTTGGTCTTTTGTATCAGTCATTTGAGTATGTTTTTGCCTACTTAAGGCTGTTGTAAAACATTGAAAATCAGAAGCCCACTTTGCTTGGCTTGCAAGTGGCCATTGTACACGCACTAAGTATAAAGTGCCAAATCATCTTTTTTTTGGGGGGGGGTTCTTTGATTGAGTGAATTTGGGGTGTCTTGTGTGATTGTGCTCTCTCTCTCTCTCTCTCTCTCTCTCTCTCTTTTTCTCTTTCATTTTGCTGCTATGGGTTCTCCTAAGTTTCCTTTGTTAACTCCACATAACTATGCTTCTTGGAAAATTGATGCTTGGAGTAAGTTAATGGAAAAAGGATTAACTCATTATATTGATGGAACTATTGTTGCACCATTTGATCCTAAAACTGGTCCTAATGCTCATTTGGATTGGCTCACTAAAAATACTATGGCTCTTGGAACATTAAGGAAATATGTATCAAAAGATCTAATATTTCAAATCGAAAAGTGTAAAACAATTAAAGAAGCTTGGGAAAAGTTTGGTCAATTGTATGGCCAAGTTGATGAGATTAGAGGTTATCAACTTGACAATGATCTCACAATGTTAGATCCTAATAATTTTGATACAATCCAAGACTATGTCACTAAAGCAAATGAGTTAAGAGCACAACTTAAGGATTGTGGCATTGACAAAAAGGATGCACAATTGGTCTACAATTTGTTGGGAAAAATTCCATCAGAATATGTAGCATTTGTTTCTAGCTTCCAAACTCATCGCTTGATAGTGGGTAGTTCTTTCACTCTTCCATCATTTGATGCATTCACATAAATGTTGATGTTAGAGCAAGAAAAGTTGATAAGGATGGGGATTCTCAAGTCTTCAAAGTCAAAAGCTTTGGTGGAAAATCAAGGGACTCAAGGAAAGGGTTCTAACAAGAAGTAGAAGCAATTTAAGCCAAAGACACAACAAGATAAAGCACAATCTTCCTCTCGACAAAAAGGGAATTCTTCACCTTCTCCTAAGAATGGAAATTCAAGCAAGAAGGAGAGACCAACTTGTTCATATTGTAAGAGATTTGGTCATGATGAGAATCATTGCCATACTAATCAAATTGATGAGTTGACAGACATCATCAAGAAGAACAACATCAATTTTCCATCCACCTACAAAAAGAAGGATTCATCTCCTTCCACTTCCTCATAATCAAAAGGAAAAGGGAAAGCATTTATGGCCACTACAAATTCTTCACAGCAATGGATACTTGACTCGGGTTCCACTCATCACATCGGTTCTACAAGGGAGTAGTTTTCTTCTTTGGAGCCATCTAAGGTACCTCACATATTCATAGGTGATGACACTCGAGTGGAAGTTGAAGGAAAAGGTTCGGTTGTCATGGATGATGGAACATTTGAGGATGTTTTCTATGTTCCTAACTTGAGCACCAATCTTCTTTCAATCTACCAAATCATTCACTTTGGAGATGGCAAGAAAGTTGAGTTTCTACCAAATTCAGTTATGGTCAAAGAACTTAAGGATGATGCCTTGGTTGCAGTGGGACAGGCCAATCATAACACACAACTTTACTCATTTTCCCACTTTATTCCTAAGTCTCCTTCTACAACATTGCTCACTCATTCAAATTCTTAAAGTAAGCTATGGCATGAGCGGTTTGGACATCTCAATTACCGCTATCTTCAATAGCTTAACTCCAAGGATATGGTAAAAAGACTCCCTCAAATCAGCTTTTTCGATGGTGTTTGTTTAGGTTGTTCCTTGGGTAAGCATCTAGAAGAGAAGTTTGACAAAGGGAACTCTTGGAGAGCTTTGGAAGTTCTTCAATTGGTTCACAGTGATGTAGCAGGTCCATTTCCAGTGCCATCATTTAGAAAGGCCCGCTATGTCCTCACCTTCATTGATGACTACTCCCGCTTCGCATGGCTCTATTTTCTTGTTCACAAGAGTGAAGTGTTTGATATATTTCTAGCCTTCAAGGCTCATGTTGAGAAGCAATCAGGGAAGCAATTCAAGATTCTTCGCACATATAATGGAAGGGAATATGTGAACAATAGACTTGAGGAATTTTGTACTCTTGGGAGGATTGATCTTCAATATTCAGTTGCATACACTCCACAACAAAATGGTGTTGTTGAAAGGAATAATAGAACCCTTAAGGAGATGGCTAGCTGCATGATTCATGCTCATTCTCTTGGTCCTCAATTTTGGGCAGAAGCTATCAGTTGTGCCACTCACATCCAGAATCGAGTTCCCCATAAAGCTTTGAAGGGTATGACTCCGTTTGAGGCTTGGTATGGTAGAAAACTAGTTGTGAGACACTTCAGAGTTTTTGGTTGTCCAGCTTGGGCACGCATACCTCCAGAGAAGCGCAAGGCATTGGAACCTCAGAGTAGGCCTTGCATCTTTGTTGGATATCCTGAAGGTGTTAAGGCATATAGACTTTTGGATCCAAAGACACATGAAATATTCATTGAGAGGAGTGTTCACTTTGAGGAAAGCTCTCCTAGCTTGGCCTCTAATCCTCCTCTTCCTTCATCCATAGTGGAAAGTGATGATAGTGACTCAGATGATGATTCTCCCTCAACTCCGACTCATAGGATCACACCTTCGCAAGGTCCATTTGCCGTTTAGGAGCCTCGTCCTTCTCTCCTACTAGACCTCGTTGGGCTCAACAGACTCTTGAGTCAGCAGGTTCTCTTGTTGGGGATCCTTTAGATACTCAAAGGCTTTGGTCACAACATCGGGATTTTCCACATGCTTTTATTGCTACTGCTTCTGATCCACAGTCCTTCAAGGAAGCATCAGGAGTTCCAAAGTGGGATTCAACAATGGAGGAAGAATATAGTTCCTTGATGAGGAACAACACATGGGATTTAGTTCCACTCCATAAGGGGAGAAAGATGGTTTGATGCAAGTGGATCTATCAGACCAAGTATGCAACGGATGGAAATGTGGATAAATACAAGGCTCGACTTTTGGCAAAAGGTTTCTCATAGGTTCTAGGTGTTGATTATATAGAGACCTTTGCACTTGTTGCTAAGATGAACTCCATTCACTTTACACTTGCTATTGTTGCAACTCATGGTTGGGTTGTACATCAAATGGATGTGAAGAGTGCATTTCTTCACAGGGATCTTCATGAGGAGATTTACATGGAGCAGTCATAGGGATTCATACAGGATTCTTCTTTGGTTTACAGATTGAGGAAGTCTCTCTATGGCCTCAAACAGGCCCCTAGGGCTTGGTATGCCAAGATGGATTCCTTTCTTCTCTTAGCAGAATTCACTAGGTGTCATTCAAATCCGAATGTCTACATTTTGCAACAGGGTGACTCTCATTTTCTACTTGTACTCTATGTTGATGACTTGATCATTATAGGGAGTACCTCATCCATCATTACCAGTGTCAAATTTTCTTTGCAGGACAGATTTGCTATGATTGACTTGGGCCTTTTGCACTATTTTCTTGGGATTGAGATCACACAGTCAACTTCTGGGATATCTCTCTCTCAACCCAAGTATGCTCTTGATCTTCTAGCTCAGTTTCACATGGATGATTGTAAGCTTGCTCTGACTCCCTTTCTTTCAGGAGTCAAGCTTAAGGCTAAGTGTTCTACTCCACTTGTTGATGCCACTTTGTATCGTCAGCTTGTTGGGAGTCTCATCTACTTGACTCACACATGCCCTGATATCTCCTTTGCAATTGGCATGGTTTCACGCTTTATGCAGGAACCACATGAGATTCATTGGAAAGTAGCCAAATGCATCTTGCATTACATACAAGGTACACATCATCATGGGATTCACTATGCAACAGGTATAAGACTTACCTTGGTGGGATATATAGATTCTGATTGGGCTGGTGATGTTGATGATCGTAAGTCCACTTTTGGCTACAAATTTCATCTTGGTTCTGGCCCCATTTGTTGGTAGAGAAAGAAGCAGCATACTATTTCTCTTTCTTCGACTAAGGCTGAGTATCGAGGGGTTGTTAATGCAACTACTGAGGCTATTTGGCTTCAAAATATTCTCACTAAGTTTGGCTTCACTATTCCACGTCCTACAGTCATTCATTGTGACAATCAGAGTGCCATCTAGATCTCGAAGAATCTGGTTCACCATCAGAGGACCAAACACAACGATATTCATATGCACTACATCAGGGAGCTGATACAGGAGTAGGTCATTGATTTGCATTATTGTCCTACAACACAACAAGTTGCAGATATCTTCACCAAACCCTTCATCGAGAGTACATATCATCATTTGCGAGCTCTCTTGGGGGTGCAGGATGTTTCATCTGAGGGGGTCACTTGACTTCTTCATTCTCTCTTATGGGAGGATTTTTTCCTCTTCTAGGGGTTTTGTCCTTCTCATACATTTGAGAGCTTTTTCTCTTGCTTTTCATCTCTCTTTTGGGGGATAGTTTTTTCCGACGTGGTTTTCTCCTTTTCTCCACTTTATGAGAGATTGCATTGAATTTGTACATGGGTACCTAACATGGCCTAGTTGTCGATACCCATCTTGCATTGTTTGCTTTTGTGTACATTCTCCCTAAGTTGCACTTAAGGGGGGGTGTTGGTGTAATTAATTGTGTTGTACCTTGTCCTAGGTCATTATTACACCTTAATTAAGTTTACTTAGGGACCACATAGGAGGTTGTTGGAGCTTTTACGCTTTTGGTGGACTTATCATGTTATTACTTTATCACTTACACCTTTTGTGGACATATCATATGATTACCTCTCCACCTTTTGTGGTAGATCCACCATTTGTGATGATTATCACATTATCACTTTCCCACTTTAGGTGGAGTGATAGCTTTTCACAGTTGTCTCATGTCATAAGATTATGGCACTTGTCATAATCTTATGCCCTTCTATGTTATCACCTTGGCTATATAACCAAGGGGTCTCTACTACATTTGTACATTGATTCTATTTGCATTATTGGCAGAATACAGTCTATTCTTGTCATATCATTTCTATCTCTCTTATGCTTGTGTTTCCATTAGGCCTCTAGATCTTGGGTGGCTACCTTCATAGCCAATTCTTACAAGGACAAGTGGGATATGATGGAGGATGTGACATTAATCCTAATTAAGGGTGTGCACATCCTAATCAGAGATTAATTAAATTAATCCAGATTAAGAAAGGGTTATGGAGGATGGGACAAGGAGAGAGAAAATAGTGAATTTAAAATTGATTTAAATTCATAAAGGAAAATGACTAAATTAAATAAATAGGAGTATTTATTTAATTTAGAGAGGAAAGGGGACAAAGGTAAAGTATTTAATTATTTAAATTAAATACCTTAGGAACCTTAGGGAAAGAGGAAATATTAATTAAATAAATCATTTAATTAACACCGATGGAAAAGGCGAGATAGATGAATGAAAGGGATGAATTTGACCTTGTGGGAGGGGTCAAATTTGGATGTCTACACCTACATAAGTCAACAATAAATATTTTTCCTTTGCACAATATCAAACATGTTAGGTCGGCACAACATAAGACCTAAACCAAAATCCTTTATCTGTGTATCCATATCTCAACACGTGGACCTCAAAATTTGATTCCGACTGGAATCCGTGCTCTATTAACATCTGACAACTTATCTTCAACACTGCAAGGCCAAAAACTCATCCATGAAGAAGTGAAGAATATCCCACACAAACATATTATACAAAAAATTATTGCAATATGCCAAGCTGAACTCTGTTACTCATATCTCTCAATCCACTTGTCCAATCATGATGAAATCTTGGAATTAAATACATCTAACATCCAAAAAAATTATGTTAGAAGAACAAAGTGAATCCTTTATTTGTGGAGTGGTGTGGACCCAAAATCTGATGCAAAGTTACACTTAACTAATAGATTTGACACAGTCAAATTTCTACACAACAAATATTTCCAGACCAAATCATCTTGCAAAAATGTCTTCCTTAACAACTAAAAAACTTATTAGGACTGATCAAAATGATTCACAACATTTTTGACATCAATGAAAACACTACATTACATTGTTATGTACCTTCCATACCTTTCATGCTCATGCTACTAGACAACATCATCAATGAAAAACATCCTCAAACTTCCAACATCTCTCTCTCCCTCTCTCTCTTTCTCTCTGCCCCCCTTGACTTAAGTCTTTTTAAAGCTCTTTCTTTAGATTTCTCTCTCTATCCTTCTCTAGATAGGTCCTCTCTCTATCCTTCTCTCTAAGGTCCTCTCTCTCTCTCTCTCTTGACTTAAGTCTTTTTAAAGCTCTTTCTTTCTCTCTTTATCCTTCTCTAGATATGTCCTCTCTCTCTCTTGACTTAAGTCTTTTTAATAAAGCTCTTTCTTTCTCTCTCTAGATCATTCTCTCTAAGGTCCTCTCTCTCTTGAGTTAAATATTTTTAAATATTTCTCTCACTCTTGACTTACAAGGTCCTCTCTCTCTCTCTCTCTCTCTCTCTCTCTCTCTCTCTCTCTCTCTCTCCCTTGACTTAAGTCTTTTTAAAGCTCTTTCTTTAGATCTCTCTCTATCCTTCTCTAGATAGGTCCTCTCTCTATCCTTCTCTCTAAGGTCCTCTCTCTCTCTTGACTTAAGTCTTTTTAAATCTCTTTCTCTCTCTCTTGAATTAAGTCTTTTTAAAGCTCTTTCTTTCTCTTTTTATCCTTCTCTAGATAGATCCTCTATCTAGACTACTAAGTTTGCACATTAAGGACCAAGAAAGTTATATGTTGTTACCAATATCTGACTACTAGTTGAACATGTTCTTGACCATATATTATTAAATTTACTAGGTGAAATGTTTGGAAATAATTTTTAAATAAATATAATTTATATTTGTTTCAATTGAATATGTAGATTAGGGTCCTTCATAGGTTTTCACTTTAAGTATTTATCATGTACTTGTATTATTTAATCATAAGTTTCATACTTGTACTAGTTTCAAACATGTTATGTCGTTTTAACTCTTTCTTTCTCTCTCTAGATATCCTTCTTTCTCTCTAAGGTCCTCTCTCTTGAATTAAGTCTTTTTAAATCTCTCTCTCTCTTTCAACTTAAGTATTTTTAAAGCTCTTTCTTTCTCTCTCTATCCTTCTCTAGATAGGTCCTCTATCTCTCTCTTGAGTTAAGTCTTTTTAAAGCTCTCTCTCTCTCTCTTGACTTAACTATTTTGTGTGTAGAACAAGCTCAACAAGCAAAAATTTCTCAAGCAAGAGTCTAGCCAAATTTAGATATTGGATCAAATGAGGTTGAAGAAAACATAGTTGAATATAGAGAGGAAACCCAAGTTCAAACAATGCATGTTGGAGAGGGATCAGGATCACTTCCTTCTATAGGTATGGATGAGCATATGAATCTAGCTAAAAAGGTGAAGAGAAAAATTTCTTATAGAAATTTAGATCATTTTCATTTACTTGAAATGGATATGGAGAAACTGAAATGTTATGCCAAAAAACCTAGAAATACTAGTAGGAGGTCAATGAATAAATTTGTAAAGGAAATGATCAATGCATATTTCAATCATCTTGTTACACTTGAAAAAACCCAACTGTTATCACTTTACTTCTTTGTAATGAGCTGAAAGAGCCATTACGATTGTTGGGTGTAGATTTGACATTGAATAAGAGGAAAGATTCATGCCTCATAAAATATATTGTTGAAAATGTTAAAAAAGGTTTAGATTCCATTGGGAAAGGATCTTGATCAACGAATAAAGCCATTTCAAAAAGAGTAATGTTGACATCTATTTTAAATAAAAATATATTAAGAGAAAGAAAAATCTCTTCACTTTCGACTGAAATTGGTTTTAGTAGAAAGACACTAACAAAATATTTGAAAAGGAGAAAGGTTTTGGATGATAGTTCAAAAGGAAATTGGGCAGTTATGTGTAGAGCTCCCCGTTCTGACAGGATTGAAGATGTTGTTAGGAACTTGATCTCAACTTTTTGGAATGATCATACCCATCCATCATCAAATAGTAGAGATGTTATCAGACACAAGATTGGGCTCAATGATTATGAACATCATACAAAAAATTGGCTAGAAATAACATAACATGAGATG
This sequence comes from Sequoiadendron giganteum, assembly GCA_007115665.2. Classification (NCBI taxonomy): domain Eukaryota; kingdom Viridiplantae; phylum Streptophyta; class Pinopsida; order Cupressales; family Cupressaceae; genus Sequoiadendron; species Sequoiadendron giganteum. Next base: position 840,429,482 of record CM021101.1, on the reverse strand, counting down.
TATGTGAACTTTTATAATTTGAATCCTCATATAAAGATTGGGCAAACAATGTTTGAAAGGTTAAAGCCATATTATGTGAAGATAAACAAGGTTTTTGAAACTTTTTGTTGTCATTATCATATTTAATTTGATCTCTACTATCAAGTGTTTCGAAAGATGAGAGAAGAAAGTGATGGTTTTCAAAATGCATCTCCTAAATGGGTAAGTATGTTCATAGAATCCATCTTATGTGATAATGCAATTAGTCAACTAAACTGCATAAAAGGACTTTCTAAAACATTTGGAAATTTGGATAAAATACCTTTGAGAAATGAATATACCAACCCAACAAAGACAGTAAATTGTAAGAGTTACAAGTACGTAAAGTTTCAAACAAAATATGGGAAAGAATCCACAAGGTTAAACTATATAGAAGAGGAGATACCTATTGGAACATTTATGGAAAATTTTCAAAAATTGATACTGTGAACCCCAATTTGATACCTGCATAAACAAAGCAAACAATCACAACATTAGATCATATGCAAGGTAAAACTAGGATTCCCCATGAAATCCATTTGCAAAACTTAAAATAGGAAAATGAACAAAAGATGAACAAATAAAGCAATTAAATCCTAATTAAGTATGCAAACTCTTGATCCCATGGGGGAGTTGGTGCCAATGAGATGTTGCAATTGGCCCTTTCCCAACTCCTTTTTAAGCTTTGATGATTTGATGAGTGATTGATCAACTTTGTTGATGAAGAACAAGATGTGTTCTTGAGAAAACCTGCAATAACCTATCTAAGATCTTGCTTTGAGGATGAAGTTGAGTAGAGTAAGTTTACTCAAGATGTGGATGATAGAATGAGAGGAAGAATCTCTCATTTATAGATTCCCAAATTGGATGAATGTGGGATAAAAGACCAACCAATGAGAAGAGGCCACTTGCCCACATGTGATTGGAGGAGGAATGAGCACATTTTGGTCAATGTGCATGATAAATGCCATTGGATTCAAATTTGAATTTTGAATGTGACATGTGAGAGGGAAAGAGAAATGGAGTTAATGTCACTTGACTCAATGCACAAGGACATGTAAGAGGCATTGAATGCCTTGTTGGAAGGACCAAGTCCACTTGGCCTTTTTGAATTCAAATGAGGGAATATTCCCTTTTGATGCCTTGTGAGGGAAAATAGATGAATTAATAAATCAAAGTATTTGATTTATTGTGCAACTTGCATTCTCTAGAGGATTTTAAGGGGAGGGATTAACTTAATCATGGTTTTGATTAATTTAATGAAGAATTAGGAGATGTGACAATTTAGACTTAAATTTATGAATTGATTTAAATCAAATTGAAAGGAAATGATTAATCAAATAAATGATTTTGATTTATTTAACTAAGGAGGAATATGTTAGATTAAATAATGTTTTAATTTATTCAATTTAATAAGAGGACTTTAGAGATTTAATTTAAATAAAATGAATTATTTAAATGAACAGAGAAAGATGATTAATTAAATTAGATTGATTAATTTAATCACTAGAGGAGGAAGACCTAATTAAATAAATAATGATTTATTTAATTAAGGGATGAAATGTGTTGATAAGCTGAGAGTATGATTCAAGATGAAACGATGTTAGTAGGATCAAAATCAGGTGATTGTATATTTTCCATGTCTACAGATACAATCGTACATACATGCCTTTTTTGCTAAGTGGCAAACACAACAGTTTCAAAAATTAAGAGATACTTCCCCACCTAGAATAGTTGTATTACTAGTAGACTTTGCAAAAAATTACTCTCTTTTACATGAAAAAAAGATTCAATTAGATTATTACTTTTCAAAGTAGATCACTATTATGGTGCATGCGTGTTATCAACATACACAATTGAATTTAGATGGTGTTTATAGTACATATGATGAATGAGTCATTAAGAAATAATATCACTTTTATATTAGTGATGATAAAGAGCATGACACACTTTTTGTACAACATTACTTTACAAGTTTTTTTGAGAACTTGGCACGCACGAGTGTAAAAATAAAAAAAACATTTTGTATGGTTAGATGGATGTGCGACACAATTCAAATCATCACAAACATTTTATGCACTATTTATATATCATCGAAATTACAAAATACCACATGTTTGGAGTTTCTTTGAGAGTGGGCATGGAAAGTGTGAGCATGATGGCACATGAGCTTGTATCAAACCTGATTTAAGAAAGTATCAAATGAGTTATTCAGGAGATTGTATAGAAGATGCACATGATGTTGTTGAATGGTGTAAGAAACACTTTGCATCAAATGAGGTTGACACATCTTCAGTAACAAACCAATACATTCCACATAGAGTTTTTTGGGAGATATCAGGTATGTATAAATTACATTTGAAATTTTCAAAATTTAAATAATTTATATATATACATGTTTGTTCACATAAGTTTGTTTTTGTGCATCTAGGTGTGGATAGAATATTGATGCATGGATACAATAGGGTAGACAAAACAAGATCTTTTCATTGTGTCATAAGTACAGATCGTTGCCTTGGATGGACATTGTACATGAGGGATTACTCTTATTTCTACACTGAGTGCATTTTGGAAAAAATTGAGGCATGCAACAACCAACAATGTGATATGTTAGTGAATGTAATTTGGTGCCACTAGTTGTTTCTGACATATACAATGAAGATGAGGATGAAAGCTTTGAAGAAATTCCTTTGATTTCAATTGATTATGACCATATTTCAGGATTAGTTAGAAAAGGTACATGTGTATTTGATATAAATTTAATGTAAATCTACAATGAAGTTATTTTTAAAGTTTAGTACTTAGAGATGAGTTAAATTTAATGATCTTTAGTATAGATAGTTCTAATTTTTAACAATTTTTCCATGTAAATTTGGTGTACAGGAGATGTTTTTGCAATCATAGCAGAGCTTGGAAACATAGAAGGTGTTAGTTATTATTTAAAGTGTTGCACAAAAGAGAGGAAGAAGCTAACAAAACCTTAAACAAGTGATGAAATTTTGTTTCCCACATGTGAACATTTAAATTTATATATACATGTACATGTACATTACTTTACATTAAATATATTATACATACCTTGAGTGAAAATGTTACATGCAAATTTCTTACCTTAGGTTCATGTTTTTTACCATGCAAGTTCAGTTGTAGTGCAAGGGATATATCTCAAACAAGTCAAAATTGTTCAACATGGGATTCATTTTATTGAATATCAACCTGAGAACAAGGTATATCAATATAGTCACCTAGTAATTGCTATTACCCTACATCTTCATGCAGTTCCACATGCACATGGATGAAAAAAATGGAGACTAGTGATTATCATCAAAAAATATTACATGTTATTGAAGAGCAGGCTAAACCAGTTGTGTGAGTTAGATATATCTATGATTTTCAAGTTCAAGTACATGTACACATATGTTCAAGTGAGAACTTATAGCAGTGTTTGAACTCCATTATCTTAGTTACTTATAATATGTTGATGATGATTATTTTAAATTTGGTTGGACACAAATTAGTGATTGAAACACATTGGTGTAATTTAGAATTTCTAGATGTTCTTAGGACCCAAACTTAGAAGTGAAGTGTGTACATGTTTATTTAAACATTTGAGCTTAATTTGGAGTTTAAGGATGAAACTTACTAAATAGCTTGTGACACTAGGGTAAAAGCACAATAGTGTGTCACACTTTTGGCCAAACAAATAGTTTCGACCGAATGGTTTTCGAGCGAATAGGTTTCAGTCGAACAACTTTCGACCAAAACCAAGTGGTGGTGATGTGGCACCAACATGGCATCCCCCTTTCACCAGAAAGGGTTTCGATCGAAACATATTCGCTCGAAAAGCATTCGGCTGAAAGGCATCCATTAAAATAAAAACAAAAAAAAGAAGGCACTCATTCATTTGGGCACACTCAATCGAATGATGTTCCATTGAAATAGGGTCGGCTGAATGCACCTATTGTGTACAAAGCTTGGACAACGACCCATTTCAGCTCCATTGCGTTAACAACGCCTGCCAGATTCTCCTTTGTCACTATTTTGCAAAATGTGTTGAATACAGGGTTATTTGGAAAACATATTGAATGGAAATTTGGGGATTTGCATAACATATTGAAGGGATTTGAATTTTGAAAGTTTTGTTCATTGAAGTGAGTTTGGAATTTGGGGATATTAGTTTTGTTCATTAAAGAAATTAGAAATTTGTTGTTTTCAGTTAGGGTTTGAAGAAAAATGATGAAAATAAAGGGTTTTATGAAGTATGTATTTATGTATTTGAGTAGAGGATATTGTTTTCATCATGTATATGTCTATCTCTCTGATGGGTATTCCTATTGCAGAAAAATTATACCTTTTGTAGCTGAGTTAATATATAAAATGCATCTATGTTTTGCAATTTCAAGCTAAACTCGAGACTACGACAGTGTAACATTAGTCCAATTCCTATACAACAATAAACTAAAAGAAAGTTGATACTAACTGAAAGCTATTGAAAAAACTAGAATGACATGATGGCTCAACTACTTCCCAATTGAAAGACACAAAATGTAGCTATCTCATTCCAAAAAGTAACATTAGCTAAAACAAACTATAGTGTTGCCTATCTAATTGCTACTCTTACGCTACCAATACACTCACTCAACTAGCCACCTTATTCCATTATTATGCTTTCCTAACTAAAAGTGCTTACAGTTATGTTTAGCTCCTAAAATTATTAGGTTGAATGTAACACAATGCTATTGATTGGAATAGAGACATTACACAATAGATAAATATTTAGAAAATTAAGAAATATTATGGATTTTGACTATATAAGTTTATCCTTTCTCTAGAATATTTCTTAATATTGTAACATTATGGACTGTGTAAGTCTCATGTCTATAAGATAAGTATTTTGTAATTAACAAAAATCAATTTCTTGTCATATCCTAATGCAATTGTAATTACCTTCAAAGTAATTACTAATTATATTAGTAAACACTTCAAAAGTGTTTACTCTTTTCTCTAGTACTAATTATATTTCATGTTTCCTGAAATTCTAAATTATAGGTAATCAAACATTAATAGGTGGCAACTAACTAGATTGTTCATGGACCCCAATCGTTGGTACTAACTGAAAGCTGCTGAAAAAACTAAAAGATATTGAAAGACTCAACTACTTCCCAATTGAAAGACACAAAATGTAGCTAAATATTGGCACACTATCATCCTTGAAACCATAGACTACACTTTGTACCTCTTCTAACTTGAAATGTTCCATTAAAATAGTATCTTCATCTTTATAGACAAGCTCATGGATATAATATATGAATATACTACACTTTGTACCTCTTCTAACTTGAAATGTTCCATTAAAATAGTATCTTCATCTTTATAGACAAGCTCATGGATATAATATATGAATAGAATAGTCTCCACCTATTTCTTTCCTTCAAAAGTCAACAATTTTTCAAATAATTCAGTTGTATTCTTCATTATTCCCCCTATGGCATGATGCCTTCCCCATTACCATCCTCTATTATTGAAACTATTTTATCTTACTTTATTTATTGAGATAATTCATGAAAATGTACCCAAATATAATCCATTTATCCCTACTTTTATGCTAATAGATCTCTTCAACTTAAAAAAAAAAAGTGCTTACAAGAAACAACTTCTTTTCCAAATATGAAAGCTCGGCTGACTAAAATTTGAGATTTAATTTAACTCCAATTCTTCACATATATGGTTTTTATTTGCAAAAAGACTACTAAAGACCTCTATATTCCAAATCCTCATTCTTCTTTTCAGTATTTTTAGCTTTAGATGAGTGATAAACATAGCCAAAATGTGAGATACATTATTAACTTCCTTCTAGTCCATCTTATGGAAATTAGGGTGCTTGAGCAATATAAATTAAAATATAAATGGAGCTCATACTATTTTACCAATCATTTCTACCTCCAACTCAATAGAGTAATGGCTTGATCTAACTACTTGACAATGTGAGAAGAGGAGTCACGGTCTTTGAGAAACAAAGAATAAGAATTCAAGAACCTACCCAATTTTTCATCAATATAATAGACTCTCTCTTTGGTCATTCCAATTTAAAACTCAATTATTAGGTTTTAGATCACACAATTTACAATCTTACACTAAATCATTAAAATCCTTTAAGGATTCAAAGACATACTTTATTCTAGATCAAATTTATCTTCTGAGAATAGAAATAAATTGAAATCCATCCAAAAAAGATGATTGATCACCAATAGTACAAATATTTGTTGATTTACATTACATGTCATTTACTCTCAAATTCCACACACTTGAGTTTAAACCATATTTATTGGAGAATATAAAATTAAACAAGCAACTGAATTTGCTTCATTTAGATTCATCAAATTCATATTGTTTCATTTCGAAACCTCAATGCACAACAACAAGCCAAATTGATAGGTACCTTATGACCCAAACCTTATTGGAGAAGATCAAATTAAACAAGCAACTGAATTTGATTCATTTAATACATAGTTTTTCTAGATTCTTCATTGTAGATCTATAAACCCAAAATTGAAAACCCCAAATTTCAAATTCACTGTCCATGCACGTACATGTGTATGTATACATATAAGTGTATGTACATGTGTATGTATACATATAAGTGTATGTACATGTGTGTACATATATGTGTATGTGTGTACATGTACATGTACATATATATGGACGTACATGTGCACATATGTGTGTACATGTATATGTGTGTGTACATGTACAATATGTGTGTTTGTATTATATACATGTGTGTACATATGTGTGTATGCATGTATACATATGCATATATACATATGCACGTATGTGTGTATGTATGTATGTACATGCATCTATATGTACATGTGTATATAATTGTATGTGTGTATGTATGTATATATGTGTGTATGTACATGTGTATGTGTGTATGCATTTACATGTATGCATATATATATGTACATACATGTGCATGTGTGTGTGTATGTATGTGTATGTGTGCATGTGTGTATGTATATATGTATGTATATGTGTATATGTGTATGTGTGTATGTATACATATATGTGTATAATTTGCATATATATGTGTATGTGTATGTGTATGTATGTATATGTGTACATACATATGTATGTATATGCACATGTAAATACATATGTATGTATGTACACATACATGTACATGCACATATGTTCATACATGTGCATGTATGTACGTACTTGAGTACGTATACATATAAATATATATGTACGTGTGCATGTACATATATATTTATGCATACATAAATTCAAGTATATACATATGTATATTTATACATGTACATATGTATGTATGTACACATGTGTACATTTACACACATAGACATGTATATGCATATACACACATGCACATATACACATATACATGTATACATACACATGTATGCACATGTATGTTACATATATATATGCATACATATATGCATACACACATACACATACATACACACACATATATACATTTATTTGATTGCTATTGTGAGATTCTTGAATATAATTACTGGTTAATTTTATGTTTTTTATCTAGAATGAATTGATGGTACAATTTATAATTTTCTTTCCCTATCTATCTTTAATGGGATCACATAGAATTTTTAAATGGTTTTAATTATAAAGGGTGAACTTGAAGCTAGTTAAATGCAACTTTTATACATATACACATATGTACATAGATCTATTGAAAAGATTGTACTTTAAATTTATATATGTTTGTTTTAGTTTTGAAATTTGATTTAAATTCAAGTTTAATGTATGTGTTGTTCATGTATATTTTGTTTTAATGATATGCAGATCTCTAGATTTAAACATTTACATAGATATATATATCATGGCCGATGAGGGATCTCACCATTCCCCTCGTTCTAATCAAGAGGCTCAAAATAGATCAAATTTATATCAGGATAGTATTGTTAGATTAAACAATGCTCTAAAATGTTTAGAGAAAACAATTCACAACTCCCCCAATTTGGCTAATCGAGATAGATTAGTCACTATTAGAGATGAGATTCATCGAATGATTGGGACAATTCAATCATTCAACCCTTATGATGAGATCAACATTGAGAAATTTTATTTGTCTCTTGCTAGGAGTGTTACTGGCACAATGAATTATATAGAAGTTGCCAAATTAGTTTTAGCTGAAAATGTGTTAACCATGTTCCCTCATTATAGAGGACAAAATAGAATTAGAGGATATGTGGTTACGAGGTGTGTAGATCCTCTTGTTGCGCCATTCATATACCCTAGATGGTCGGCAGCGTATCATAGATGGCCTCACAATGATGAGATGCCAGGATATTTTGTGAGACAGTTATATGCAAAATTTCATTTAAAGATAGATGTGGACTACACATCTCATCCTGAGCATGCTGGCCAAGGTAAAGGCCATTTTTCTAACAAACCACAATTTAGACGTCCAGGTTTTCCACCTCCTATGGATAAGAGGGCATTATTTGGCCCAAACCTTTTGGTTTTACCAAAATGTGTGGAATTGGTAGCAATAGGGGAGTCAGCAGCATGCTCTACTCGATCCCAGATTATTGATAACATTGCCTCTATTATGACACAGATTGATCAGATGTCATCTAATTGAGTTGGTAGATACTTATTACGCCCACGGATCAAACTTCCTCCCACAGAGGCTACATCAGCATCTTATGATCCATTTATTTGTGTCGATCTACCTAATCCTTCAGATATTAAGCATATGAACCACAAGACTTTGTGTAATGTGTGTAGAGTCTCAGTTTCAGATTTACTAGCACCATATTGGGTCATCAGCGAGGACCATGGGATCTCTCTCGACTGTGTACAGGAATTTATTAGAGAGTGATATCCTGGTACACATTTGAGCCATGGGGTGGCAACTCCAGGGGATATTCCAAAGCAGCCTATAGGATCCCATGCACATCATGTTTCTATCGATCCTTTAGCTTGTCCAGGTCATCAGAATGTTACAGATCACATTGCTTAGGTTACTACAACACCTGATAATGTCCATGGTGCATATACTCAACTTCTTTTTGGCACTGATATTGTACATGCTACAAATCCCCCTGCAATGTCCTTGCATTCTAATGAGCTTAGTGACATTGGTAGAGCCATCAATCAAGCACAACAGGTACTTGAATAATTTATATATATACATTTAATTGTGTTCTAAAAAAATGTACGTACGATACATGTTTAACATGTTTAACTCTTGATTGAATTGACATGTGTACTTGAAATTTTTTAAGCAATATGGTGATTTGTCAAAGTTTGGAAATTTGGCACATGATGGCGATCCCATGCAACACACAAATGAGGTACATTTATAAATTTTTTTACATATATACATATATTGTACACACACACACTTAAATTAAATTAAATTTTAAAAGTTCATGTGTGTGCACGTACTTGAACACATGGAAGGCTTGGGGCATAGATCCAGAGAGCTTGGATCAAGACATGGATCCACATATGATGGTGGTCCCATGCAGCACATACCTGAGGTACATTTAAATAATTTTATATAATTTAAAATTTAATTGTACTCGATTTGTAAGTTTGAACACGTTGAAAGTTTGTATGTACATACAAGTTTAGATAATTTCATGTGCACATACTTGAACACATGCAGGTTTTGGGATGAGGCTCAAACACGCATCTAGAGAGCTTGGATCGAGACATGGATCCACACATCTTGGATCAGGAGAGGGATCATCCCATGGATCGAGGGAGAGATTGAGGGAGAGATCGGGCCATAGATCTGATGATTCTATTCACAGTAGATATCCCTCTCTTTGAGATCAGATTATTATGTTGTCCAGACACTTTTTATGATTTATACATACATCACATTATCTATACATGTTTATGTTTTATGGTATATATGTACACTCGTTATGATTTATAGATCACATTCACACATGTTTTATGGTTTGTTCATAGATTTTTTATCATGCATTATTATGGTTTTCAAACACTTGTTACACATTTATTTACATCGTGCAAATTATATTATGGTTTTATTTATTTAGCAAGTTTGTACAGGTTTAAATTTAATTTTAAATTGTGGTTTGTTCACACTTGTTACACTCATCTATATAATTGACAAGTTACCTACTTAAACTTGACTAAGTTAGATCATGTATAACTATGATGTACACAATTTGTATTCAATTATCATGATATATACAATTGTATGGTACAATCTCTAGCTAATCATATCAAACAACCATGCATAATCAACTTCCATTGCACTTTCCTAGAATTAACTTATAAACACCTAAATATAGTGGAACTATAATACAAAAATAGACAAATTATCATATACCACACTCTAAATTAAACTAATCAAAATTTAAAAAGACATGTAAGAAAATCTTGGCGAAAAATTTAATATGATAACTATCCATCATAATAGTCTATTCACTAAATACAAAGAAATTATATGTTATACAAGGGTTAAGCTTGTTGTCTCTAGTACATAATCTATTTCCTTGTAAATTTTTATCATCATCTTCTAAAAGTTAGTTTTGGTTTGATAAAACCAATCTAGAATGGATATAGATGTTAGTAATGGATATCTTATAATAAGTTATAATAGAACATGCATATCTATTTTAAATAAAATAATCATCCATTACTCAAAACAAATATCCTTTATTCAAAATAAAAAATTGTTATTCAAAATCCAAAAAATAACACTTTAGTAAAATAGGCCTAACAATCTTATCTAGAGCTAATGAAAATATGAAAATCTACCCAAAGAGAAATCACCCAATATTCTTCAAGTAGATAATAATTTAAAATTAATTGAAATAATAGAGTTTTCAACATCAAATATTTAGATCAAAATGATCTTATAGCTATATAAATACCATATTGCAAACTTTAGGCACTTTGCTAAAAATGGATCTAGGTCACTATTTAATTTTTATTAATTTTGAATGTTCTCTAGCTTACACCATAATAGTCTGGAATGAGCAACTATTTTATAGAGATTCAAAACTAAATAAAATAAATCATAAAAATTAAATTGTATTATACATGTATCACTATACTTCATCTAAAAATAGCAACAACCTTTACACAAATAATACTAGATCTTCTAAAAACCATTGTTAGGATAAAAATAATTCCTACATGTTACAGTCCAAATCCTTTGTACACAAGCATTGAACTTGTAATTTAAGACAGGGGTAAAAAATAGGTAAATCAATTAAATGAATAAGATAAAACTATCAAATGGAAAGGCTCCCACAAACCATCCAATCTAGATATCATTCATGATCAATAGAGCCTCAAAGTGTTGGGATGCGAAAATGTTCACCACACTCCCAATGAAACTTTAGATTAGGGGGGATCCAATGAAAAGAAAGAGTTGATAAGAAAATACATCTCTACAGGTCCTAGAATGAGTTAGAATGAGTTCAAGTGTTACTATAAAATATTAACAATGGATTGAAAATAGCACATTCAAGTTAGTACCAAATAATAGAGTAGGGAAGGGGAATAGGCATAGGAAACAAGATACTAACCATGCAAGAATAATTTTGATTAATTATCATTATAAAGGACCAACAACTATCAGGGCTAGTGAGGTGGATGAAAAATGAATCTAGATGAAACCATAAAAAATATTTTAAAATATCTAGTGAAAAATCTACACTATACCTTTTCTATTATTTCTAACATTAAGGTAGTGTCCTAGCACCATTTGCTAGTAGTTGTACCAATATGCAACACCATACTCTAGAATCTACTTTGTTGGACTTATGTGCATCATTGTGTGATCAATATAATTTGAACTATATGAATTTTCACATTTGATTAGACACAACCTTTTCTCTATAGATGCCTGCATAATTTCCTATTGCTAACTAAAAAAACATGGTACACCATTACTATTTAATTGGAACCATCTCATACATGCACACCTTAGAACTATGAGCCCCAAGTCATAAAACTAACTTTCTCTACCCTTTTATAATTTTTATCAAATCAAATATTAAAAAAGCTAAAATTAAATTATACAAGGGAACTTATCAAATATATTATAAAAGCTTAATAAGGTATATATTTAAGCATACATTATCATGGATTGGTTTATATATCCTATTAAGATAACCAATCTGATATATCACAACCTTTAAGAGTGTACAAGTATACATGATCTAAGATTCAACAAATGTTCAATAGAAGATTCAAGTGAACTTAAAAAATATTCTTGAACTAAATTAAGAATACCACATGGAATATTTATGAACAATCCTTTGAAAAAACCCATTCTAAATCATGCCACATGTCCAATCAATTTATAAATATATATATAGATCTAGCTCGATCTATAAAAAGTTTGAGTATGTACAAATGTGCATATCCAAAAGACAACTTAAAGCTCCTGGTACATAAAATCTGGATCCTCTCTATCTTTAATTATCTCTAAAAAAAATTCATGATCTTCAATAGGCAACCTCCACTTTTGTTTGGCACATCCTTTTTTAGGTAAAGTTTCTAAATTTATTTTTGTTGCTATAACTAGGTGACTGTAATGTAGAACCTTTTGTCTTGGCATATAATCAACAAAATAAATACCATTTTTATCTGTCTTTATTTGTTGATAATATGTGCCTTCAATAACGACTGATCCAATGGGATACTCTTGTCCATCACCATCTATCATCAATTCCACCAATTTGCTTTTTGGTTGCGTACATCTTAGTAGATAGTAATCTACACCTTTCGCATTGTCAGGATCTGCAACAACAACGAAAATATCTCCTGTACACACACCATATATTTTTAATCAATTTTAACTAAATTAAACACATGCACTTAAAACTTACTTAAACATGGAATATATTTAAATCAAATTTAACTAAATTAAGATCAATTCCATACCTGTAACAACTAAATCAGATACATGTTCATAATCAGCTGAATATAGAGGATCGTAGACATTGACATTGTCATCTTCAACAAAAGGAGGCATTGATATTAATTGTTTCATTTCCCATTGTGAAACATACCCATCTCTAATATTCTCACATTGAACAATATTTGCATTGTTCTCAATGCAATCAACACAAAAACATGATTTTTCTCACATTAATTACATAAGGCTTACTACTTCCCGTTGTCATGATTTGATGTAGACTTCTAATACCATGAATTGCTTGACAATTATAAGGATTTGATCGATCAATATCTGTAAATTCAAATTTGAAAATTCAATTAAAAATCATGTACACTTGAACTTTGAAATTCAAATTTTTAACAAATTTTGACTAGATGTACTTGTAACTTCCCAAAAATAACGTGTGTTGTATGTTGAGTTGCGAGCGAAAAAATGACTTTTACACCATTCAATAATTTCATTTGCATTCCGTATGGAATTACCTGCAAGTACACATGTGTTGGCACAATCTATCACATATTACTTTCAAGGAACTTAAAATAATTTTTAATTTAATTTAAATATATATAGATAATCTTTTCAAAAATATATCTACATGTTCCATATATATATATGGTGAAATTTACCAGCAAGTTCATGTTGACGAAGTGCACGCTTCACACATGTTCTTACTCCATCGTGCTCTCCTTTTCCATGTCCACTCTCATAAAAATTCCACATAAATTTGGTGTTGCGTCTAGCTTGTTGATGGCTTAACCAAACAAAAGCTTTTGAAGACTTAAATTGTCCTACACAAAGTTACAAATAATTATGTACTAAAACCAAATTAGCTCAAGTCAAAAAAGTAATTATATATATATAGTTCTTGCAATTAGACTTGATTTAAGTCTCAAAATTTAAAGTTAAATATAAATAAATAAAATTTTAAAAAAATAATGTACACTTACCAGCACATCCATCAGACCATATTCAGTGTTGTTCTTGATTTATGCCACATCGTCTCAAGTCTTCAAAAAATATTTTGAAACAATGAGCTACATAGCTTCTACCATGATTTGTATCATCACTGATATAAAAGTGAACCTCTTTGATGATAATTCGATCATCTTTGCTACTTTGTATTCCATCGACCTCTAATTCGACATGCCTATAGCAATCTTGCACAAAGATTGCAACTTGCTTTGAATGATAATATTGACTTTCTATCTCAATTTGTGGACTAAATGTATAGTTCTCAGAGAAATCTACAATAGAGAGAATACAACCTGGTGGAAAGCAATTCTTTGAATCACGAAATTGTTTAGCTTTCCATCTTGCACCATGACAATGTTGGATATGTGGATATATGATATTATGAAATTTACTCATGAATTCATTGTAAGGCAATCCACTCTCTTTGAGAATAATTTTTTTGGCCTCAACTCCTGACTTCGTTAAGTATGTCTCATATTCAAATCTCTTCCAAACAACTTGCATTTCATTATTGTCAACATGTAAAATATTTTTCAAATCTCCACAATCATTACATACATTTTTTATACACTGAACACTGAATTCTTCTAAATCTTCTGATTTTTTGCATACAAGAGACTTCACAAATTGTGTTGTACTTCCAGGGATGGCTAAATTTTGATCAATTGTCGTCACAGATTTTCTATATGATTGTAGATGTAAATCAAATTCAACATGATTTCGACAACAAGTTTCACGTACTTTATTTATATGTACAAATGATGGTCGTAGTGTCTCAAACATCCTTTGACAAATCTTCACATTTGAAAAATCTTGCTTAAATTCTTCAAAAAGTTCACTTTGTGTTGTATCTATAAAATGTTTTGGATGAGAAATTTTTGTACCATCATCACTTATTATTTGTATAGTATCCCTTCTATTGGATGAAACACGAGAGTGAGTAGTCCAATATTCAACCACCCGTTTCTTTACATCTTCTGAAATTCTATCTTTTCGGGGAACCCTACAAATATTTACCCAATTTTTCTCAATTTTGTCATCTATTTGATTTCTCTTTTCAATATACCTTTGAATAGTTCTCCTAGAAACATTTAGTAATTTAGAAATTGCTTGAACTTATCTTCTATGTGATAATTTCTTACTAGAAATTACAGTCATCAACGCTCTATGTGCAACACTTAAATCACTAGATCAACTATTTTTTCAATACATTTTAATGCTTCTTGCAAGTTTTCAACAATTGTGTGTTTTAAGTCTGATGAATTTTTCCTATTATCAACCCCTAACAACTCCAAAACAGGGGTATTTTTCTTTTCGTCTAAATAAATTTGTAACTAACTGTGCTCTTCCAATTAGAGATTTTTCTTCAAAAAAATCATCCCATATTCTTTTCGAGTGTAATTTTAATGTGCTTTTAGATAACATATCTTTAGATGAAATATTATTGAAAAGAGAATCCTCATCCATCTCCATCAGATTTTCCATACCATTGTCCAAAAAAAATTATTATTAGGTTTAGTTTATTCTTGTACCTGTACGTCACCCTCGTCATTGATATTTTCCATGGGTTCTTCTTCATGAGATGTTCCTTCACCCACTCTTCTCTTCCTCTGTCTTATTCGTATTCGATCATACTTCCTTGATCTATTTCTTTTACACGCCATCACAAATTGCACTCAAATTTGAATTCCCCTGCATACAAATTTGTACACACATGAGCTTTCAATGAAACATGTATGTAATTAATATTGCATAAATATCTAACACTTAAAAAAAAAATGGAATAACATATATAATTGGTGATCAATAATAATGAAATCTAAGAATATAAATAGCAAAAACAAATTTCAAATGCATTAATGAAAATAAAAAACATAATCAATTAAATAAGTTCAAGATCAATGTAATTAAAATATAGCTCTCCTATTGTTTAAATACGTTAAATCTTTTGTCGAAATAAACCTTCTTTTGTTGGAATAAACCTTATTTTGTCGAAATAAATCTTCTAACTATTTTATCGAAATAAGCTTTCCTTAGTCGAAATCAGTCTTCTTTGGTCGAAATATATTTTATTGAATTTACATGAGTTGAAAAATCTTAAAAATATATATATATATTTTATACCGACATTTTTCGATCGAGTGGCTTTAGGCCGAAACATTTTCAGCCGATAGGATATCGACCGAGTGGGTTTTTGCCGAAACAATTTCGACCGAAACCTACTCGATCGAACATGCCTAGGTGGCATCCTACATGGTAGCCAACTCACCCTTTTTCAGAATTTTCTAAAACATTCAACTTTGGCAGAGTGTTTCTCCTCTCAGAATTATTATTCTGCAAAAAACAAAAATACCCTTTTGTAGAGCTCAGAGTGGTAAATCCAAATATATAATTTTTTTAACATTTTGACTAGTTTTAATATATGTTATTTTTAAAATAATGAAAGTAGGTTGTTAAAATGAAAAAAGAGGTTGATTAGAAATTAAAAAATATTAATTTTAAAAAAAAATTATATGGTGCAGTAGAGGAGAGAGTCTTCTTCAAAAGGGTATAATTTTTTTTTGGAAAATGATTAAAAAAATTGAAAATAGTTGACGGCCCGTGAAAACTGTCAAATTCTGACATGTTTGACTTTAAAATGTTATTACGAGCAAAATATACATCAAAATTTGATTTTTTTTTCCATGTAGTAGATATTGAAGTTACCTATTTGGGAAAAAAAATTTAGAGAAAAATAAAGTTTTTTTCACTTTGTTTCTTGACGGCTCGTGAAGTCAGTGTTTTTTGAAATTTTCAGCATTCCAAATTTTGTCCTTAAATTGAAAAAAACTAATGAAAATAATATTTTTTAAATTAAAAAAATTACAAGAATAATCTTCATCAAAAGTTCTACATTTCATTAGTTTACACCATTTTGAAATTCAAAACATAAAAACTATTTTTATGTGGCCAAAGTTCAAAATATTTTTTGCTATTGGTCGATTCCTTTATAAAGTGTGACATAGGTTTGTGCTTTTACCCACTAAATTATATTTAATGTGACACTTTTTAAGGGTCCACATTGAAGTACTATTTAATTCAAAGTGCTTTCATATTTAAATTTGTGACACTTTTTAAAGGATGAAGTACTATTTAATATGATACACTTTTAAGGATGATGTACTATTTAATTAGTGTAGAGAGTCCACTTTACCTAGAAATACTTAATAGGAGATATGGATTTACATTGCACTTTTATCTATATATCCATATAATTTTTAACCATATCCCATGCTTTGATGATCACAATGTTACATATTTAATTTCCTAATGACTTTAGGATTATCTAGATATAAAATATTATAAATTGATTCATGATGCTTAATTTTATACATATTTGTATATTTTGAGATCATCCTTTGTAAACAAGTGTTGAACCTACAACAATTAAAACTTGAATATAAAAATATGACTATTTGTGTGGAGGCATTAATTTCTCATATTATAGATAAATACTAAAGGTGAAAAGATGCTTACTATCCTTTATATAAATTAAATAGAACCTTTAGAGTCTAGGAATTTTAAGTAGTACTTTCATGGGGAATATTAGGGCTTATGAAAATTATGAGTGGATATTGATGGTTGAATTATTCAAGGTATATTGGCATTTTGCAATGACAATTAAAGCCCATGTGCCAATACCTTGTTTAACACAATAGGAACTCGTATGAGGAAATTGTAGAATATAGAAGGTTGAACACAATGAAACTATTTAGGAATAGCTTCATTCTATGCTATATTTTTTTTACTTTGACTAAGGAGTGGGACAAGAGACTAAGTCTGAAACACATCACTTAAATCTCCAATAAATGAGGTTAAGATAATAAATATA
Organism: Sequoiadendron giganteum; assembly: GCA_007115665.2. Lineage (NCBI taxonomy): Eukaryota > Viridiplantae > Streptophyta > Pinopsida > Cupressales > Cupressaceae > Sequoiadendron > Sequoiadendron giganteum. The sequence goes on along the minus strand of CM021101.1, from coordinate 840,411,675 downwards.
TTATTCATTCACATAGAAAGGGATCTTTCTAACTCTTCTTACAATACACTTGAGGTATTTTTTGTAGAACATCCAAAGATAAAATTGGATTTCTTGAGAGTTAAGGTTTCTAATTAGGTTAAAATTTTATTAGACCTCTCTAATTTGATCTAAGTGATAGAATAAGAAGCAATTTGGTAGGTTGGTTTCTATTTGAAACATACACTATCATCAAGCTGTGTGGATCAATTTTTGACTCATATTAGTTGCCATAAATGTTCCAAGATAGGATTTCCTACCTTGAAGTAATAATGTAAGAACCTTTTAATGTATTTTATACACCGATACTACTTCAAAAATTGCACTGCCAAAAAAGGCCTAATTCATAACAACTTCTTGATATACAAATAAATCCATTGGAACCAATATTTGAGATGCAATTAGCCTATGATATCCTTGCTATATCATTAACTTACCACTAATTAAGATTTCAACACTTGAGAAGAGGAAGAGAAGGATAAATTTGATTCTTTGTAGATTATAGAGAAGTTGTTAGGATTAGAAGGCAAATAAATGCAGTTTTGATCAATAAAATAGAGAAATAAAACACACACAAAATTATAACAAAAACAAGACAACACAGAGAATTTAATGTGGTTCACCTAATCGGGGCTACATCCACAAAACCATAGCCATCCAATGATTTTATTATCCAGTACAAAACATATTAAAATCTTGTGAATAATGCCATACTACAACTCCCCATCCCAACCACTTATAACAAGCTTTTAGAAGCTTCTAGAAATTAGGGTTCTACAAAGTCAATTTTTTTCTTTTTCGATGATGAAGCAAAAAAAATTAGAATTTTTTTTTCTCGAGGGAGAGGATACATGAAGAGTGTATAGTATAGCATGATCAGTCACCACATACCAACAATCTCCCACTTGGAGATTGATCGAGCTCCATACCAAATAATTCTCCCACTTGGAGACTGATCCTAGACGACACCGTTGCACTTACAGCTCCCACTAGAATAAGCACCTTAGACCTTGTTGCTCTATTATACTTTTAACCATGAATACCAACTAAAGTTGAAGAGGATCTCAGCTTCTCCCTTATCATCACCTTTGTAAACATATCCGTTGAATTGACATCTGTATGTATCTTTTTCAGCTTTACCTTTCCATCCTCGAACACTGACCGAATGAAATGATATCTCAGTTGTATGTGTTTGGTTTTAGAGTGCAAGGAAGAATTCTTTGCAAGATGTATAGAACTTTGGCTTTGTATAAACAAGTAATTTTCAGCCTCTTGTTTTCCCAACTCTTCCATGAAAAATTGTAGCCATATCATCTCCTTTGATGTCTCTGTTGCAACAACATACTCTACCTTTGTGGTGGATAAAGCAACCACCTTTTGCAATCGATAAATCCAACTCACTGTTGTCCCACCAAATGTAAATACATAACTCGTGGTACTCCGCCTAGTATCTATATCCCCTGTCAAATCTGAGTCAACATAGCCTTTTAAATCAATATTAGAGCCCCCAAAACATAAAAATTTATTGGATGTACCTCTCAAGTACCTGAGAATCCATTTTACTGCATTCCAATTCTCAACTATGGGATGACTCATATACTTTCTAACAACTCCTACGTCATGTGCAATATTTGGCCTCGTGCATACCATGGCGTACATTAAACTGCCTACAACTGAAGCATATGGTACTTTGGACATTTTTTCTTCCTCCTCTTGTGTCTTTGGACACAAATCCTTAGTCAATTTGACATGATTGGGAAAAGGTGTGCTAAAAGATTTTACATTCTCCATATGAAATCTCTGCAACACCTTTTCAACATAATCGACCTGAGATTTCTTGTTTTTCCTATCTCTTGTAATCTTCATACCAATGATTTGTTTTGTTGCCCCCAAATCCTTCATAGCAAATGAGTTTTCTAACTGTTGTTTTAACTCCTTTATGTGATCCATGTTAGACCCCGCTACAAACATATCATCAACATATAAACACAAAATAATGTAGCTATCTTCAGCTATCCTCTTAAAGTAAACACAATGGTCTGAATTACACTTGTTGTAGCCTTGCTCAACCATAAAACTATCAAATTTAATATACCATTGTCGAGGTGCTTGCTTCAAGCCATATCAAATTTTCCTCAACCTGCACACTAGTTTATCCTTACCTTTGACCTCAAATCCTTGTGGTTGTTCCATATATATTTCCTCTCCCAAATCACCATGGATAAAGGCAATTTTAAAATCAAGTTGTTCTAAATGCAAATCTTCAGCAACCACAATACTTAAACCGGTACGAATAGAAGTCATTTTAACAACTAGAGAAAAGATTTCATCAAAATCAATACCCTTTTTCTATGCAAATCCATTTACAACTAATCTAGCTTTAAATCTTTTCTTACCTCCATCTTCCTCTTTCAACCTATATTCCCATTTGTTTGGTAAAACCTTTTTACCTGCAGGCAACTTGCATAATTCCCAAGTCTGATTTTTCAGCAAGGAGTCCATTTCTTCTTCCATTCCATGCTCCCACTAAACCTTGGTATCCACTTGCATAGCTTCATCATAACATTCTGATTCACCAACATCATTTAATAAAATAGAATACAAAGAGGGAGAAAATATTTTCGGAGGTCTACTTATCCTTGAAGATCGTCTAACATTCACTGGAGTTTGTGGTATTTTTTGTTGTTGTTGTTGTTTTTGTAGAGCATGAGGAACCACTGGGACATCATTGTTTGGAGTATCATCCAACACTGCATAATAATTTTCTTTCTTCCCATGCTGCTGCAATGGATTTTTATACAACACTTTCTCATTGAATATGACATCCCTGTTTCTCACAATTTTCTTATTTTCAAAATCCCAAAGCCTATAACCAAATTCATCAATGTCATATACAAAAAATATACATTTCTTTGATTTTGCATCAAGCTTGGTTCTATTTTCAAAATCTACATGTGCAAATGCTTCACAACCAAAGGTTTTGAGAAAAAAATAACTCACCTTCTTACTTGTCCATGCTTCCTCTAGAATACCACAACCCAAAGGATTAGATGGACCTCTATTAATTAAATAAACAACAGTGTTTACAGCCTCTGCCCACATGTTTAAAGGCAACCCAACATGTAATCTCATAGTTCATGCACACTCCATTATTGTTCTATTCATGCACTCAGCCACTCCATTTTCCCGTGGAGTCCTTGGAACCATTTTCTGCCTATAAATACCATTAGAGGAACAATAATCTTCAAACTCTTTGCTGTAATACTCACCACCATTATCAGATCTGAGACATTTTAACTTTTTACCCGTCTTATTCTCAACCAAGCTTCTCCATTTTTGTAAAGTTTCAAATACATCAGATTTATGCCTAAGGAAATAAATCCATATCTTCCTAGTTGTATCATCAATAAATGTAACATAATACTAAGAGCCACCGAGAGAAGATACCTGAGCTGGTCCCCATACATTCGTATGCACAAACTCCAATTTCCCATCTTTCTTTCATTTCCCATCTTTGAGAAAACTAACTCTCTTTTGTTTTCCATACACACAACTTTCACATAAATCCATATTAACACATTTTAGACTTGGTAAAACATTCTTTGAATGAAGTACTTTCATACCTTTTGCACTCATATGCCCAAGTCTATTATGTCATAGTGCTGATTCAGAATCCACAGTAACTATCTGATTTTCTGCTTGTTGAATTGCAACAACTATTCCTTAACATTGATTTTTATCTGCAATAGCTAAAGTAGAAGGAACAGTACGACCTGTACAAGGATATAAGGTTCCTACTTTCACATCATTTGCCACCACTAAGGCACCTTTTGTAACCTTCCAATTTTTATCGCTAAATGTAACAACACAGCCTTCATCATCTAGTTGCCTTGCTGAAATTAAATTTCTTCTTAACTTTGGAACGTGTCTTACCTCATGTAGTAGCCAATGATTCCCATTTTGCAATTTAATCTTGATTCTCCCCTTTCCAACAATCTGATAGGGTTTTTTATCTCCCAAATAAACCAGCCCAAAATCCCCTTGGACATAATTAAAAAAATAATTTCTATGGGGCGTAGCATGAAATGAAGCCCTTAAATCTAACACCCAAGAATCATCAACATTGTTAAGGGAAAGAATCAAAGCATCCTCATCAGATTTATTACTTACTGTTGATGGTGTTTTTATGCACTTCACAACACAGGTAACACATAGGTGTATTACCTCTCTTGAAAGACAATTTTCCACAATCAAATTGCAGACCACTATCCCAAGGTCTCTCAGATGTCAGGTCATGATGATGCTTGGAATATTTCAGTTGTTTGATGTGATTTTGCTGGAATCACAAGGCGATCTTACATGGTTTGAATCTGTAGGAGAATTGGGTAAATGAATGGAGTTCTTCGAATATGAAATTACTGCACTTCGTTGTAGGTTCAGACAGCAGTCTGGGACTCCATTGTTTCATTAGATTTGGCTTTACAATGTGCAATGAACCTTAACACAAGTTGTTTCTAAAAAAAAAAGGGGCGAGGAAGAAGGATGGTTCCTGGACCTGCAACTACCGATGAACAGTGATCATGGAGGTTCCTGCTGTGGACAATTTCCTTAAACAAAATTTCACTTAATCTAAATTCTCACAATGTCATTAAATCTATGCTATCTTCTAAGGACTGCAGATATTCATCATTCATTCGCCATGTAATGTGAACAAAGACAAAGTTTAATGAGCAGCTATGAAATTATAGTCCAAACTAACTTTGCACAGTTATTTGCCAGCAGCAAATGACCAAAATTATGGACAAGGAAAGCATACACACAACAACAATCTTCAAAACCAAAGACAACATACTAAAACCACTATAACTAACTAAGGAAACTAGAGTAGCAAAGTAATTTGAAGCAAATTTTTAACTAAAGGGAGAAGAATCATGAAACATGTCGAGAAACCAAGAAATACACCAAGAAATTACTGTATTTTCTATTAGAATTTCTGCAGCATGCCTTTACAACAACTCAACTCTCTTAAAATGAGAGGAGAGCCTTATTTATAGTTTTCAAAAAGCAAAATGAGTGGCCAAGATTTGATTCTATTGTGTGGCCAAGATTCACTTTACACTAGGGTTTCACCTACCCCAAATACATTTCATTTATAAGACTTTTCTTGTCTTTTCCCTATTTTTTCATCTAGTGACAACACTATAGCAATTTCATCCTGTAGCTGTTTGCCCTTTGCTGTAGCTATTCTTTAAGGAATTCTTCATCGATGACTGGGTTGCCTTCGCGTTTCTTCAACGTGGCATACTCCATAAAGCTCAAGATTAGTGGTTGGAACTTGTCCAACTCCATGATGTCAGATTGCAAAATTTGATAGCTCCATTCCTGGGAATTGTTGACGAGCTTTTTCCAGTCATCATCATATTTAGCAGCATTATCTCTAAAGAGTTTTGACTGTGCGAAGGCTCGGGTAGCGAAACTCATGAAGTCAGTGGTGACCTCAACTGCCATCCCATCTTCCATGATCTTGAAGAAGTGGGGCTTTTTGCTCTCAGGATTGATCTCGACCGCAGGCAGCTCATACCCCGTCATCAGTTTGAGGTACCGAGAGCACTCATCCCTGGTCTCCCTGGCCCATTCGATATCTAGTGCTATACGCCCTAGGATCTGGTCCAACCTTTTCTTCCAATGATCAAAATCTCACCTCCATGTATCCACTAGCTAGTGATCATCATCTTTGAGGGCAAGGTCCTTCTCCTAGACCTCGCTTGGCAATGTGAGTATGGCCTCAATCTTCGGGTGGGCTGCTTTGTATTTCCTCAGGAACTCCTCATAGATCTGCCTTGTGCCCTCAAGGGTTCTTTGTACCTCCAAGAACTTATTTGTTGTCTGGACAGCCAAGTTGATACTCGTGTTCCCCATGTCCAAGACCTGTCGGAACTAGTTTTCTGTAGTCCTGTCCAGGTTCTTTCTTTTTTCTAATTTATTGATCTATTCCTGGGACATCAGCTGAGGTGGGGTGGATGACATCGTGGGCTGCTCATCTGGGGACGACCACTGCTAAATATAGGCCGTTAGATCATCCACTTGTGCTTTGAGTTTTTCCTTGGAGATCTTATCCTGTTGGATAAGATGCACCACCGTGGCAACCGATTCCTGGAGGTGATCAACCTTTTGTTCCCTTGTGGCCACTCCCAAGTCGATGGTGGAGACGTTATAAGTTATTCCTTGCTCTCCAACCATCGGTGTAGCTATTTGCACCGCCCTAGATCCTGAGGCATCCATAGTCATCTTTGATCTGATCTTCGATTTCTTCTCTTTCTTGGTACTTATTTGGGCTCTGGCTAGAATGGCTTCTAGCCTTTCCTTAGGGTATTTCAAGGTGGGGGTCTTTTGTTTCAACTGTCTTTCTATCCAATCAGGCATTTTGAGCTCTTCGCTGGGCAGTTCGCTTTGATTCCTATTGTCCTCCTCTAGTTCAGTGGCTCTGACAATAAGAGCCTTCTTCTCAGTTTTTGTATCCCCCTTCTCATCGGAGTCTTGTTCAAGCATTACATACTTAACGGGAGACTTGGCGCGCAACTGCTCATTGGAGGGATCCTCTATTGTAGCACCCTTTTCTTCTTCATCTTGACCTTGTTCATGCTCCTCGGGCTTCCCCGCTTACTCATCTTCATGGAGGGATGCTTCCTTGTCGTGCTCTAGGGTTTGTCCATGTCCCTCAGTTGGAGACCTGTTGCCTTCAGTCTCTTGAGCAACATCTTCCTCTTCTTGGGCAAGCCGATCCTCAACTTCCTTATCCTCAATCTCTTTAAGCTGCCTGCCCTACTCTTCATTGAGTTCAAGATCATTTGTCTCTTATAAGTTCAGCGTCCAGCTCCTCGCTGCCCTCACTGGAGGACTCATAGGCTACCTTGTCTATCTCTCGACGCTCAAATAGTGGATGCTCGTGGTATTCAAATTCTTCATCTTCTGGCCTCTCTGTAGCCTCTAGCTACCGTCGCTCAAGCTCATCGGATATCTGCATTGTTGCCTCCATTCTTGGTGGTTCGGAAGGCGAAGGGAGAGTTGGAGCATGGGCCATAGCCTGAGCTATTGCAGCCTGAACCACGAGATTAGTAAGCATCCCTAAAAGCTTGGACGATAGATTTTGCATATATTTCACAAAAGATTCTGAGAGACTAAGGGCAGGCATCGTAGCAGCAGAAACGAAGGGAAGGGAAGGAGACATGGAGGAAGAGGAGATCGGCGAGGTCATGGTGGAGGACGAATCCATGGGAATAATCTACATGATTGGAGAGGTGGAAGCAAGGTGGACAGAGATGTCCACCGCAGGCGGGGAGGAAGCGGAAATTGCAAGTGAAGCATGCGAGGCGGGGGCAATAGCAATTGTAGCAAATGAAGACCTTGGCGAGTTAGATCCTTCTCCCCTCATGCCACAGGGTGGATCCTTGGGTGCCACCAACGTCTCCGTGCCTCCGATTGTTTTCCTTTTCTTCTAGAAAGGTTCGCCCTCAGATGCCTTACGGGCATAAACCTTTGGTTTGGGCAGCTGCTCGCTGGCCTCTTTTCTCTTCTTGGTTTTGGTTGATGGTGGGGTTTTAGATGCCTTCCCATTTGCAACACTAACTACCTCTCCATCAGAGCCACTTGGTTCACTCTCTAGTCCCTTGAATGTCAAGGTGACTCCTTGCTGCTTTAATCGGGCTACCTGTTGGTCGATCCATGCTCTTGTTCGAATCTCGACGGGCTTAGTGAGTATGTCGAGATCATCCAGCTCTCACTCATTCCAGTCAATTGTAGGCAGTGGAAAATTGGCAATGGCATCATACCCTGGATCGATCACCGTATCCTCATCCTCCTCAAGCTAATCAAGAACCGGGCACAAATTTATTCTTCGCATGTAAAGAGCGGTCATCCGCATGTAGTGTCACAGTCGCACTTCAAGATCATCTTTACAATTGGCCCAAAAGTCTTCTACGTTGTGGAGGTGGGTGTACTCCCATCCTAGTGCCTTTTTGATATGTCCGTAAGGGTCCATTTGAGGCCGAGTTGTATATTGGTGGAAGTGGTATTCAGCCAACTGCCTTTCTGAGTACCCCGCACACTGGGAGGTATGAATCTTGTACATCCCTTGGCTGAGCCCAATGGGGTAAGGTGTGCCCGCTAGATGCTTGTTGCTCAGGATGTTATGAATGTGCCTTAGTTGTCAAGTCAGCTCCAAGAGTATAATCCAGTCATTGGGGTACCGGGGCAACTTGTTTGGTCTTTCTGTAAATCCTTGGGCACAGATGTAAGTGAACTTTGGGAATTGAATGTATAAGAAAGCGTATTTCCTGAGGACAGCTCTGGCACTGTGTGAAAATCTTCTCTGAAAGTCGCCTCCTAGGGATTGAATGATGTGGGTGATGAATGCATCATTCACCCTGTAATAATCCTTCTTGAAATTTTAGAACTGTAGTTGAGGGTACTTATCGTAGGGCTTGAGCTATACCCCTGATGCCTCACTAGGCACCGTAGTTAACCCTTGATAGTGTCATCAGTCCACAAGGGAGTACACCAGGTAGGAAGTCATGAAGAACTTGGAGGTCTTCTTCATGGTTGTGAACTGTTCGTGGAAGCAATCATTGATTATCTCCCCCCAGTAGAAGGCGCCACCATCGCCGCGGATAATCTGTTCCACAAAATAGAGCATCCATTCCTGGAAGAAGGCCATAGTAGGAAGACCCATTACTCGGCTCAACAAGGTCACGAGGTCGTGGTAATCCTTGAAGAAGTCGTTGCGAAAAAGCTCCTGAGGGAGCTTGCCAGCACTACCCCGCTTGTCCTCCAACCAATATTGATTGATTAACTTCTTGTACCTCAGCGGATCCTGTTCCCACAATTCTTTGCATTCTTCCATGGTGGGGGTCTCCATGCTCTTAAAGGCAGGGATGTGGAAAGTTGCTATTATACCTGATGGGGACATGTTTGCAATGATATTCCCATCCCAGTCCTCTATTGTTCGGGTCTCAGGTTGGTATGCCTCAACGCATGCCATCACCAGCTTCAGGGCCACCAAGGCCGGCGGGAAGCTTGCAGCCTTGGCAATTTTGCTGCTCCTTATCAACTTTGCATTCTCGATCTTGGGATTCACCCTGACCCTCTGTATAAATTCATCGACATCGACCTAGCCAATGTTCGTATCCGTGACATCTCTCCACAGAGTGGTGATTCTAGATTGTAAGGGCACTCCTTGAAACTTGTACTTCATTAGGTCTTTATCTTCCTTGCCTCAAGGCATCTTGGCTATTCCCTTCCCCTTCTCCTTGGAAGCACCTGAAGTTTTTGCGTTGGATTCCATAAATCCTGCACAAAAGACGTGAATTAAGAACATTAAACATGAGAGAATGGTCCCAAACGAGTCCCTGCACACCAAAGTTAGCTCTGTAATCATTATTCATACTTAGTAATCACATAACATTTGATACTTCATCATTAGAAAGCAAGGCAGATAACCCGGGTTCCCAGGGTCGAAATTCCCTTGGCAGAATGCCGTTTGAAAGGGCAAATTTGGCATGGAACTCCCAAGGTGTTTCCCGATGTTGGATTTGGTCAAATGAGGTTTTTCATGAAGGAAGACCTAATTTTAGCAAGTGGGTCGAAATCCATTTTGGATTTGGAGGTCATTTGATCCTTCATTTGGGAGTTCGGGCTTCATCCGTGGGACAGCCATTGGAAATGGCACAAAGGACATGAAATTCCAGGTGCTAGAATCCGGAGCTCAGACCATCGTCACAGGGAAGCGATTGCAGCTTAGCCATTCACAATAGTGAAATAGAGGCGGCAATCTGGGTGTGGAATTCCAGAGAGCGATCTCCGGAGACAGTTTGAGGATTCGGGAAAGCCAAGCGGCGAACAGCGGGTCGGGACCCGGAGGTCAGAAAGTCGCACTGAATTCGCCGTACAAAACGGTGATAGTGGAATGAAATTTCAGAAGTGGAATTCCGGGGGTCGAGATCCAAAAGAGGCTTAGGCTTCAAATGTTTGCTTGGATTTTGGTTTCGGCGAGAAGCAGACTGGGGTCCGGGAGTTGGGAAGTCGCTTCAGAACGACCGTTCAAAATGGCGAAAGCGACACCGAATCCCGGGGAAAGAATTTTGAACACCGGGACCCGGAGACACTTTGAATTTTGGTAAGTTTGAAATGGAGGGTGTGTAGTCAAGACCAAGGAGTCAGGAAGTCGTCCAGCCATGGTCATTTAGAGCGGCGAAGTCCAAACGGAATCCTGAGGATGGATTTCAGGATAGCGGAGTCTAGATTGATTTTGGATGTTGGTTTCTCTTTTGTCGATTTTCAATTTTTTGCAAGTTCCGACTCGACATTCATGCGGTCGGGGCTCGAAGGTCGGTAAGACACTCAGGGAAGGTTGTTTAGAACGGCGAGGACACAACGAACACCCGCGAGGGGAAATCCGGAGGCCGGAGTCCGAGACGAATTTGGCTACATGAATTTTGAAGTTCAGTTTGGAGTTTTGCGGATGATCGCGGGAGGGTCTGGGCCTGGGAGATGCCAGCGACTATTCCGAAGAACAACCACAGCAAGGTTAAGCTTCGGTTTGAATTTTGAGGCCACAAACAATCAATTTTTCATATTTTAACATATGGGTTTTTAGGGGAGGGTACCAATTTACCAGTTTTAAATCCAATTTTACATTTTACATTGCTTTAACACTCAGAATTTTGCAAAATAAAGGACAAGGCTCGCAGACGGTGGGTGTACCTCAAGATCTCGAAGAAGTAAGCTGTTGGCTGCGTGGAGGATGTCGAGAAAAAAACTCGGACTGTGGGGCTGAAAATGTCGGACGCCTCGGAGCTTTGCAAATTTCTCTATCACTCAGTCGGTTGACAATGATAGTTGAAAAATCTGTTTAAATAGCCAAAATGGCCATTAACGCAACAATTAATTCCTTCGTGCGTTGGCCAGAAAGTTGGTGAGTTCAAATCCCACAGGCGGCGGTGGGCGACCCGGAGTCCGGCGGCCGGAAAGACGTCCAGCCATGGCCGCGAGAAACGACAAAGCGTAAGCAAAATTTCGGAAGGGGAAATTTGGGGTCCGGGGTCCGGAAGGACGCTTGGTGCCGGACGCCAACAACAACAAACCCGCAATGGAAATCCGGAGAAGGAAACCTGAGGGTCCGGGACCGGAAGGGGCTGCAAACATCAGAAAGGGCATTCTGACAAGGGAAAGTCGAACTGACTTTAGACTTAGCATTTTCAAAAGGGTCAAATTCGGTCAAACCTAGTATGTGACTTTGAAGGGTGAGTTGACCTACTAGGGCACAAAAAAGGACACGCAAAATGAGACAAAGCAAAAAAGGGCCAACAATCAAAAGGAGGGAAGAGAGGGTCCCTATTCCGAATGGGGCGTGTGTGCAATAGGCACAACACTTACCACATTTGCCTCTTTATTTCCTTCCTTTTTGTCTCCTTTATTATTTTGAGACCAACAATCTTTCTTTAAATGACCCAGCTTACCACAATACCAATAATCCCTCTTGTTTCTAGATTGGGACCTTTTGTCCTTTGATTTTCCTCGTGAATTCTCACGACTTCCAGAATTGTTTCCTCTCTCCTTTGTTCTACCCTTGCTTTTTGCATTCAAAACACTATCTGATGTGGATGTTCCACCTGAGTTTTTCCTATGAATTTCCTCGCTCAAAATAACACCAAAAACATCATCAAATTTCAATGTATTCGAACTAGAAATAGAATTGCTAACAACCATTACCAAGCTATTCCATCTTTCAGGCAAAGAACATAGAATCAAAAGAGCCCTAACTTCTTCATGAAAGTTTACATTTACAGAAGTTAACTGACTGGTAACTATATTAAACTCATTTAAATGATCAACAACTGACCCATCTTCTACCATTTTCATATTAAATAAACGCTTCATAAGAAATACCTTATTTGAAGCGGAAGGATTTTCATATAACTTTGCTAGGGTTTCCATCAACTCTTGAGTTGTCTCTTCTTTTGTAATATTGAACACCATCGATTGTGCCAGGCATAAATGAATATTGCCAATTGCCTTTTTGTCCAAAATATTTCAGTCCTCATCAGACATTGTTGTGGGTTTCTTGGTTTTCCCTTCCAAAGGCTGCCATAAATCCTTCTGATAGAGGTAGTCATCCATCTGCATCTTCCATAACTGACAGTTCTACCCATTGAACTTCTCAACCTTCAACTTACCCTCGTCTACCATTTCTCCCACTCAACCATGAGACCTTATTGCAGATCAAAACCTAACACAACCTTGCTCTGATACCACTTGTTAGGGTTAGAAGGCATATATCTAACAAGTTAAATTTAGATTTGATCACTAAAACACACAGAAAATTATAGCAGAAACAAGACAAAACAAAGAATTTAACGTGGTTCACCCAATCCGGGCTACATCCACAAAACCAAAACCATCAAATGATTTTATTATCCAGTGAAAAACATATTACAATCTCATGAATAATGCCATACTACAACTCCCCATCCCAACTGCTTATAACAAGCTTTTAGAAGCTTCTAGAAATTAGGGTTCTACAAAGTCAATTTTTTTTCTTTTTAGGGTTCTAAGAAGCTTTTCGGGGGTTGTCGCCCCCGAACCCTTGCCCAAGGCCTAATCCGACCCTGAACCCCAGCGAGGATACATGAAGAGTGTATAGTATAGCATGACCAGTCGCTACATACCAACATAAGTTGCATCCTAGGTTATGTCACCATTATATTCAACAATAAGACAACATGTACACATGATATATAAATTTAAATGAACAATTCATAATTTATATATGAGTTATATTAAATAAACACACACACACACACACACATATATGTCTAAGTTCTTGACTTGATCTAAAACATACAATCGAACCATGTAATCATAATAATTTTTGAAATTTGTATGTATATTTAAGTTCATATATAAATTCAAGCTTGAAACATGTACATGTGTATATATAACATAACATATACCCATAACATTTAATGTACATTTAACATGTTTAACACATATAAATCATTTACTCATGAGTTCTCTAAATCTAGATATAATTCATAAAAACAAACATGTAGATGTAGATGAACATAAACAAACATGTACATCTAGATGAATATTTAAGCTCAACCACATGTATGTATATCATAAGAAAATGTATATAATCAAGTCTTGGTGTAAATGCACATATCAATATATCAAATATAAATCATCACCTGGACAAATATTAACTATCATGTCAAACATGAAAAACACATGTATATGATCTAAGCCATATATAAACACACATGTACATATCAGATTGAAAATTTATATATGTAATCAAGTCCAAGAACAAATACATGTTTAGAGATCATCAAATGTACCATAATGTATCAAAAACTCATAAATGCAAATGTCTATATATATGTAAATATCTAGAAATGTCCATGCAAATGGACCTCTAAGTGGCAGCCTAATCATCATGTCGACTCCTAGTCGAGCGACCCTATGAATAAGAATCCTACTCTGATGGATGTTTCGAGCCCTAGAGATAAAATTATACACAATGTGTTAAATACATTATATATATAGTTGTTTAAGAATGTACATGTATAAATATCTATAAATATATACATGTATATACACATACACATAAAATTTTAAAATTCACATGTCCACTGAAAAAAATATCATCAATTGAATCATGTCGACGTATACGATCTGACCTCAAGCTAGGAGTAACATGAGGTATCTCCATCTACAATATATATCATTTAGTTGAAATTAAAATTTAAATAATTTAAAATAAAAATGAATTGAACATGCACACATACATATAGATACACATGTACCTACATATCAGGTGGCACAAGATCCAAGCCCTCTGCAATGGCCACCTCTAGTAAATCATCCAAATGAGTTGTTTGAGTCATGTCGTGATCTACATCCGTCTGAGCCCTCACATGTCACAATAATGATGAGTGAAGGGAACTAACCAATTGAGGTGGCATCGATGATAAATTTGAATGCATCAAGATCTCCACAAAACTTGTAGATTGCATCCTCTTCAGGTGAACTAAAGGATTAGTATCCTATGCAACAACCAAATGCCTCGTAGGTGGATCCTGATGTGCATTGGTGCTAGGCCCAGGGTGACGAGAATGATGGGATCCTGGATGTGAATGAAAAGATGTACCCAAATGACCTCTGACCTGGTCTACAAAGATCCCAAGCTCTGATATGATGAAGTCATATTTCTCCAAGAGGTCCTCAGCCAAACAATACAAAGTACTTTATGCCATCTCTCATATAAGAACAACCAGTTGTGCTAGTGTAGGGATGCTCACCATAGCATAAGGATCACAATCAGTGTTTTTGTATTGTGTTGTAAATGAAGGTTTGGATCACAGATGTCTTGACATCAAATACTGACCCGCATAATCACTAGCTATCCTAGTGGCAACAACTACAATATCACCGACACTATTAATTTCTCCCCTTTGGGAAGCAATGACAACCTGATATGTTGAGGGGGCCAGGGCTAGAGAGATATCAAGAGACCTCTTGCCAACCAATGCCCTATACACTAGGGCCACCCAATCTTCTCGATAATAAGGGTCCCTATCAAAAAACCTACCATGCCCTTGACCAAGATATCCTAGAAGGTCATAGTAGTTGACTTTAAGGCCCAAATAAACCTCATCACACAATTGCTATGCAAAATATAAGGGAGTTTGGTCGTTATTTAGATAATGACTAAAGGTTGCAAGAAACTGAGGGTAGATCAAAGCGGCCATAACACTATCCACACATTTGGTAACCTAGTATGCCTTCACCTTAGGTTTATCTCGATAGTATGGAAAACATTGGGTTTTTATTTTGGTCACCAAACCCTAAATATGAGAAAGGGAAACATCACCACAGACTTCTTCCCGCGTGTGGGAAAGAATAGAAACTACGACATCAAGGGAATATACACTTGTGTCTTGAATTTAATCTCTAATTTTCTCTAGGCTTTCTAATATGGACTTGCAAGTGTCCTTATATATTCTTGTATTGGTATAATCAATTAGAGAAGCTCTCAATCTCTCAATCTCACTATTAGTCCATCAAAATAGTTCTCAATGTGGAACTGGTGTATTTTCCATGATGTACTTAAAGGAGCAATGAGGTTCTTGCTTTAATATCTATAAAGAATATAAATATAAATATTAGATGTACATTCAATTTAAATTTAAAACAACTATTTACAAGTGATCTAGAATTTATTTCTCTATCTATAGTTCTTGTGCATGTGCATGTAATAAATTTAATGTAACTAAACAAGTGAAACTAGTAAATTAATTTGAAGTATTAATAAATCTAATGTAATTCACTTCATGTGTTCATTTCACCAAAATGTAAAAACTTGTAACTATAAATTTAAATATATAAAATAATCTTAAATATATAATCCATGTAAATCACATGGGCCAACATGATTGAAAGAGTAATAAAATTGACATTAAATATATTGATCACAAAGGTCTTACGTTCATGGTTACATATCAAGGGTTTTTTGTTGTTGTTGTTGTTGTTGTTGTTGCAAATCTTCATATATGCAAAGCACCTTCACATACCAAAAATATGCATGTACAAAGGATGGTCCATATTTTTTACTATAGACAGTAATGTGATGGCCTCTAATGAAAATGCTAAGAGAGGATGTATGAAAGAGAATACATTTTAAAAAACTTATAGATGATTTAACGATGCCAATATTATTTGAAAAATAAATTGTCCAAACACATGCATATGTTTCAAATTAAAGAGAGAAAATAAATTGTACATCAAATAAATGACTTTAAATATCCATCTCTATCCAAAAAATTATTTCTATTAAGGAAAGTATCATTAGAGTCTTTTCAATGATTTTATAGTGATACAATAAAAAATGATCCATTAACATAATTAATATATAAGACATGTGGCTTAAGAGATATGAAGACATGAAATACTTAAAAAACTATAGTTAGTCATGGAGATATTCAATCAATGTAGATTCCTCTACATGACTACATTATTCAATATTCATATTAAACACACTACCAACTATATGAACTCAAACTTCAATCAATTGATCACCTAGAACAAGTCCTTTTAGTAAGATATCTAACATGCAATCAAGATTTGGAAAAGATTAAACCTATATTTAGACTCTTTTTGGCCATGTTTCTTTAAATTATAAGTGTTGGATTCACTTAGATACTAAGGCTTTACTATTGTAGGTGTTCTTGATTGTCCCTTTTGTTACTTGTGCAATTCTAAGAAATTTTGATTTATCCTATTATGATGTCTTAAGCCACCTACCAATAGAAATTTTATCTAATTTCAAATATATTTATAAAGTCTAGTTTGAAATATAAAAACTTAAGAAATTTAATTGAATTATGTGTTCATTTAAGTATTTTTAAAATTCATGGTTTTTCGGTTAAATTTTTGATGTGCTGAGCTTAGTCAACACATATAGGTCATGTTTAAGTGCATTAGGATTTGAGTCTATTATATTTATATTAAAAGGCATCTACGTTATTTATTAGGCTATCATTGCTCAAATATGTGAGAAAATCAATCATCATGTTTATTACATGGTTTAGGTTCAATTTTAAATATGTGAAAATCTAGTGTTTAAGCATATTGTAGTAGGAGATAGATCATCAAATTTAATCATGTTTAAATAAACATGGAAGAACAAGAGGGGTTATTATGGTTTAGGAAATGTATTATTTTAGCACAAAGAGATTGGAATTGAATGATCTAATCATTGAAACATATTGTACAAGCTTGAGCTCATTCAAACATGGTTTCTTACATCTATTTTCTCTCATAAGTGGTTATGGAAATTCTAGTTGTTTGATCAAAATAATTGAGAGATATATGATTCAAATAATAGAACCATTGAGTAACATAGTCTCTAGGAGTGTGAGGGAACACATCATCCAATATATTGTCATCTTAAGCATAGTAGATAAGAATGTTGAATTAAAGGCTTGTAAACATGAGTATTCAGATCACCTTTACCATGATATATACTTCAAAGTGAAGTTCCAAAAAGCCAATAGGTAGTGGGTAGGTCACAATTTCAAAAGCTAGTGATTTTTGATGTGATGGAGAATTATAAGTAATGGAATTTTTCCCACTAGGAATGGAATTAACTTTTATTTTAACTATCTAGATTTTACAAATATTCTTAGAGGGTGGAGGTGGGGATAGTAGTGGCATCAATAGCATGAGAAATAGTGGGATTATAAAGGGGATGGGAAACAAGATGCAATATATGGTGCTATGAGTATGGAAGGAAAGAGTATGAGGAAAGAGGTAGGAATGAAACTAATAAAGGGAGAATTTGAGAAGATGACACTAGTGAAATGGTTACATGCATTGAGAAGAAAAGCTTATAATTTTTATTATATTTTGGAAACATCCAAGTAAATGCAATTGACAGGTGTAAAGCCAAATTTTACAACCTTTTATAGCATCCTCCCTGCCTATGCCAAAATGGGAGCTTTGGAACAGGGTATGTACACCCATCATATTATAAATGATAGAGGAATTTTGTGCAATTTCCCTAGTAGACATGTATGTGAAATGTGGAAGCATTGACAAGGCAAGTGAACTATTTGACCAATAGCCTCAACAAAATGTGTTCTCATGGAATGCCACGATTGAAGGATATGCACAAAATGGATTTGTTGAAAAGGGTTTAGAAACTTTCAAGCAAATTCAATTGTTGGGTGTAGAGCCAAAATTCACAGCCTTTGTCAGCATCCTCCCTTCCTATACCAAAATGGGAGCTTTGGAACAGGGTATGGACGCCCATCATAGTATAAATGATAGAGGAATTTTGTGCAATTTCCCTGGTAGACATGTATACAAAATGTGGAAGCATTGACAAGTCAAGTGAACTATTTGATCAATAGTCTCGAAGAAATGTGTTCTCATGGAACGTCATGATTGAAGGATATGCACAAAATGGATTTATTGAAAAGGGTTTAGGAACTTTCAAGAAAATATAACTGGTGGGTGTAAAGACAAATTTCACAACCTTTGCTTGTTGGATGTTGTGGTTGTGTTGCTGATATGTGGTTGTCATTTATGTCAACACTATTAGTATTAATGTCTTTAAGACTGTATATGTCGAGGATATTGAGAAAATTATAATAAAATATGTTATAGGTTGTCTGTGAAGTAGTGAAGATCAGTATGGTAGAAAGTTCAGTATGTTGATAACTAGATGTTGCGGATTAAAGGGTTTGTTTTCAAGCCTATCTAGTTTCTACTCCAAAATTTTCAGAGGTGCGCATGAATATTTGAGCAAGTTATAAGTTTTTGTGTTATGACAGCTATTTTGTTACTACAAATGGTGTTCATGGAAGAAGATAATGTGTTTCTGGTAATCTGAGTTGTTGCATATGTTTGTGTGGTGTCCATGGATGTTTCTAGATCATGTTCTATCTGTGTTGCACGTTCACATTGATCATTGTGCTCGTGATCCGAGATTTTCTCTTGTGTGTTCATGTTTTTCATGTTCATGGCCGACAAGGTGTTTGAAGCGTGTTGTGGATCTTCTAGGAAGAATCTTTGAAGGTGTTTTGTGTTCGAGAACATTGTTTTGGGTCTCTACTATGTTGTGGCCAAATTGTAAGTGTGAAATAAGTATGAAAGGTAAAACGAAAATTTTTCAGTATGTCCCAGACATGCCCCAGACATTGATTTTTCAGGTGATTGATGATAATATGCCCCCTCGGGAGATAAATTTATGATTTTATGATTTTTTTTGGATTTTTCAGAATTTATCAATTGTTTTGATGATTTTTCGATGATTTGATGATGATCCAATGAAGATTTGATGGTGGAATAATTTATCTCCCGATATAGAATATTGATTCCGCTAGATGATTAAATGTTGCCCTGCTTTGCCTCCTTGTGTTTGATGATTTTCGATCGTGTCAACCTTTGATTTGATATTGATTGTTGATCCTGATAGGTTAGAAGATTATTGATCTCATGATAGGTGAGATTCAATGATTGATTGATTGATTGACCTCATGATAGGTGAGGATCAATGATAGATTGATGATTGACCTCATGATAGGTGAGGTTCAATGATAGATTGATGATTGACCTCATGATAGGCGAGGATCAATGATAGATTGATTGATTGACCTCATGATAGGCGAGGATCAATGATAGATTGATAGGCTGATTGATTGATAATATTGCTGATTTGTGATATGTTATGATCATAAGAGGATTTTAGAGTTCTTCCCAAAGACGTGGGACATGATTCCATATCTGATGAAGGCTAATATAGATATCATCAGTCGATCTGGAAAATATATAATGCAGATGAAAAACTAATATTAATGCAATCTAATTTAACCATGAAAATCTATATATGCAAGCATTGGCATCTTAACAATCCATTTATCGTGCTTTTTATCATCATTGAGCTTTTAAAATGTTGAAAGTGAGTACAAGCATCAATGGTATATGTTAAACCAATGACGACCTAAGTACTTCTTTCATGATTTTTGATATTGCAAGTGAATATAATCATCTAGGTATAATTAAACTGAGATGACCTGAGCATTTCTTGCATAAATAGACAAGAATTGAATCATTTACTATGTGAATTCCGAATGTCATTAGTGATACTTTGTAGAGCACGTCTCGCAACAATTCACATAATAATAATGATTAACTCACATACAACAGAGAAAGAAAATGTCATTCTCCTTCCTAGCTTCTCTAGTTCAATACATCATCGAGTTGCTCCAAAGAAATGATAACAAAGATCAAAGTACAACAATTTAACTTTTGCTTAAAGTATTTCAACCATTATTTAGATTAGATCATCCCTTTTGGATTTTGATATGATATGGATGTTGATGTGCTCCTGATGGTGATTGATGTTCAAATTTGGGTTGTGTTTGGATCATTGTCTTTGTTGCATTTTTGCTAAGCTTGTTGTTTTATTGCCCCCAATGAGATCATAATTTTTCCCCCAAGCTAGGGTGAGATGTGACCAAATTGCAATGATATGTACTTGAGATTTTATTGCACCTTTTTTAGATTTTATGATTTTTTTGTATTTTTCCCTTCTTTTTTTTTGTTTTTTGTTTTTTTTCGATGATAAGATGAAATGAGATGATATGACCGATTGATGGAACAAGATGCCCCACAATAGAGATAATGCAACCATGGATAATTGATAGATCAAAATGAAAGATTCACTGCAAAACATGTCACACAAGCAACATATCTCTTGTCGAAAGATGATAATGGTTGATTGATTAAGATGCCAGGAATGATTGATTCCGTAAGGAATGATGATGATAAGATTGATGATTTTTGATGATTGATAGACAAAAGATATGAGGATTGGACAATGTTTTACAACTAGGCTCAAATATGATTTGCATGATAAGATTCAAGGTTGCAAAGGGACATGGTGACATGGATTTTGATAAGCTAGGAGAAATGGAATGGAAGAAAGAAAGGATAAAAATAATGAATGGGATGATCAAGATCAACTAGATAAGATACAAACACAAGTCCCAAGTATTTTTCCCCTATTCCTCATCAAGACCAAGGAAAGGAAGAAAGGATGTATTTAGTAAGAATGATGGAATATGGATAAGATGAAAGAAATAGTATGGAAGATATGGATAAAGTGTATAGAATAAGATATATGATGTTCAAGAAGATCCTTAACCTTGTCAAGATCAAAGGTGGAAAATGTAAGGAATGAGCATAGAAAGGATAATGACCATGAATGATAAGATGGATGAAACTTGTCCCTAAGTGTAGAGTGCAAGAGGAATATGGAAGATAGGATATGGATGATAGGGAGATGGAGGAAGGACTTAAGCATCAAGTTTCACAACCAAATATCCCTCTAATAAACCATGGAAAATGGGAATTAGACTCCTAAATGTTGGCAAATTAATGATATAATGGAATAATCTAAGGACTTATGCAAAGGTTTGGATTAAAGGAGAATGATGTGGGATCAATGTTGGATAATGGATAGGAGGTTGGAAGGCCTGTTGATGGATAGATGGAAAGGATGGAAGGATAGATGGAAAGGATGGCAAGATCAGCATTGGCACACACCTTGAAGGGTGGTGGAGTGATGGAGGAAAAATGGATTTGGAAGGTGATAGGTTATTAGATGGAAAATTGGAGGAAGATTTTGGATTAGGAAATTTGGATGCCAATTTAGATTTTATTGCTTCTACGAGAGTTTTAGGAATCCACATAACTTTTGACCTCAATTTTTTCTTTGTGGGCCTTTGTGGCCTTTGACATTTTTCTTTTTGATTTATGGACCTTTGTGGTCTTTGAAAATTTCCTTTTTGCTTTGATGGGCCTTTGTGGCCTTTTGAAATTTTCTTTTGATTTATGGACCTTTGTGGTCTTTGAGATTTTTTCTTTGATGGGCCTTTGTAGATATTTAGATTTTTCTTTTGATTTTGGATCAAATTTTCTTTTATTTTTGCATGTCTCTTCGAGGAGACATGTTGATCCTTTGATACATGTGGATTTTGATATAGAATCTTTTGATATTTGGCACCCAAATTGCTTCCAAGAGCAATGGGAGGGGTGAATTGAGATGAATGATATGGAGGTATTATGGATGAGTTAATGTGGGTAGAATTTTGAAAGGGAATCAAGGATCTGTACCTTTGTTGTTCTTGAGAAATAAGATATGGACCTAGGATAGAGGGAAGGTTTGATGGACTAGGATGAGGACCTAAGATAGATGGTAGGTTTGATGAACTAGGAAACTTAGGTTTATAATCAAGGTCGTGGTGATATGGCTTTCTTTGAACAAAAAGGGGTTCTAGGATACCTTTCTCATGAAGGCCTAATCCTTTTCCTTTATAATTCATACTTTGACACATTTGTTTACCAATGGGATATGTATTGTTTGTGAAACAAGATGTGAATCCATTTTGGGGAGGATATGATATGGATGAGCGGATAGGTGTTGGAAGTAAACCGGAATGGATAAAGGTGCAGGATCCCAATTTATAGGTGTGGGGTTCATGGATAGCTTGAATAGGTGTGATAAACTCTTGACATGGGGATAATGGGGTGTTTTGATCTTGACTTGGAAAAGAATTATGAAGTGGTATGAAAGGCATATCTTGATCATGAGAAGGATAAACATCTTCATGGGATGAAAGGGTATCCTTGAATGGAATAATATCTTGACCTTGATGAGGAAGGGAATCATGAGAATTTGTAGAAAGCATGTCTTGATCATCAATTGGTAAGACAATATTTTATAGGATGGAAGAAATATCATGCTCTTGTGATGCAATAGAATCATGAGATGGTATGGATTGATTAGATGATGTGGAAGAAGAACCTGGAAGGATACTTGTCTCTTGAGATGGAAGGGAATTATTTTGGATGAAAAGTGAAAGGAGGGGATCGTCATAAGATTCTTGAGAAATGGGATCTTGATCAAAGATTGGAAGAATTTGTGGAATTTTGATATCATTGGATGGAGTGGAAAGAATATTTTGATCTTGATGTGTAGGGGAGTCTATTTTAGCATGCTTTGGATTGTGAGGTTGACATGAATCATTGGATGTTGAAGATATAATAGAAGAGGATGATTGGATGAAATTTTTAGCTTGAGTGAGAGAATCTTGAGGTTTATTTTGGCTTATGGTGGATGGAGATAAATGCATGACATGATAGGATTGTTCAATATCATTTGTGTTTGATGACTGAGATTTGGGCTTCTAATTTGATTTTTTCAAAAATTCAAAGATATCGAACTTGGATGATGTAGTTGTTGTTGGAGAGGGTGTCATGCCAATATTTTTGTCAAAGGAAGAAGAACAAATGTCTGGTAGCAAACATCTCTCTGTGGTTGTTTCCCTTTGCATATCCTAGATTTGTTGTTGAAGGTTTTTCATTTGATGAGCTAAAGCATTCAATTGATCCTCATCTATTTCGGCCATGGTGGTTCGAGTTTCAATTTCCTGTTCTTTGGATTTTTAGTCTTCGTGACCTTGTTAAAATGGACATACAAACGTTATTTTTTTCAATAAACTTTTGATCTTAGATTGGTATAGTGTCAAGGATATTAACTCAAGTCAAATAGAATGATATATTCTATTGATTAGACTAAGTTGATAAGTTTTATTATACGGTTTAGTTTCTTTGATTTAGGATGACTGATACTGAAACTTAACTTACTAATCAAATGTGTTTGATTGAGACACTTTTGGATGGTAGATCTTGGTTTGATTTGAACAAATTCAATTATAAAGTCCAGTTTATGCAATTTTAAGACTCTATTTTGATTTAGGAAAGTTTATGTTATGATAAAAATCCAAATTTTGATGTTAACTGTCTGACAGGGGTTTCCAATAGCTTTCTGTTTTCTTGTTTTCTTTGTGTTTTTCAGGATGATCTTTTCTGAATTAATGTTTTGAAAACACAACAAGCATTTGTAAAACAATTGTTTCTTTAAGTCGTAAAAATCTAAACAACAAGTGTATGTTTAAGAATCAAACATGATCCTCCTTGATTTCCACTGGTTTTTGACAAAGAATACACTTCAAGCAGACTCACTCTTAAGGTCAAAAAGGTCATCATTATACTCAACATCCCACATCTTAAAATTGTGTTGACTCGCACAGCCGTGTCACCCCCTAGAGGGCGCTCGTGTTTTTGTCTTTTCTAGGTGTGTACTCAAATTTGGATTTCTCATCCCTTGAGCAAACGGTCCTTGGAAATTATATGGTGAGTGTCTTGGGGGTAGATTCTTCCCTCCCCTTGCACTGTGAGTATTATAATGTCTGGTTACCGACTCGGCTGGATACTGCACTATGGTTCTTAGATAGGGTTTCTGTTTAGAG
The DNA here is from genome assembly GCA_007115665.2 of Sequoiadendron giganteum. Taxonomy (NCBI): domain Eukaryota; kingdom Viridiplantae; phylum Streptophyta; class Pinopsida; order Cupressales; family Cupressaceae; genus Sequoiadendron; species Sequoiadendron giganteum. The sequence continues at coordinate 840,387,721 of CM021101.1, read as the reverse complement.
AGGTAATAGATAAAATCCCTCAAGAGACCTCCCAATCTTTAAAACAAATATTTTGGGGATGGTTATCTTTGCACAACTCCAAAAAAAATGGGTTTCCCCAGATTTGCTTTTAATTTTATAGTGGGGTGGAAAACCTAGCTTTGGTTGTTCCCACTTAGGTCATTCCCATAGGGTGAGTACTTTTTCCCACTACGACAAACCTTCTAAAGGATTTAAAAAGCGTAAATTGCATGGAAATAAAGGATGAGTCTCGCGTTTTGATCACCCAGTAAAGGGGAGAGCATAAGTCTATTCACCACACAAGCACAGTAATCACTGTTCGATTTTAAAACCCAAAATACAAATTTTGCTATTCTATGTGAAGATTTTGTTTCACAAAAGTCATGGTGTCAATTTTAACTGATATAGCAAAATGTGTGATGTCTATCCTAGGATTGATAAATTTTAAATCAAGTGACTACCCTAGGATTGGTTCCTTTTAGTCCAAATGCATCAAAATAAAATTATGGCCACGGTCGTGTCGGATCTAGATAAGCGGTTACAGAAGCGTTGAAACAAAGAATAGAAGCGCTACAATTTATATCAAATGTGCTATAGTCAAAAGCGCTACAATAGTTTTTCGAAGTGCCATATAAGTTCCCAGAAGCTCTATATCAGATGTGCTAGAAACGAGCGGCCGATGCGCTGAAACATATCATGGAAGTGCTATAGTTTCCTCCCCAAAAGCGCTAAAACAGATTACAGAAGTGCTATAGTGTTTGTGGAAGTGCTAAAACAGAGCTCAGAAGCGCTATAGTTTGCCTTGGAAGTGCTATAATTTTGGTCATAAGTGTCGGAAAAGCTCTCGCTCGCGCCAAACTGAATACACCAAAAACCTGTGCAACACTTTTTAGAGAAAAATTGTAAAATATGGGGTTATGCCCTACAATGGGCACCAAATTGTAAGTGTGAATAAGTAATGAGTAAAATAACTAGAAACACCTCTTAATACAACATTATATCAATGAATTTAATCAACAACTAAGCTATTAAAAACCAGAAATCCATTGAAAGCATCACATTGTCTCCTATCTCCAAAGATTTATCAACTTAAGAAGCTCTCAAATTTAATAAGACACTATGACTGTTAAAATGATAATTTAAAGAATGAAATGATGCTGGTACAATGATCTAATCCTGTATGATAATATCTAAATGATAAAAGGAAGCTAATCTAATCTATGCTTGACATGAAACTGATGGATGAAAGCTACAGTATGCAACCATGATTATGATTCTAAAATGCTATGATGCTATGATTGCTTGATGATTGCTTGATGATATTGCTGCAGAGTAAGTTTGAATAAAAATTGGGATCTTTTCTTTGTTGTACAGGGCTGCATTTATAGATTTCTCGGCAGCACATTTGCACAGGGGCAACAAACAGAGGCCTGGATTCAATCTGGAGGATTGAATGGTGAGAGATGAAGAAGCTGGAGAAGATTTTGGGACTGGTTCCTACCCATGAAAATACCAGGCAAGATGATAGGAAGAATTGATGGAAGAGGATTGAGAGATTGATTCAAATTTGTCTCCAATTTGTCTCCATAGTTTCCCATGAAGATTGAATCAATTAATTTAGACATAAATTAGACATATGATATCTAATTTGGTTTTGAGTAAATAGAGGAATTTGATTTATGCCTTTATTTAAATATTTTTATTTATTTAAATTAGCAAAAGGGGAATAAATAATCTAATAAAATAAACTATAGAAGTTTGTTTATTAAATTAAATAGAAGGGATATGATAATTAAACAATAAAGTATTTAACCTTTGTTTAATTAATTAAGATTGAATGATGTGATTAAGATAAAATAGAGCAATTTGATAATTAAATAAGACAAAGTATTTAATTTTATTTATTTAATTAAGATGAAATAATAGCAGAATTAGAAGAATTTAAATAAGAATTTAAACGTGAACTATATAAATAAATATTTTTATTTATTCAATAGTAGAGGAATTTAGGGTAATTAATCAAATAGGTTATATTTAATTAATCAGATTCTCCAGACCAATTTTAGGTGTATACAGTTGCATATGTTCGTGTGGTGTTCATGGACGTTTCTAGATCATGTTCTATCTGTGTTGCACGTCCGCATTGATCATTGTGCTTGCGATCCGAGATTTTCTCTTGTGTGTTCATGTTTTTCATGTTCATGGCCGACAAGGTGTTTGAAGCATGTTGTGGATCTTCAAGGAAGAATTTTTGAAGGTGTTTTGTGTTCGAGAACATTGTTTTGGGTCTCTACTATGTTGTGGTCGACCTTGGTGATATGCATTGATAATATTTATTGTTTTGGGCTGATAGTTTGCATTCATTCTATTATTGTGTTGAAGTCGACATAAATAAATGTAATTTCTTGTTGCAGATATATATAAGCGATTGTTTATCTCATTTGAGACATACATGATGCGAAGTGTGCGAGTACTATATGCGAAAAAGGTTTAGATCATTTGAAGGAAGAGTAGAGTGTGAAGAAGAGTGAAAGATAGTGAAGAATTATTCATGTGCTTAACCAAAACTGTACTCAGGCATTAGTAGATGCTACCTTCTCAGTTCAAATTCTTCGGATGGATTTAATCTAAATATTTTCTGTAAGATAGTGAGTCTTCCTTTGAGCAGTGAGCTCTAGGCAGTGTGCCTGAATGCATGTGCATTCCTCTTATATTCTTCTTATACTTTTAACAAGGTATAACTTGTGGATTAACCTCCATCGTGGTTTTCCCCTTACAAGGTTTCCACACAAAAATCTTGGTGTTATGTGTGTTTCTGATGTGTTGTTGATTCATGCTTTCACTGTTATTAATTAGATATGAGAATAAAGGTTAATAAGTTTAATAAGTTTGAAATTCTATGACAACTGATTCACCCCCCCTCTCAGTTGTTTGTCCTTGTGTTGCCAAAAATTGGTATCAGAGCAGGTTCCTTGGAAGAATTTTAACAGCTTGAGGTGATTTGGGATGGCGACATACAAGAAGGATAGTCTGAGATTTGATGGAACAAATTATTCTTTGTGAAAGACTCGAATGGAGTGTCATCTAAGATGCATTGGCGAATCCTACTAGAACATTACATGCAATAGGTATGTTATTCCTCTAAATGGTCCTACTACTACTGTTGAGATTAGGGATGTTGAATATAACATTAGGGCTAAGGAAGCATTATTGAGTGCTTTGAATGATTATGAGATGAAAAATGTTATGGATCTGAGAACTACTTATGAGATCTAGAATAAGTTGGAAAATTTATATGAAGGTGATGCTAATGTGAATATGGCTAAGCTACAATGTCTGAAAGGAAAATATGAACTATTGAAAATGGGTAATGATGAGAATATTGTTACTTTCATGCAAAGAGTGAATGAACTTGTGTGTGGTATCAAATGTGTTGGTGGATAGGTGGATGAATCAAAGATTGTTGCTAAAGTGCTTAGATCCTTTCCCGATGCATACAAAATCAAACCTGTAGCCATTGAGGAGCTTTGAGCTGTGACAAATATAACCAGGGATATGTTGGTTGGTAAACTTACTGCTTTTGAGTTGAGTGAATTTGGTGATGCCCTACTAAGAAAAAAATTGCATTTGAAGCTACTACTTTCGGGAGAGACAAGTAGAGATATGATCCAGGTGAAAGTTCTTCTAGAAAGGTATTCAGATATGAGGAAGAAATGAGACAGATTAAAGAAGAAGAAAGAAAATTGAATGAGCTTGAAGCACTGATTGTCAAAAGGGAAGGCAAAGGAGAAGGTAAGTATAAAGGAAAGTTGCCTATTAAATGTTTTTCTTGCAACAAGATAAGTAATTTTGCATCAAGGTGTCTAGAAAGAGTTCCTAAGCCAAGACCTTACAAGCCTAAATTTCAAAAGAAGTGTTACTATGCTACTGATGAAAGTGTGACAGATGATGAATCTGACAAAGGGAATGCAAGTGAAGATGAGTTTGTGTTTATTGCTATCAAAGAGAATAACCTTGTGTCTACTAAATCTGCTAGTTGTACAAATGTGGAGAAAGCTCTAGCTGCTCGAGTTGAAGAAAAAGATGAATGGGTAATTGATAGCGGATGTTCACATCACATGACAAGTGATAAAATAAAATTTGTAAGTTTGGAGAAGTATGATGGTGGTGTTGTAATATTTGGTGATAACAATGGTGGTATAATCCATGGCAAAGGATGTATTTCTTTTGATGGTAAGCATAATACTGATGATGTTCTTTATGTTGAAGGTTTGAAGCATAATCTTCTGAGTGTTGATCATATGGTTGATAAGGGATACAATATTCAGGTACTAAAATAAAAGGTAACATCTTTCATCTGAATGTTGCTAGTAAAAGCTGTCTGATTGCTCAAGTTGATGAAAGTTGGTTGTGGCATAGAAGAATGTGTCATGTAAACTTTGACAATATTATCAAGATAAGTTCCTCACAGGCTGTGAGAGATCTTCCTAAGTTGGTGAAGCCTACTAATACCATATGCAAGGAATGTCAACTGGGAAAACAAACTAGAATTTCATTTTTGAGCAAACAACATTGTTCAAATGAATTGTTGGAGCTTGTGCATACTGACTTGTGTGGTCCTGCTAGAATCATAAGTCTACAAGGTTACAGATACTTCATGTTGCTTATTGATGATTACTCTAGGATGATGTGGGTTACTTTCTTAAGGGAGAAATCCGAAGCTCTAGAAAATTTCAAGATCTTTAAGGCTATGGTTGAGATAGAGATAGGTCTGAAGATTAAGTGTTTGATATCAGATAGAGGTGTTGAATTTAATTCCGACGAGTTTAATTATTTTTGTGAAGAACATGGGATAAAGAGACAATTATCTGCACCATGGACCCCTCAACAGAATGGAGTTGTTGAAAGGAAGAATATGACAGTTCAAGATGTTGCTAGAACTATGATGTTGGAAGGAAATGTCCCTCATATCCATTGGAGAGAAGCTGTGAGTACTACTGTTTATATCCTCAATCAGGTACAAATCAAAAGTAATACTAGTAGAACTCCTTTTGAGCTATGGTTTGGTCATAAACCTACTGTTAGATATTTCAAAATCTTTGGGAGTAAATTCTATATCAGGAGAGATGAAGATCTAGGAAAGTTTGATGCTAGAAGTGATGACAAAATCTTTCTTGGTTATTCTACTAAGAGCAAGGCCTACCGGTGTTACAATAAGAGATTGAAGAAAATGGTTGAAAGTGCAAATGTTAAGGTTGATGAAGACATTTCCAAACCCTCCAGAACCTATGGATATGATTCTGATGATCAAAATGATAGTACAAAAAAGAGTCAGACTTTAAATCAAGTTCAGATCATTCCGGTGAATCAAGAAGAATTTAATAAGAAGCAGAGACTAGTGAAATTGCATAAGAGAGACCATAAGAGAATAAAAATCAAGAACACTCTAAGACTCCAAGGTATGTGAGATTAAATCATTCAAAAAATTAGACTATAGGAGATAAGAACAAAGGTGTCCAGACTAGGAGAAAAATTGCAGAAGAATATTGTTTAATTTCAAAAGCTGAGCCAAGTAATGTCAATGAAGCATGCAAAGATGAACATTGGATTGAACCAATGAAAGAAGAACTACAACAAATTGAGAAGAATAATACATGGATTCTTGTTCCTAGACCTAAAGACAAAAATGTAATTGGAACTAAATGGGTCTTTAGAAACAAACTGAATGAACAAGGTGAAGTTATCAGAAACAAAGCAAGAATAGTATGCAAATGATACTCTCAGATGGAAGGTATTGACTTTGAAGAAACTTTTGCTCTTGTTGCTAGAATTGAAGCTGTGAGACCGTTTCTTGCTTATGCTGCTTACAAAAACTACAAAGTTTATCAGATGGGTGTCAAGTCAACATTTCTAAATGGTGAATTAGAGGAAGAGGTGTATATTGAGCAACCTGATGGATTTCAATTAACTGATCAAGGAGATATGGTTTGTCGGTTGAAGAAAGCATTATATGGACTCAAACAAGCCCCTAGAGCTTGGTATGCCAGATTGGATAAATACTTGTTGAAGCTTGGATTTAACAAAGGTACTGCTGATAGTAATCTATATTTCAAAATTGATGATGATAAAGATTTGTTTGTGGAAGTCTTTGTTGATGATATCATTTTTGGAGGAGATGATGGTTTGTGCATGAAGTTTGCTAATCAGATGCAAAATGAGTTTGAGATGTCAGTGATTGGAGAGTTGAAATTATTTTTGGGATTGCAAATTACTTAGGTAGATAAAGGGATCTTTATATCTCAGTCCAAGTATGTGAGAGAATTGCTAAAGAAGTTTGGTATGGACGGTACACCCATGGTGATCGGATGTAAGTTGACACAAGATGATGATTCTCTGAAGGCAAATCAGACTAGATACAAATCAATGATTGGTGGATTGTTGTATATGACTCAAACTAGACCTGATATCATGAATGTTGTATGCATTTTTGCTAGATTTCAAGCTGATCCTAAGGAATCTCATGTGACTGTTGTGAAGAGAATTTTCAGATACTTGAAGGGAACAATTGATTTGGCCTATGGTATCCTAAAGATGATGATCTTACTTTATGTGCCTTTACTGATGTTGATTGGGCAGGAGATGTGGATGATAGGAAAAGTACTAGTGGTGGCAAATTTTTCTTGGGAAAGAAATTGATTTCATGATTAAGCAAAAAGTAGAATGTCATTTCCTTGTCTACTACAGAGGCAGAATATATTGCTACTGCTAACAATTGCACTCAAGTATTGTGGATGAAACAGATGTTGAAAGATATTGGAATTGTGTATGATGAACCTATTGCCATATTCTGTGATAACTCAAGTGCTATAAACATTTCTAATAATTTGGTGTTGCATTCAAAGACCAAGCATATATCTATCAAGTACCACTTTTTGAGAGATAAGGTGAGTGATAAGGAAGTTAGACTTGAGTATGTGCCTACTAAGGAGCAGATTACAAACATCTTTAATAAGCCTTTTCCTAAAGATACTTTTTAGTATCTTAGAGGGAAGTTCGGGGTGATTACTCCTCCTAATTAGAACTAAGATGCATAGTCTTTACATCAGTCTATGCATTCACAGTCATATCTTGATCCAGATTGATGTTGTGGTGGATGTTACTTAGGGGGAGTAGTCAGATGATTCAGATATGTGGTTTAAAGCTTATGTACCTTTACCATTGATGTCAAAGGGGGAGAAGAGTAATGTGAAAAAATATGGAAGAGCTAAAATAAAGGGGGAGAAGAACAATGTGAATTAAGGGAGAGAAGAACAATGTGTAAAAGGGAGAGAAGAGCAATGTGTAAAAAGGAGATTATTGGAAGAAGAGTTAGTTGCGTTGATGGTGTATTTTTCACATCATGTGTTGCCATCAATTCCAAAGGGGGAGATTGTTGGATGTTGTGGTTGTGTTGCTGATATGTGGTTGTCATTGATGTCAACACTATTAGCATTAATGTCTTTAAGATTGTATATGTCGAGGATATTGAGAAAATTGTAATAAAATATGTTACAGGTTGTCTGTGAAGCAGTGAAGATCAGTATGGTAGAAAATTTAGTATGTTGATAACTAGATGATGCAAATTAAAGGGTTTGTTTTTAAGCCTATCTAGTTTCTACTCTGAAAGTTTTAGAGGTGTGCATGAAGATTTGAGCAAGTTATAAGTTTCTATGTTTTGACAGCTATTATGTTACTACAAATGGTGTTTATGGAAGAAGATAATGTGTTTTTGGTAATCTGAGTTGTTGCGTATGTTCTTGTGGTGTTCATGGATGTTTCTAGATCATGTTCTATTTGTGTTGCATCTTTGCATTGATCATTGTTCTTGTGATTCGATATTTTCTCTTGCGTGTTCATGTTTTTCATGTTCATGGCCAACAAGGTATTTGAAGCGTGTTGTGGATCTTCGAGGAAGAATATTTGAAGGTGTTTTGTGTTTGAGAACCTTTTTTTGGGTCTCTACTATGTTGTGGCCAAACTTGGTTGATGCACATTGATAATCTTTATTGTTTTGGGTTGACAGTTTGCATTCATTCTATTATTATGTTCAATCCGACATAAAGCAATGCAATTTATTGTTGCGCATATATATATAAGCGATTGTTTATCTCATTTGAGACATACATGATGCGAAGTGTGCGAGTGCTATGTGCAAAAAAGTTTTAGATCATTCGAAGGCAGAGCAGAGTGTGAGGAAGAGTGAAAGATAGTGAAGAAGTGTTCATGTGCTTAATCGAAACTGTACTCAAGCATTAGTAGATGCTACCTTCTCAGTTCAAATTCTTTAGATGGATTTAATTTGAATATTTTCTATAAGACAATGAGTCTTCCTTTGAGTAGTGAGCTCTAGGTAGTGTGCCTGAATACATGTGCATTCCTCTTATATTCTTCTTATACTTTTAACAAGGTATAACTTGTGGATTAACCTACACCGTGGTTTTTCCCCTAACAGGGTTTCCACACAAAAATCTTGGTGTTATATGTGTTTTTGATGTGTTGTTGATTCATGCTTTCACTGTTATTAATCAGATCTTAGAATAAAGGCTAATAAGTTTAATAAGTTTGAAATTTTGTGACAACTGATTCACCCCCCTCTCAGTTATCTGCCCTTTTGTTGCCAACATTTCCAATATCCTCCCTGCTTGTGCCAAAATGGGAGCTTTTGAATAGGGTATGGACATCAATCAAAGCAGAAAGGACAAAGGAATTTTGTTAGATGTTGTAGTTGAGACTACCTTGGTTGACATGTATGAAAAATGTGGAAGCATATACAAAACTATCTGAGAAATTGAGAAACTAAAAAGAGATCAAATCAAACTTGGAAGCAAAGTTGATGGACCATGGAGGGTGATGTGGACGTACTTTTTGTCTCTTGGGGTTCAGTTGCTTTCATGGGGTTCAGCTCCGCAGTAAAATGACAATAGAATTATCAATTTTGACAGTTAAACGCTTTTAAAAAAACCCCTAAAAATGGGGTTCGAGAGAACACCCTGTTCACTCGAACTCATTATTTTATTAATAAAATAGCGATCAACAAGGGGTTCGAAGGAACCCTTTAATGAAGGTGGATTCACTCGAATGTGGGTGTTTGAGTGAACCCTTACAAAATATTTTTTGGATACCCATATAATTATTGTTCGTGAAGTGAATTGTAACCCACTATTGTGGGATTACCCTATCACATGTGACCTATCTCCTTATCACACCTCAATAATTGCAACATAGTCAAATCTTTACCAATGTACCATTCTCCCATATTATCCTATTGCATGCATATCTTACTATGTGATCCCCTTAGATATTCTTCATATCCTTACCTTCTTTAGTGTTTTTGATTAGAGGTAAACGGGTTTTGAAGGGGCCCCAAAACCCTTTACAAAAAAGAACAACTGAAGTGAAAGATAAATAAACAAAGCATACAACAGCAAAAACACAACAAACCATCAACACGATAGCAGCCAAAAAGGAAGGACAAAAAACAACAACACTACATATTCTTCAAGATATCAACAACTTCCATGTCGCTCTCCATAGTCTTCTAATAATCATCCTTGACTTTAGACATATCTTTAGCAAGGACCTTGACTTGCATCTTGGTCTTATTGCACGTTCTAGCACCAGGTCCAACCACATTTACCTCACTAATCAAATTTTTTTGCGACCCAATAGCCTTGTCAACAGAAACCTTCTCCACTTGCCTTTCACCAACACCAACATCCTCACCAGGATCAACCTCCATTTGTTTCTTGGCCATTCTGGAATAGGAGTCAAAATGTCCTTAGACTCAAACTTCATAGAAGATTTAGTCCCATCCCTGACCTTTTCCAATTTCACACTAATCCTTTCCATTTAATCTTCGAGGGTTAGAATACGTTATTCAAACATCTGCTTCATCTTCAACATTTCCTCAACAACAATCTTCAAGGAATCAAACAACTCATCAACTTGATTCTGAACCAAAGATTCACCCACTTTACTCACCGCACCCCTTACCCTAACATTAGTTATGTTGAGCTCATGAAAAACCCATTTAAATAATTTAAACAGAGAAATGGAGCCCTCCTTAGCCATCCCCAAAACATTGGGCACATCCTCACGATCAAAGTTAAAAACATCCTTAACCTCAACATCACCCTCCTAGAAAGAACTAACCTTATCCTGGCTAACACAAACCTCCTTACCTTTACCTCCAGCCATCGAAATTTGAATCTTGTGAATAGAGTTAGCAATGTCCTCAGCTACAGACCTCCTTCTATTCTACATCTCCAAGTCCACACCCGAAGAATCCAAAGCATCCTGCCCACCATCCAACTTCATGGGAGAAGCAACTTGCATCTCCATCACTTGGCTAGCAGACCTAAAAGCCAATTTATTATTACTGCCCTCCTTCAGACCCTTCTTTCTCTTGGTCCCCAAAACAAGGGATGACGAAGACACATCTTCAACAATTTCAATCCTATCCTTCAAGATAGTAGAGGGAGCAACATGGTTAGTTTTACTCAATTTTTCAGCAGCCTCTTCTTCACTACAGGTCTCATAATCCTTTTGGTTATGAACTGAATCCCCTTTACCAGGATTTCCCATAGAAGGAGGTTGCAAGATCACTTCCATGGAGGCTTAAGAATGTGGGACATAATTCTCATCCTCCTTTGTATCAGACTCCTCCTTTACGACTTTTTTCTTCTTTTTCCCTTTTGTACTCATCAACTCCTCTTTCAAAACAATTTCATATTCCATAGTTGGCTCTTGTTGGTTACCCTTGGGAGTGACAGCAGGCGGCTTAGAGACCTCAAAAGATTTAGCATAATCTAAAATTAGCAAAATAATACCAACATGCAACACCATATTCTTAGGGTTCTTTTTATGATCCTTCAAACCATACTCTAGAGAAGCCAAGAGGTAAAATGGAAAGGAAATTTTCTTCTTATGACAAAAATGATTCAAGATAACAAAATGATAAGCATTAACCACATAAAACCAACCTTCAAGAGTAATGTGCCTCATTAATTCCTCAACAACATCCCCCCAAAGTGCTTTGATCAAACTGCGCTAGTACCCACCACTCTTGGTCTGCTTTAGCTCTTGTTCTTCATTCCCTTTGAAGAAAATCTTACCTTCTCTAGTGTTGTCATATTAGCCACATGGAATATTGGGAGTTGTGTTTGTATTTAGTGTTCTAGTTTCATGATTATTTTTGATTAGCAATAAACAGGTTTTGTGGGGACCAAAAGCCCCTTACAAATAGGTTTTGAGGGGACCTAAAACCCCATACAAACAAATGAAAGTTGTAGTAAGATAGGACCCTAAACAATCAACAACCCAACATCAACAGTCTACCTAAAGATATTCAAGACAAACCAAACTGCAAGACAACAACTTTGAAGGGACTGAAAACCCTATATAACTAGGAACACAAGGGCCTTAACCCCAAAACATCCTTAAAGAAACTGCCTGAATCCGCCAGGCACCAAATGCAACTTGCAACATCCACTCCATAGCGAAACAACTGCATAGCACAAAGCTAAGACAAAAAGGGCTGCCAAAACACCCTTCAAGACCTATCATTTTTCCCCACCTCCCTACCTCAATAAGAGAGCAACAAGGAAAAACCAAATTGGTGTAAAATACCAACAAAACCTTGATTCTCAAAAGAACCAGAAAAACCAAACACCCCACCTCAATAGGGGTTATGGGAAACACAACAAAGCACTACGAAGCAACAACCAACCAACAACACCAAAATGCCTGAAAATCCAACCCAACCTCCACCTCTAAAAAAGAGGGCTCCCCTCTATAGGAGAGGATGATATGAAGCCCCTTACCACCAGAACCGTGATTATCCACGCCAAACAAGCTCCACCTTAATAGAATCCAACACTCCACCTCAAAAGGAGCAATCTCCCCCTCTATAGGAGACACCGAATGAAGAATCCAATAAACAACTTTAGTAGAAAGGGCAGACATAAAATCCCATAGCAGTGCAAGCATTAGGTACAGGGTGGAAGAAGCAGAAACCACCTCATAGAGCTCATACAACTGGGTCCAAAGAGAAAACAATGAGCATAACCCAACCATCAATTTTTTTTGTAGGGCATCCCCCAACACCAGAGATCCAACAACCATGAAACCCAAAGCCAAGAAAGCTCCGCACAAAACTCCTTAGAAAAATAAATCATCTCATACCAAAAGGAGTACATAGAGGTTCCAAACAAGAACACCAAGAGTCCCCACCAGAAGACAGCCCGAAGCCAAGAACAAAGGACAACCCCCTTAAATAAAGAAGACCCAACCAGCCACAAAGGGAACCCAAAACCAAAGAAAAAGAGCCCCAAAAATAGAAACTGGTCCAAATAAACACCCCTCCACAAGAAAGCATCCAAAAAGATAGATAAGGGAGAAGTCCAAAAGCCAAATGACTACAGAAGAGAGGACAGTCGAAAGCACAAGAAAGGGGACACTTGTAGACACCAAGAGCCCAACAACACAAGCCCAGAAAAAGACAAAAACAACACCAACACAAGCCAGTGTTGGTCCAAAGGGGTAGCCAGAGCCAAGGGAACAAACAACCATGAACCCAAAACAAAAGGGACAAACCACCAACAACCCTGCTCAAAAGAGAAGACATCCATACTAGACCAAAAGACCCTGAGAACCACACCACAAGCCACTCCCAAAGCACCACAAGAAGGCCAGAGAGATGCCAAAAACACAAGATTTGCAGGCAAGTAGAGCCCCCAAGCCACCAGATCGCCAACAACATCATCTTCAACATCTAAAATGCCCCCAATAGTAGGTGAAACAACCACAAAAAATACACAACCATGCCCGTGCCTCTTCCCACCTCCGCTCTCACAATAGAAGAGGCAACACGTGATAGCCCAAGGGAGACCCTCACACCGCACACCATCCTCTTTTCATCCATCCTCATCCTCATCCTCTGCAGAGCTCAAACTTCCTCTAGATGCCCTGCAAAAGCTCCCGCTTGTCGCCTTGTTCAAACCGCTCTCCCTTGCACGCTCCATTCCCTTTTTTTTTTCTCTATCGATCTTGTTATGTCTCTTCCATGTTGACCCAAAAGGATTTTTCTAGTTTCATGATTGTTATATTTAGTATAACATTATCTTATTAGTATACCACTTTCCATATATTAACATGCTTTTATGTATGTTTAGTGTTTCCATGTACGTGTTACTTATGCTTAATATTTTACTTATGTATTGTTTCCATGTCTTATCATATAGAATTTATTAGATTTTTGTATAATAACTATGTTTCTTTCCTATAGTGCATTATAGGATAGGTATATGCACACATAAAGTAAAGAAAGAGGTGAAAAGAGACAACAAACATATATATCCTTTAATTTTTTTTTAAATATTATGAAATGTTACTTTATTTCATTTACTATACTTTAGTATGTTCCTTCACATTCTTGTCATCAACTCACTAAAGGGGGAATAATCTATGGTTATAAAATGCCTACTTTGCAATCTCCACCTTATATTTTTACTCATATAGTGCCCACTCCCCTTATATGTTTTAGTCACATTAAACTTGTTTTTCACCATTCAAGTGATCATAGTAAGATGCTACAAGCATCCTAAACATTATAAACCAATCTCCTAACAACCCAAAACATTTGAGCTATAGAGATATCAAGGTCACCTACACACATGGGTGCTAGTGCCCATGTCACCCATGCCTCCCAATGTAGGATCCCAAGTTGAAAGTTATTAAAAGTAAAAATTCTTGCTCATTTGTGCTCTAATTATTACTACATTTTCATTAGTCACTCATCCAAAAATTAATATAGATTCATTTATAAGCCTCTTTTTACCTCCATTCACTAACAATGCCAAAAATAATAAAAAATATTATCCCCTCTCCACCTCCAACACATAAAGAAAGTTGTTGGAACACCATCAAAGCAAAAGTGAAATAAAGTGAAGGTTGTAGATGTTAAGTTTATGAAATCCCTTTGAGTACACAAGCCATGCAATCCTTGTAGTTTCCTTCACTTTCTTTTTTCCAATATATATATTCCTTTTTACCATTCATTTGTGGGCAATCATGAATAAATTTTCCCTCTCCATCGTCATCCGTAAATTTGCATATGTCCCTCATTATTACCATTACCAAGTTTGTTCCATTTTCCCTTCTTACACATCTCTCTCCGATCCTTTCCACATACTATTTACTCCATCACTCTACACACACCACTTATGTAATTCCCCGCACATGGATTTGATCTTGTATTTACCATTGTTGCACATATTTCCATTAGAAAATCACTAGGTTTGTACACACATCTATATGGCTCATAAGTGAATATACAACCTTATTCATTGTGGACCACTCAACCTCTTCATTCTGGGCCACTCAACCTCTATCAAATGAAAATTATATTATATAACTTGATAAAATTTTAAATTATAAAATACAGGTTAAAATTGAAAAAATAAATCAAGACCATCAAACTCTAGGCCTACAACACATCACCATCCTTTCAACCTCTACTTCCATCAAGACTTAAATTTTAATGGCCAACCTTACTTATCAATCAATTTTCTTGTAATATCGATATCTATGTAATTGCCCTTCAAATACTAAGATACACCTTATTTTATATATATGTATATATTATTTTTTAAAAAGATTGTATTATATACAAGAAATTTTTAATAAACCATTATAATTTATTTCGTGACTGAAATATCCTTTCATTTAATATAATCTTTCTATTTTTTAAAAATAAATTTAATAACCTAACTAAAATATCCCATACAATCATCTAATATTACTATCAAGATTCAATTGTGTAGTTTTATGAGTCAAACTCGTTGATCCTATTTCATGAATAGTGATTCACAAAAATCCATATAATCTTCTTAAAATTTTGATAATATTTTAGAGACAAATTCTCCCCTTCTAACACATTTTGAAAAGTTCCTTGTAATTAACCCTTTGTCTTTCTCTATTTCTAGACGTTAGCAAAGCTCCTCTCTCGCAAGATTAAAGATTCAAAATACAGTCTTAGTATAACGTTAGTGGGCGCAGAATTTAGAGCTTGAAATTTGAAAAACAAGGCGTTCAAATCGACCGCGCTGTTTCTTGAAATTTTAATCCACTTTGAGTTCCGAGAGTCACTGTGTTGTGTATAATATATACACATTGTACATATTACGCGAGCTATTCTGTAAAGGAAATGATAGCCCTCATGAGCCCCACTACTTTGCGCAGAAAGATTCTTCAACGCTCCTCCAAACGTTTTGCTCCCTTCAGGTAAAAGCTTATTTTAGATTTTTAGTCGTTGCAGGTTCTCATTCCATTTCATTCATTTTCTATACATTATCTCTTCAATGTGGTCGTTGCTGCTCAAAAATCTTTCGGTTATTAAATTGACAATGCATTTTCAGACTGCCCACATGGGTTTCAGAGGTTTCTATTGCCTGAAAATCTCCTGTTTGTGTTTCTCGTAAATCTGGTTTCACATTCGGGGATCTGGGTTTAGTTTCCGAGATGCTTGTCATCTGCAAAATACTTTATAGGGTGCGACTGTTAATTATAAATGCAATCCATTCTGCAATATATGTTACTTGTTTTGTCTTTTCAATTATATCAATATTTGGGTAATCATCAGAACATATTGGATTACATTGTGTCTGAAGGATCTCGTAATGTAGTTTTCTGGGTTAGTGCTACTCGTTATTGCCACGCATGTTTTAATTCGTTGCCCTAAGTTTTTTTTTTGGTCGGGGATGATAAATGTAATCTATGCTATTGTATTAAATAGAACATTTCACCGATTTTGATCAGTATTTGAGGGGTTATCTGATTGAAAAAATGTGCTAGGTTTTTCATCTGGTAAAAATATAGAGTTTTCAAAATGTGCAAGGTTTTCATTTTAACTCTATCTGTTAACAAATTCAGGTTTTGTCCACAAATGAGGCCGGGACATGGTTGCTGCCCTTACCTGAGTTGAACTTTTCGGCCAACAACAGGTGTTCTTTCTATCTCAGGATTGATTGCCATTAGCAGGCTGATTTTCTTTAATCTGTGTTGGAGTTGGGGGTTTGGATTATATGTTCCAACGTTGGGAAGGTCCTTTAAATGGGAATTTAGATTGTAGGGTGAATTTAATCATGCGTATGTGTGAAATGAGATAGTAGAATTGTGTATGGCCAACAATCGCTGGACCCAGGATTTTTGCTTACACAGTGAGACTGGTAATCCACTTGATTCTGCCAGCAGAAAATAGGGTTTGCAATGGCTCAAGCTATGGATATTGATGATGTTTCTGTGGCTGGGATTATGGAAGTTTTGCCTGATGCAGTAGTTCAGTATATGTTGTCATCTATTAGGAATGCTAGGGATGTGGCCATATGCGCCTGTGTCTGTCAAAAATGGAGAGAGGCAATGGTACATGTACGAAGCCTTTATTTTCCTCGAACAGTCTGTGATGAGAAAATTAACCAGTCGGATGCTGTTGTCAGCCGAATGGTTTTGTCAACATCTTCATTGGAAGAGTTGATTATTTACTGTCCATTTTCCGGAAAGAGCTTGCTAGCTTGGTTGTCTCACACAAGCAAAACGTTGAAGCATTTGGAACTCCGGATGGACAACTTGGGAGAGAAAAACCTCGGACCCAATTGTCCTAGTACACTTGATTACATTGCATCTTCACCTCACTTGGAAAGCCTCAAGTTGTGGGGTGTCTCCTTGAAACAGCTACCGGCTTGGAATCCCTTTATGAAACTTCATACATTGGAAGTGGTTGGTGTTCGTGCACAGGACAGTGCTCTTTATAATATGCTTCTTGCATGTCCGATGCTGAAGAGCCTGGCTTTGCTAGGTTGTGATGGTGCTAAGGTAGTCGACATTGAGTTGCAGCATCTAGAGCAGTGCAGACTTGATTTTTATGGTATAGGAGATTGCTTTCTCAACATAACTGCCCCCAAACTTCAAGTTTTTGAGATTCAAGGGGCTGCTTGGATACGTATGAGGGGGGATCATTCCTTACGGCAGCTGTCAATAGCTAATAATGCAGGTCTGCAGAAAACATTTGTTGGTGCTTTTAGTTTGGTTTTGGATGGTCTATTTTGTATCATTTTTTTAGCTGTGAAGAATTTTTGTTTTGAGCAGAATATTCTTTCATTTTTTCTCAGTTAACGAGTCTAATTGTTCTATTTTTGATGGCTTTGGTACAGGCAAGGTGAGTAAAGTGGAGTGTGGAAGACTATCGGACTTGGAGTCCTTATCAATGCGAGGAGTGCAGTGGTCCTGGGATGCCATAGACACTGTTTTGCAGTCTGCAACCGAGGTGAAGAACTTGGTGATGAAAATTGAGTTTAGTGGAGACACTGACAGATTACTGCCCTTTCCAGAGATAAACCTTGTTGATTTTTTTAGCAGCCATCCAAGACTAACCAACTTTGAAGTACATGGTGCCATGTTTGCTGCATTGTCACAAAAAAACAGCCTATTACGGGTATGCTCGTCTTTCATGAATATATTACTTGAGATGCTTGTTGCAGTTTTGTTTCTTTTTTATTTCAACAGATGGAAGCTGTCGAAATATTTGGATCAACTTCTTCCTTCTGAAACTGTCTTTTTTATTTCTACAGTTGGATGACTCATTTTCCATGCCTTGCGTGGAAGAAATATTGATTACGGTGAGGTCACCTCTAAATGCTGACCAGAAAATGATGACTCTAGAATCATTAGTCAAACATGGCAGACAGCTGAGAAGATTAACTGTAAGAGTTAGCCAAATGAAGAACTGCCAAGAAACAGCAGACAAATTCTTTGAAAAAGTTTTAAGGTTCAAGCAGAGGAGTCATATTGTCATTATTGAGTAGTTCTTTTATTTCATATTTCTGGTTTATTGCTTACTGGCGATTCTTAAAATGGTACAATCTTGCTAATTTTAAGTCATTCTTTCCTTGGGCTGGGGATGTGCAGAGGTAGTTATTAATCTTCAGAATATAGAGTTGAGATGTTCTGTCTGTAATTTCAAATTGGTTGTTTCTGAAGAAGGCTGTTGAGTTATATGCTTTGATCCATGATGAAGCCCACCTTTAATTTGGAGCCTGACAACAGCAGTTAATCTGATATGTATGTCTGGCTTCTATTAATTGGATTAGTGTTGAGCCATGAGCCTCACACGCTCAAAATTTTGGCTCTATTTGTTATAGCATATGTTGCAAGTAACGGGCATGCACTTCTTTTTATACATTAGAGGGGCATTTTTTCTTCATTTCTTCTTATGGTGACCTAATCATGAAATGAGGGTTTGTTTCAAAAATGTAGTTTTGCTTCTAAATCGTGTTATGCATACCTTTCCCTTGATTATGTCAATAACCTTCTTAATGTTCATTATGTTTGGGTATTGTATACTCTTCAGCTTTGAAGTTCATGGCAATATTACTTACATCTCATATGTTAGAATGATTGAGTTCTGATATTTTACCAATAGGTTTTATTAAAAATGAGTTGATATATGATTTTATGAATTCTGTAATTGGCCTTATAATGCATCAGATGCTTGTTGATATCTCTACAAATTGGTTCTAGCTTAATATTTCTCTCTATATGGCACACCTTATTTAATTACAAATAATATAAACTAAAGCATTGTGCCCACTGTCTGGCTAATGGGATCTTGTTAGCTAGGATGCATTATATTCATGCTGTTAAAAACCACTCCCAAGTCACAAAAGCATTTGAAAATGTCACCTCAATCGTTTTGAAAACATGTGTATGGTTTGCCCAATTGACTGTTAAAAAATCACCAAGCAAATGTTGCCTCAATCTTTCTAAAAATGTGTATGACTTGTCCAATGAAAGTGACTTTCAGTTCAATCTCTCTGAAAATATGTGCATGGCTCATACATTGGAAAGGGACAATCTCCGTTGACAGTGAAAAACACCTTCTATTTGTGTTGGGAGAGGGGGTGCCCTTATTTGTGAATGGCTCATGCAATAGATATGGACAATCTCCATCGACAGCGAAAAACAAATAAAAAATGATGACTTCTATTTGTGTTGGGAAAGGGGGTGCCCTTACAGAAGACAAATGAAATAATGTATAAATTTGAGAGTATTTACAAAGCTTGTTTTTCTTTTTGAATATTGAAAAAAATGCATGCAAATATTTTATGTTTTTTCAGTAATAGATGTGAATTTTTGGATAAATTGTTGAGAACAGAGGGCTGGCTCTGTAATCAAATAGAGATTCTCAAGGTCAAGATGTAAAGATTCTATGTTTTTCCAGAAATAGGTGTGGATTTTTGGATAGATTGTTAAGAATAGAATGCTGGCTCAGAATTTAAACAGAGGTTGCTGAAATCAAAGGTAGGCTCAGGTGGTTGAGAGAATGGAGTATAGAGCAAAGGTCATTTCATAACCAATGAACTTAGTAGGCACTCAAAAGTGCACTCTACAGTTTTAGAAAGCACGAATTGATAAATAAATTTGGGGAAACAAAGCTGACCTAGGCAATCAAGCGGGATTGTGATAAAATTGTAACTTGTTCTAGTCAACTTATAAGAGTGGCGACTTTTCTACACTTTCAGCTCTGCCTAGCCTCAAGATATTAATATAAATCATTTTTAGACAATTAAAGAAAACTGGAAGAGAAATGGTCACATCGGTTAGCTACACCCCATGTACAAAGATACCTCAAATAATTGTCACTAAGCACCCCTTGAACTAGTAGATTGGTTTTGCAAGCCATAAATCTCTTGACAATAGACCGAATTTATTTTCCGAAGTATGATATCATTTGGAGTTAAATGCTTCATACGTAACCTTAAAAACCTAGACATGAATAATTATGAAGATTAAAAAATATTTGAAAGCTCTTCTTGGAGAACGGTAAGTAGTCCCCTTTGGCTGGTCCTGTCTCAGTTTCTGTTCGTTGCTGGTTTTTGGTTTTTAGTCTATTTTTCTTTTGCTGTTTTTGCTGTCTCACCTCTTGTGAGATATGTCTGTTATGTCTTAATGACTGTTTTGTAATGGATTCGGGCCCTTCCCGATTTATCTTAATCAAAATATATACAGTAAGGGTAAATACTAATGAATTTTATGCAGGTTGGTAGGACATTGTAGTGACCCTTAGCTAAAACATAATGCTTGGATATGAAATACTTGTCAAAGTATATTGGCAATAGAATGTAGAAACAGTAAAAACATGAAACATATATAATAGATTTGCACATGTAATGTTTGTTGGAAATGAATATTCATTGAAATAGGTTTTTGTTGCAAATGACTACAAAGATTTGCTTTTATGCCAATTAAAAATATACTTTGAAAATTCCCAATCTACTAAAATTCTCCAATTTGAAGTGTAATGGCAACCTTGGTATGAAGCTACCCTTAGAAATCTAAAGGTTTTCATCTTCCAAACTCCAAGAAACCAATGGGGTTTCATCCATAGATTTCCAAAACCCAAGGGTTTTCATCCTCAAATCCAAAGTTGAACATAAGTGCACACACTAGGTTAGCGGTTGATGAATTCACCAAAAGATGGAAATGGATGAGATTGTTTGAATTATAGAGGTTGAAGGCTTAGTGTAGGCCCACATGTGTTGAGAGCTGATCGGAAGTTTATTGCCATTTTACATTTAAATTTGAGGCAATTTATGGTATCCTTGGTCAACCATAGTGTTTGGTGGAACTCTTTGTTCGAATGATGGGGGTCTAGGGAGAGGCATGCTTGAAGGCAAGGGTTTGGAGAAAAAACCATACCAGAATGATACAATGGTAAGAGGGACCAAGGAATTAAGAGTTTGGATGTTGCTTTGAAGTGTTTCCATTTAGTATGCCATCGTTGGGTTCTTTGAATGTTTAAAGCTAGAGGTGCAAGGAATGGAATGCATGGATGCCAAGGTGTGAGGGAATGTAAAGGTCTTGATTCCTAGATAAGCATAGTGGTAGGATAGTAGAAATTGAGCTTTGAAATTCCTTAATACAAGAGGGAGTGGGGATGGGGCTTTGGAGATACAAAATATAGGAAGGAGTGGATATTGGGCTTCAAAGATACTTGATATTTGAGGGAGTGGGGATTACGCTTAAGAGATATCCAATGTAGGAAGGAGTGGGAATTGGGCTTTGAAAATGCCCAATATAAGAGGGAGCAAGGATTGAGAGTTGGTGATACTCGATGCAAGGAGTGAGGATTAGGGAATTGAGATATTGAGTGCATAGGGAAGCACAAGTAAATGGGGAAGCAAAGCTATGTAGGTTTGTAAATGGTAAGGAAGAAAAATGTAACATTACTTTTCCCCATGTATAAAATTTGATAGATTTAATATATTAGAGTTAATTTTTATATGGCAACAAATTTATTAGTGTTATTATCTAAGTTTTAAATATTGTAAAGTATAATATCTAATTTAAATACAAATGCATTAAATGCTTATTCATCAATGTTAACTAACTTAATATCTGAGCACATTACGATTACCATCATTAATATATAAATTGACATCTAACAATATGTAAATGATCAAAAGAACAAATACCATCATAAAAGAATTTAATTAAATCAACTCCATCTCATTTATAATTAAAATATCTTGAATAAGGTTAGTCCTTATTTGAATCACAACACTTGGAAAGATCATTCTCACTCTAGGAAGATTTTAGTGGTATTGGTCCTCATAGCTATGACACATATCAAAGAACATGTGTAAAAACACAAAGTATGCTTATACACCATGCAAATGCATCAAAGCCCTGACCAAGACAATCCCAAGTGTACTCTGTACCCCGAGTTGGACACACTCTATGTGCCCCTTCCTCAAATGTCCATAGCCCACCAAACCATCTTCTTCTTCTTGGAGTGATCTCCATGCTCTTTCCAAGTCTCACATAAATGCTTTATGTAAGCCTTCTGGTGTGGTTTCCAAACCATCACACCTTTCACAAAGGTTGCCTATAATTAATTATTTAATAAATATAATTATTCCCCTCCTTTAAAAGAGTTTTTATAAATATTATTCATTAATCTCCATTCAATCAAAGAATCATATTATCCTTTATTTTTCTATCTCCTTTTAATGTTTTCATAGCTTTATTTTCACTTTGGGGAAAAAATTTCATAACAAAAAAAGGTTAAGGATCAAGGTTTTTGTAGGATTTGAGAAATGCAAATCCACAGACCCCGATTAATACCTGCATGCAAAAGACTTGTCATAGAGAAAGAGAGAGATCAAGACGAGGGTTTGGCTCTCACAATGTGCAAGATGTATTCCAGAAAAATGAAATAGAGCATTAAGCAAATACAAGAGATCGATCCTTATAAAAGGAGATCAAAACCTAAAAGGAAAACCTAACCCTAAAGGTGAGTGCATTTAATAATTAATATTAATTATTAAATGACTAATATGTGTGCAAGGCGAAATCTTAAGAGGAGAGTAAAGTTAATTAATTACTTTACTCTAACACCCCCCCTTAAGATAAGCAAGAGTGCAGCTACAGACTAGTGCAAGAAAGCAAAAGAACTACAGTGCATGAAAGTAAAATTGGGTCCCGGCAACTAGGCCTGATCAGGTACCCAAGTACAAGGAAATCTCTATGAAACGGAGAAAAGGAGAAAACCCAGTGGGAAAAAACTCCTCTCCAAAAAGAGATGCAAAAAGAAAGTACAAATGAAATGTCTCAAGAGACTCTCTCAAGAACATATGCAGATATACAATCAGATACCCCCCCATGAGAGAGAGTGGAGACTCCAAAGCCCCCCCAGAATGAGAGAACCCCTGTGCCAATGATCAAACCGATGTGTCACCTTAGAGGAAGAAACAGATCCAATGGTCGAAGATGAGGAAATCCCTGGATGTGAGGTGAAAATGGAAGTCCTAGATGATGCGCACTGAAGAACGAAACATCAACATGAGTGTATGAAAAACAAAATGGTGAATCAAAAAACTCAAGATGATCCTGAAATGGAATCTCCAATGAAGAAGGGATAACAGGTGTGCTGAATCTGTCATCTGTGAGAGAAGGAATATCCTCTGATATGGCCTCAACAAGTGCACTTGATGGCTCGATGAGTGGAGCAACAATGTCAGTCACAACTGAAGAGGTATCCTGTTGAACAAATGTGATCTCAACAGGAGGAAGAGGTGTAGAAGTCTCAACACTAGTCTCATGAACAGATGGAAGAACACATAAGTTCAAGTGACCAAACTTCTCCTCAAATACTGCATGCTCTCTTGTAGAAAGAGAGGGAGATGGTGGACCAAAGTGTGTAAATGCATACAATCGGGAAGAATGATCAATTGTCCCTGTTGCAACAATGTTGCCAATCTGAATGTCTTTGATGTGCACTGAATCAGGTGTGAACTCAACAGTCTTCCCTGTCCCACTGTGAGCAATTTGATAGATGGAGAGAAGGTTAGTGGACAAAGATGGAACACATAGTACATCATTGAATGTACTGTCATCAATATCGATAGAACCTTTCCCACATACACTCATATAAGTGTTATTACCCATCAATATGTGTGGTGAGGATGCAGCCTCGAAAGATGAGAACATGTCCTGAGAAGATGCCATATGGTGTGAAGCACCTGAATCCAGTAGCCATCTAGATGAATGTGAACTGGTGGTTGCACATAATGCATGACCCTTATGTGGGGCTTGTCCATCTATCTGGAATGATGGTGAAGAAGAAGACCCGCCTGAAGTAGATGAAGAAGAGTGATGAATATGGTTCTTCTCAAGAAGAGCTGTCAAATCTGAAACCTGTTTTGCATATCCATCTATCTTCTTCTCATAACACTTGGACTCATCATGTCCTAGCTTAGTGCAATAAGCACACTTAGGTCTATCTTTCTTCGATGATTCCCCCTTAGGAGAAGGTGAATAGAAGTCTTCTGTGAACTAGAATCCTTCCAATGCTCTGTGGTCTGTGGTTTTTGTTTCTGCTTCTGCTTCTGCTTCCCCTGATATGACTGTGCTACCAATGCTTGGTGCGGTGATCCTGTGAGAGCATCCAACTGTGATATCTTAGCCTGCTCTCGTGTCAAACGATCACAAAACACCTCAAAAGAAGGCATGGTAAAACGTGCACCCAAGGCATCCATAGTGGAATGGAAGGTAGATGAGAATATCTGAAAGTTCCCATGAAGTTTTGACAAAATCAAGTAAATACACTCTGTATCAGTCTTAACCTTACCACAACCCTGTAGAAGAGATCTCTGTTGTTTGAATTTCGTCAGAAAGTCCTCAATGGAGGGAAAAGAATTAGGTACAAGTGAAGTCAACTCTGCCTCAATCTGCAATGCTCTAAACTCGTTGATAGTGCCAAAAAGTCCCTCAAACTTGGTCCAATAGGCTCTAGGTGTGAGACACCCTTCAAGATGAAACAGGAGATTGTATGAAATGTGCAAAGCAATCAATCCCATAGCCTGATCCATATTGTTCCTGTGCTGCATAACCTCAAAGGCGTGAGTCAATGGAGGCTAAACCACATCCAAACAGGACCATAACCCTCGAGACTGAAGAAGTGTCATCATGCGACCCTTCCAAGTGTGATAATTATGCGGTGTGAGAAGCTCAATAGATCTGTCGGCCATGCTGTGAACTGTGCCTCAACTGCTCTGAATTTTTTTATTATTATTAAGTGGTCTTTCAGAACTAGATAGAAGATGCATAAGGGGTTTTTTGTTTTGTTTTGGTGTTTATAGATTCTGGTTTTCTGATGTAAATAATAGAAAGCAGGAAAAAACACCCCCCCCACAATGCAAAAATCCAATCCCCAGCACAAACTGAAGTTAGAAAACAATAGAAAGCAATAATTGGTTGAGAAAAATCTTTGTGTACCTGAAGAATTTTTTGGTGAAATAAACTACAAATCTGGAAAGAGCACAGAACCACCTTTCCGATGCCTATTCGCTTTCGAAAAACGGAGCAAAATTGAGCAAGTTATGCCCCTCAGACTGCAAAAAGATCATCTGACTTTGACTGCGAAAAACTGTAGCCAAACTGAAAAATTTTGAAAAATTTCCTGCACCATCAGAACGGCGCCGGAACCAGCTTTCCAGCGATATCTTGTTTTTGCGAAACGGAGATCGTATGCAAAAAATACGCCCGATTCCCTGAAAGTTGCTCAAAAGGGTTTTTAAAAAAGTTTCCACAGCACTCAAGGGCTAAAAGTCTTCGGCCCCTGGTCACGTGGACGAACAGGGGGCTGGCGGCTGGGAGCTAAGGCCGAAGCCCCTGGGCCTGCATGTGACCCTGGCACTGGCAGGTTAAGCCCGTGGGGGCTGCGCAGTCCACCGGCGGCGGCCTGGTGGCTCCACCTGGCCTGGTGGCGCCCGGGTGGCCGCCCGGTGGCCGCTTGGTGGCGGACCGGTGGCTCCCGGATTTAACACTGGGGGCGCAAAAATATTATAAAAAACCTTTAAAAAATCAATAAAAAATTGATTTTTTATATTATTTTTTTGAATTTTTTGCCTCGAAAACTGTGCCGTACGGTCTTGTAATTTTTTTGCTTCCCAGAACGACTGTGGCCAAATCGGACAAATTTTATATGAAAATAGGGGTTTTTGGACGCTGCGAGCTCAATGGTGAGGTCCGTTTGAGCTCAAAGTGCACCAAAAAAATAAACCCCCCCTATTCCAAATAAAAACTAGAAAAAGAAAACAAATTTGATGCAGCAAAACCTAGATCTCTAAATCTTTCAAAAAACTGAACAAGCTGCAGCAGATCTGACTCTGATACCATGTAGGATTTGAGAAATGTAAATCCACAGACCCCGATTAATACCTGCATGCAAAAGACTTGTCACAGAGAAAGAGAGAGATCAAGACGAGGGTTTGGCTCTCACAATGTGCAAGATGTATTCCAGAAAAATGAAATAGAGCATTAAGCAAATACAAGAGATCGATCCTTATAAAAAGAGATCAAAACCTAAAAGGAAAACCTAACCCTAAAGGTGAGTGCATTTAATAATTAATATTAATTATTAAATGACTAATATGTGTGCAAGGCAAAATCTTAAGAGGAGAGTAAAGTTAATTAATTACTTTACTCTAACAGTTTTGACATATTCAATATCGACAGGGATTGGGGATATGGCATACTCAAAACTAGAGTAGTGATGAAGGAGCTAGGATTGAAATTAGGGGTTTCAATATCAAATACCTTTTAGTGTGGTTGTAGGGAAATTTCCAAGGGCCTAAGATATGGTAGATGTTGGAACTTGGGGATACCCAACATTGTGGGGATTGGGGATACCAATTCCTTTAAATGAGTGTAAAGATGAAGACAAAACCCCAAAAAATTGTGGGATATAAGGGAGTGGGGTTGCGAAGCACAAAGGCAAGGCATGCTAGTAGAGGAAAGTATGAGGGTTTGAAACATAGGAAATCAAGGAATTGAGGACTTGAGGGAAATGAATAAAAATGAATGTTGACATGAAAAAGTATGAAATCCTTACAAGTAAGACAAAGTGAGGGTTCATGGAATAGGAAATTAGGGGAAGGGTGCTAAGGTAAGAGAAGTCCATGAAATTCACAAAAAATAGAGGATTGGGAAAGCAGGCAAGTGGGAAATGGAATAAATGTATGATAACATGAAAAAGCCCAAAATATTTCCCAAGATAAGGAAACAACTCAAACATTCCCTAGATTAAGTAAATTGAAATAGGACTTTACAGACATTAATAAAACTAACTTACAAAAAGCAAAGAGTAGAGGATATGTTCAATGTAAAGTAGGACCAATTACTAATAAGAGATTGGTGCCTTAATCTATTAGTGGTAGAGTCAAGCCTTAAAGAATAGGCAAACACATCTTGTAAGTTTGAGCCTAAGAAGTTAAATATTAAACAATTGAGAAAAATGAATTAGAATTGCATACAACACTACATTAGTTTAGCTATAAGTTTATTTACATTAAAAAATTAGGTGTCATCAAATGATAGAGCATTATTTAACCATCTATGAAAGAACAAAGAACTCCATATACATCATATTTTTTTAAACTACTATGCTAGAAGAATAAATACAAATAGTATCAAGTCAACGAACGTGACCAAATATGACAACCGCTAGTAAAACCTTCTCCAAAACCCACAAATACACACTTCTTAAAATTTAAGATACAATATTTGATATTAGAAACTGTCGCACAAAATGACACCTTATATTGATAGGTAAAAAATCTCAACTTTTGGCAAAATATCTATCAATTTTCTAGAGATAGAACTTGTGTTTATAAAAATAATTTTGTTAAGATTTTCTATACAATTGCTACCTATTTCAACTTGCATTGTTATATGTGCATACATTAAATCCATCATAAACTATGTAGCATACTCAATCAAGCTTGACATGAGAAATTTAATGCTTGGAGGGCCCAAATTATTATGATGCCCATATCACTTACATTGGAAGGCATCTTTTAGAGAAAATTTTCTTGTAGATAAGAAGACATATTCCTTAGACCCACATGAATGGTGTTTGTCGAGACCTGGTTGCTTTGATTTTTGATGCAAATCAAATAGTTATAAAATAACCCATAAACTAAGTGTTATGCCTTGCATAACCACCCCATTTTGTTTCTAGTCAAAATGGGCCCCCTTTGTTTGTTTTGTCCTTGGTGTTCTTGTTCAGGTTTTAGGAGTTGTTTCTTTTTCTCCTAAGGCCTAGTTTTCCTTTGTTTTTCAGATTCAAGTTTCAGACCAACACTCACACTTGTTGCTTTGCAAAGTTCAAGTTCTTGTTTGTGTTCGGATCCCAACCCCCACGCTTTGCCTTGTGTTTTATTTCTCCTTTCAGAGTCGAGTATTGGATCAGAACCGTCACCTTACACCCTCAAAGTTGTAAGTTTCTATTTCCATTCCGATCCTGACTTCCTCTTTTCTTCCTTGTGTGTTTCTTGCTTGTGTCAGAATTAGACATCGGACCAGAACCAAAACCAAGAACTTGTCCAAAGTTCTTGTTCCTGTTTCCCTCTCAATCTCAATTTTTGACTCTCTTTTTCTTTTTCAGAATTAGACATCGGACTGGAACTGGAACGAATAACTTTTCCAAAGTTATTGTTCCATCTCTTCTCCCGATCCCAATTCCCACGTTTGTTTTTGTCTTTCGGGATTCGGACTTCGAACCTTTGCTTGAACTTTTCACCCATTGAAAGTTCAGTGCCGTGTCATGTTCCGATCTCGACTTTTGCTTACCTTCATTCTTGTGGTTGCACATTGATGACTTCCGCCCTGATCCCGAGGCTCGACCAACCTGCATTAATTTCTAACCATTCACATGCACAAATGAATTTTTATTCCTGCCGCTCCTCAATTTCCATTCATCTTGGCTTGTACAGTTTGATGGAATGAACTAGAGCGACGCTGAGAGTTACGGTTTGAGCAAGCACTTCGATTCTTCGTCGTGCTGTTAGATTTTCGGTTGCATTTGGAGGTGGGTGTTTTTGTCCTATGTTTTTTTTCTTTGTTCTTGTTTTTGTTGGTGTTTTCTTTGCTCTTGTTTCACATGCTTGTTCTTTTGAGTTTGTTTGTGTTTTCCTTCACACCCTTTGGTGCATTTTCTCCGTTGTTGAACCCTTTGGTTCATTGTGCATTTTTCTTTTCTTCTATTTTTATTTTGTTTTCTATTTGTGGGATTTAACCTCCTGCTGTGCCCTAGTTTTCTAGGGTTTTTCCGTACTACTAGGTCGAAAGTGCGTTTGAATTGATAAATTTAAAATTTTGACTGTTATGAATCAATTTTTTTGAATCCCAATCGATTTGATCTCAAAGGCACAATTTAAAGATACTGCTATATCTATTTTTCTTTTGTTTATTGTTGAATGTTTTATTCCTGATTCCCACATCTATTTCAGAATTAGGAATCAAAATTGTGCTTATGTTTTTACCACCGTCTTGGTCTCATTCTTTCGCTTGCTCCAATTCTGAATTTCAATGTATTATCAGGATTAGAGATCATACCATTACCACAGGATGTTAATTTTTTTGTCAATGTACCACATCATGTCCTGATTCCGATCCTTGTATTACTATCGGGATCAAATTTCAGACTAACACCCAACCTTTGATATATCGTTAGGTTCCATTGCTTGGTGCCATTCCGATTCTGACTTCTGACAAAGAGTTAGGATCAAAACTCAGAGCTGACCTATTCCCATTGCAAAAACTTAAGGTCAAGTCCTTGTTGATATCCCATCCCCGACTCCCAATGTCATTGCAGGATCAAAAATCGGGACGTAGCCGACACTTGTTCACTCCTATGGGTCTGGTGCCAAATCATCTCTCAATTTCGACTTTTGATGTTCAATTGGGATAGGAACTCGGGGAGAACCCTTTATCAACTCCATTTGTTAAGTGTCATTGCCTAGTGACAACCTGATCCCGATTTTCAAACATATTGTGGGATTAGACCACAAAATAAAATTGAATCTTGTTTATCACTATGGGTATAGGTGCTGAACTACAACCCGATCTTGAATTTTGATATAATTTAGTACTGTGTTTACAATGGTCAGGTTCTTGGTCCTGTCCCAAACCTGAAACCCGAAAATGATGAATTAACTTGTAGAATGGGTAACTTATCTTGAATGAATGGAGATTTAATATGAATGCTTGTGCTAATATGCTCTTCATATGTATCTTCTTTTCCTAATAATCGTCAGTATTGTAGGGTAATTAACAAATGTCTGATTCAGAGGAGGAAGTGCCCACTGAAGGAACATCAAAGGGGGCAGAGGCCAAGAGGCTAAAGCCATAACAAGTTCCTGTTATAATGAAGTATAAGTTCCAAGGGAACCCAGTACCATCTATTTCGGGTTTGATGTTATGAATATCAGTGATATGCTTGTGGGACACATTGATTTGGACCAATTTTGTAAGGATAGTTTTTCAGAAGATGCTATACCAAGGGCAAAGAGGATTGCAGAGTCTGGGTTAGCTCATGTAGCTAGTTTCCCTATTACTGTGCAATTTCCTGAGTTCATTTTAACTGTTGCAAAGACTTATAATCCAAATCAGAGGCAGTTATTGATTCCCAGGGGAATGTGATCATTGATTTGACCCCAACAATAGTTATATTAGTTTTTGATCCTCCTCCTTACCATATTCTCAAGATTATGACTGAAGTTGATGCACTTAAACTTTGGGCAGTAGATGTGGATGGAAACAAAAGGGTAATTAATAAAAGTGGCTTAAGACAAAAAATAAATCAGTAAAGAAGCTGCCACCTAATCCTAAGAGGTTTGAACTTTCTGAGGAAATTGGGGACATGATCACATTACTGGCAAGAGTATTTGGCAAGGAAAACTCCCGTATCTTTGAACATTGAATGTTTCCATTCATTCAACTGATTCTAGAGGGGAAACAATATTTGGATTAGGGATGGATAATTTCAGATAACATCCATGACCAACTATTGAAGGTAACATAAACCAAGACATTCTATATGTCTTCATACGTGGTATATTGTGCTGTAAGGATGGGACAATTTCCTAGGTTAAATACAGAAGGGTCAATGGATGATGGTCCAGATTAGAAGAAAAAGTAGGAATATTATGAGCAACTAGAGCTTAAGAAGGTAGAGCAAAATTTTAAAAGAGTTAATGATGCATTTTTATATGCTATTATTAATCAGCTCACATGTGATATTGGTTTCAGGTTATCACAAGTGGCCATGAAATTTATTGAAGAATGGGGATACTGGTTTATCCAATACCCCAAGTCCACCTATTTTAGATTGTTTGGATATGACGCGCACCCTTTTAAATTTACAAGGTGTTGTGGTGAAAGATGGGTCTTGATGGAGTTTGCTCATCAGACCACAAAGGTGAATGCCAAGTTTTCTGCACATCATAAGGCTGGTTTTCATTATTTCCCAATGCAATTGGGGTTTTATTCTTGTTCCTCTTTGATAGTAGCCAAAACAACACGAAAGTTTCAATCCATGAATTTCCAACAACATACATCTAGGAAATATTTTGATCCAAAGAGGAAAATGTATGGTTTGTATGCTTCATAGTTTCCCCATCATTGGCCACTTTTCAAAGAATTTTGGGACAACCTGCAAGATCAGTTTGAAGTAAGGAAAAGGGGATATGAAAGATTAACAATTCCCCAAATGAAGGATTTTGAGGTTAAGAAGGATATACCAGAAGGTACTACTGATGATGGGATCACTCTTGATCCCCGCTATGAAATGGATAGAGTGGCTAACAAGGATTTAGAGCCCATTAATTGGATGGAAAGGGAGGAAACTAATATCCGTAAAGTGTCAAGGGTAGTGGTGGATAAAAGTCTAAAATGGATTGATCTCTGTTTAAAGCAACCAAGGGTTAAGGAATCAAGGAAGAGGGATTCTAGCAGTGAACCTACTTCCTCTACTGAAAGAAGACAATACAAGAGATTAAAGAAAGGTGTTGCAACCACAGAAGAGTCTGCCCATACATAAGAAGAAATTTCAATAAAACACGTTAATGAAGCTTTGCAAAAGGCTAAAGTTACTTATGAAGCTACTGTTGCAAGGGTTATTTCAGGTTTGGGTGCCACACCTTTAGCTACTGCATATCCCAGGGAAGAAGTCATTGAAGGAGAACCTTCTGTTGCCCCTCTAAAAATAAAGGATACCACTCTTACTACACCATCAACTTCAAGAACATCAAATGTTGAAGAGGGGAGGCCTCCAATGATTGATGTAATAGATTAACCTATCCTTTTGGGCTCCAAAGAAGCTCCATTTTAGGAAGAGAAGGAAAAATGGGAGGAATATCTTGAGAGGGATGAAGAAGAAGTTGGAGAAGAAGAGGTTGGGTTTGAGCCTAGAAGCTTATGGGGTGAGGCTGTAATGAATGAGGTTTTGACATAAGAAGAGCATAAAGAAATAATGGAAAGTGCTAAAAAATTAGCTATTGAAAAGTTAGTTTAAGAAGAAGAAGAACAAAGAAAGAAAATTGAAGAGCTAGCCTAGGAAAAGGAAGCTGTTGAGGCACAAAAGAAGGCCAAAGAAGAAGCCATTGCATGAGAGTCAAAACAAAAGGATAAAGCTGTAGAGGAAGAATTCCATGCAATGGAGTTGGAACAACAAAGGTTAAGAGATGAATAGGAAGCTACACAAAAGGAAGAAGAAATGAAAAGGATAGAAGAAATAAGAGCTCAAAATGAGAGAATGGAGGAAGAAAATTTGTAGAAAGAACAAGAAGAGAAAAAAAAGGCTTCTTTCAAGCAGACTGTGGAGTTAGTTTCTTCTACACCGAGCCGTCGTATAGTTTTTTTGTTAATGCTTTGTATTTTTCTTTTTGTTGCGAATTAAAATGCAGCCTGTTGTTTGTTTTACCTTTTGGTCATTGTTAGCCAAACATGGCATGTATTTAATAATTTATCTGCTATTCATAAAATTCTTTAGTGCTTTGTCAATTTGTGAGTACTTTGAAACTCCAAACTCCATGAAATGGGAAGAGTATTGACTTGGTGATTTAAGTTTTCTATGCAAAAGTGCTTCTTTTTGAAACTGTTAGTTGATAACTCCTATTTTGGTATTGTCTAAGGACTGCAATAGAACAAGTCTAGAATATTTTAGGATTGGATTTATTTTATTGTCATCAGTGTTGCTCCTCACTATGTGGCATTTGTAGCTTTATGTGTTTTCTCATTACCATTCATGGTGGTACAATCTTAACGGCAACCATATTTCCCATGACAACAACATGATAGTCTATTGTGTGGTTTTCCTTGTCCCCACACTTGGGGGGCAAGGATAAATAGTTTTGAAGGTGCACATCCTTTTCTTCCTTAAAATACCAACATAGAAAGTATGTTGATATTTTAAGGGGGAAATATATTACCCCTATCCATTTCATACACCTCTTGTGAGATTTTACTTATTGAAATACCCCCTTGGTGGTGGTGTTTTTTATAATGCCCCCTGAGGTGTGGTTATCAATTCATCCCCTTGGACATTTATGCACTTTCTTAGGTGATTCTTGTTCATCCTCTTGGACGTTAAAATTTTATGCACCTTCTTAGTTGAGTCTTGTTCGTCCCCTTAAGCGTTTATGCACCTTCTTAGGTGAGCTTGTCATTCGTCCTCTTGGATATTAAAATTCATTCACTTCCTACAACAAGACTTTGCAGCTCATAAGTGATTTTACATCCTTGTGAGGGTATCATTTTGTTAGATAGCACATTTGATGGATGATGTTTGGTATTTGTGACAAATTTAAGACTGAGATCTCTTTGCCTTATCGAATCAAATCCCTTTAGTACTAACCTTGTGTTTTGTTGTGTATCTTTTATGTGTATTCTTCATGTTTACATTGTGTTGGCACCGTGTTTTTTTAATTTTGTCATCATCTTTATGTTATGCCATGTTTTTTCATTGTGTATGCTTAGTGTTTGCCATATTACATTTTACTTCACATGTGTGTTTCTTTGTCCTCATGTTGGTTTTCCATGGGATATTAAATCTTGGGGGCTTGAGTATCGCATATTCATTGACATCCTATCACCCAAATATTGGATAATTAGACCACTCTTAACATATTTCTACTTTAGTGTGAGTCTAAGCATAAGTTCATACTCTCACTAAAGTGGGGGCTAAATGTAGTATCATAAATTGTCACCCATGACAATTTCACATTAATTTTTGCTCCCCCTTAAGTGCATGGACCTAATTGTACTCCTAATTTCCTAAATTATGCATTTTATAGCCCATTTGGATATTTTCCAAGAAAACCCATGTAGAAAACCAATGCACACATTTAATATTTTGCCCTTGGCACCTTACATCCCACAAAATAGGGCCAATACTAAGTCACCCTAGGCGAATTTGTCCCCCTATTTTGCCTCCAAATTTTAATATGTTAGAGTCAACATTTTATTATTTGAATTTTAAATGTCAAATATTGGTTATTGGGATTTAAGCTACGAGAAATTAGAATAATTGCATATAAATACCTAGCCATTTACATTTGAAAATAAACGAGAAAGAAGTGGAAACTATTGGAAAATTTGGCAATCAAGCAATTATTATCAAGTCGAGAGAAGTTAAGAGAAATTTTATTGCAGAAATTCAATATCATAGGATCATGTCAAAGTGTATGCGAGTTTTTTCATGTTCATGTTATCATGTTATTTGTGAGATCTAACCGTTGTAGGTCTTCAAGCAAAATCAAGCAAACAACAATCAAGGCTTGAGGAGATGTGCATGACTTCAATCCTTCAAAGCAATTTTTGAGTGGTGAGTTGCAATCCATTGTTGATTCATCATTCATTTATCATTTAGCCTCTATCCCTCAAAAGGATAAGATCTATTTTAGTGACATTTTCATTGTGGAGGTGGAAACACCAACACAGGGTTTGATTGAGGCAAGCCCGTATATGACACAACCCTTCTCCTCTCTTTGAATATGTAGGTTTAAAATTTAAAGAAGATTGGGAGAATCTTGAAGGTCAATTATTCATTATTGCTTTCAAACCCTACACCTTGATAACATACGACAACTTAGTTATCTCGACACCCGACGAAGATTTTACAGTGCGACACATGGGGAAAGAAAGCTCTAATATGGCTCCAAAGGATTGTGAAATTAGATATGAAATTTAGTCACAAGGGAACTGCCACCCTAGGTGACTTAGTCCTCCATTCTCAACGCCAAATTTATATCACAAGTGCACGTAACTCTGCTCAATCTATTTCCGACGTTTGAATTTGTTTGTGATTTTTTAAATCTATTATTTTTGCATTAGAATAGTTATTTTCATTATTATCCTAGTCAAATCATTGCATTTCATTCAAAAATCTATCCCAAGTTCGGTCAAGGGAGATTTGACTCATCTTTTTGATTGTAAGTTAGTCTTATACCTTGTCCAGATCCATCAAACCTATTGGTGTTTTTTTATTGTAAACCAGGTTTGTCTCCTAATATACCTATGGAATTGCCAATTCCAATCAAGGGTAGCTCGAAGGACCTGGACCAGCTGATGAGGATTTTAACAATAACCTCCTACACTTTGGGCTCTGCAAGACCCGAGAGGGTGATCCCTTAATGAGTTTACAATCTCTGCAAAAAAATCATAAACAACATTAACCATAATAGATAATCTCACTTAATAGCTCAATAGAATGGGATAAAATTGAATAAAATTGGCTGTTCATCAGTATTATCAACCATTTGGAGCATGAGATAATTACAACACAGCTTCATGGTGAAAGATAATCATTAATTTTAAAATTGTAGCAAGCTCCAGGTGAACACAAACAAACACTAAATCACAAAGAACAAATGCAAATCAGACCAGTGCCATATCCATTGGGGGAGTCAAATTCATCAACACCTAACAATTCATAGCAGATTTCAACACATAGCATATAATATCTCTGATTATATTACCTTACAATATCACCAATTTGTACCTCAGCTCAATACTACTTACCAAATCCTTGTACATAACATATCAATCTGCAATCTCATTTAAGCAGTTTAATTAAATCCTTGAATTAAAGCTAAAACTAGAATTGCACACACCACAATAGTGAGATGAACATAATAACCCTTGATTACTTTATTTAAAATTTGAATACATTTGCACATAGGAGAGACATGAGCCTGGATTTATCAGTTAAACTCAAATGCCAGTACTGTTATGAAACACTAAATCTCCATAAACTCAAATCCTACAATAAAATGACACAAAAACCAACTTGCATTGCCTCTGTAACTACATATTTTACAGTTTTCTATGCATCTCCACTCCATATTTTGACTTGCTAACCCATTACAATGAGAGAAGAAAATAATAAGTAGAGGAGAAGAAATTCCAGAAGAAACCCTAAAACCGAATTGGAAAAGCCATCTGAAAACATCTCCACTGTTGAACAGTAATCAACAAAGCATCTTCATCTTTTCCCTATAACAAACCTTATTCTGTTTTCAAAACAACATGTGCCCAATTCGTTCCCTAACAAAAAAATTCCCATGTATACATTCTCCACTCATTACTTGCAGCTGAAAAATATACTATCCCCGTGAAAATCCATTTTCTGTTCTTGTTTTTCCCTTTGCTACATTCTACATACTTTTTAATGTTCACTGCTATATTTTATTTTATTCACCATTAGTAAATAAAATATTTTCACTCATCTTATCCCTCCATACAAAGTATTTTAAATATTTTACCCAGCAGCACAAAGTATTTACCATTTACTTGAATAAAATATCTTACCCACTCCATTCCTCTTCACTTTATTTACCCAGCACATACCTCATTATAAAATAAATGCCAAATCATTTTTCATTAACCCGACAGATAAGATTTTACCCACACTACTTGAAGTAATTTCCTCCATCATTAAACCCAATCCTAAATAATGTTTTAGGTAAAAATTATCTCCACCATATTTTCCTTTACTCGTGCACTATAATGTTTTAAATTTTCATTTAAAACATTCCTCTATTCTTTAAATCAATGAAAAAAATTGTAAATTATTTCCCCCCATGCATTAATTTACCCATATTTCACTTAAATTTTTTTAACTAACACTCGAGAGAAAATAAAATGGGCCCCACCCCTCCATTTAATACCATTTGACAACATTTTGCCAAAAGATTTAATTTTAAATGTCTTTAGTCATCTCCTCATCTCCCCGCGCCATTGCAATCACTATCCACCGGGCATCTTGAGATCGCGACCTGGCGGGCAATGACCGAGATTTGGCTGGAGTTGAACACCCGATCTCCACCATTAGATTTTATTTTAGCTTTCACTTGTTGCCCTAATCTTGATTTCTCGCTCCTGTTTGCTCGAGCATTCTCTACAAAACATCTTGTGCTTGCAATGGTGACCATTGCTTTCCTCTCCTTTATTCATCCGCAAATCATGGCTACCGATGATGGTCTTTTCTTTGCTTGGGAAGAGATTTTGAACAAAAGGCTCCCATCCCCCATTTGCAGGTCACACCCTCCTTACTGCCATGAGCGCGCCCCTGCATTCTCACCTGTTACAAAGCTCCTATGATTGGCATAGGCGCGGGCAAGAAGAAACACTGTATGCCTACCAATTCTTTTTGTTTTAAAATCTCTGAAGACTTTAGCGACCCATTTTGTGCATAACTTGCAATCACAACATCCTGTGGGATTTCATTCACATGAGGCAATCTATCACATAGTTCACGTGCCTATCCATGCTTTGATGGATCTCTTTACCCTGCACAAACCACACCCATTGCATTGGCGAGAGAGTTTCTAACAAATTTGTATTGCTGCGCCCTCTACTCCCTGTAGCCAGTGCACCCTTCATTGCATTGGGTCACACCTTCTCACAATCTGGCTGCGCCCCTCCAAATTCATTTGCTTGAATGTTTCTAAGGCATTTTGAACAACCATTAATGTTGTGTCAACACTTTGCTTCAACGTGCCTCCCCTCACTTGCGCGTAGCTTGCAATGATGGCATCCACATAAAGTTGGCGTGGGTCTACCCCCTTGTGCATTGATGGACCTCCATGCCTCTCTCCAGGTCGCACCCCTCCACATTGCTTGAAAGTTTCTAAAACCTTTTCAATCAATCTATTTTGGTGCGCATTCTGCATCATGGCGCCCCTCTGCAACATAGAACTCCAACCTCTCAAGAGGCATCATTCCTCTCTCTGAGGTGTTATGTAGCTGTTCATACAACCTGATCAATATCATCATCCATTTAATGCCACAATTTCCATTGAATATAAACATAAGATCTTCATGCAATTTCCATATTCAAAACAATGCATTTGATGTGATTTCCTCAATATAATAGTCACAATTTCATTGCAACAACATTTCTATTGCAACTAATTCACAATCTTGACCTGGCCAATGGACCCCTACAACAATATTATAATCTGCCCAATACTAATCTTGGTGATGACGTTCTTCCTTGTCTTAGGACAAGTTTGATTCTTTATTCAATTGTTCACTTTCCTGATCAACCTCATTGATTTTGCTTATACTCCCATATCTTCACTCATTTGATGCAGCCTTCTTACCCAATGAGTATTCCCCATTAATTCAAAAATTAACTTGATCTTCATTTGGTCCAGAGCTATGACTTCTTACTCTTCAAATTGAAAAGTTCATTTGGTTGTCACATACAAGTCATAGCTCCCATGGATTATTCTCCACATAGACTTTCATAGAGCCACTCTTTTCCCTCTATGTCATACCCATGGTAACTAAAGTGAAACACCATCATCAACTCATAAATGAAAGAAGCTTGTGGTAATGAAAAATGACAATCTGCTACTGAAACAATGCTTTGGAATTTATGTCTTTCACAACCAGAATATCCTCCAACAAGAGCATGTCGGGTCCCCATGTGGACCCGGTTAATTTTTTTTTTTTGTTTTCAAACAAGTTTCAACTCCAAATTGATCAAAAATAGCCTCTGAATGCTCCTGAGATGAAAAAGTGAACTGGGTTATCATTAAAAATGCTTTCAGGCACTTTTGCAAAATAGTGAAAACTGGCCAAGTTGGCCCAGGAATTGGCCTGGAAAATAGGTCAAACGACTTCCCAGAGCAATGAAAACTTGTAAACATATAGTCATTTGACCCGAGAATACAATACAACAAAAGGCTCGAAAAAAAATATCACGAGGTGGAAGATATTAATCCACAAAGTTGTTCAGCTGAACTTTTCTGAAACAACAACTGTTTTGAAACAATTAAAACTC
Source organism: Sequoiadendron giganteum (assembly GCA_007115665.2). NCBI lineage: Eukaryota > Viridiplantae > Streptophyta > Pinopsida > Cupressales > Cupressaceae > Sequoiadendron > Sequoiadendron giganteum. Next base: position 840,348,993 of record CM021101.1, on the reverse strand, counting down.
ACTCAACTGTCAATTTGTAAAAATAGTGAAACAATCCTGGTGAGCTGCCATAAAACACATGAGTTCATTAAGGTACCCTGAGAACGTGTGCAAAAGGAATTTCCTTGAAACATATTTGATCAAAAGATATTAACGATCAAAGTTGACCACTCAAAAAGGCTGCAGGAATGCAGATGTGAAATTGAACAAACTGCATTTGGTTTCGATCTGCTAAAAATAGCAAATCAGATCATGAGGTTTAGAAAACTGACAGACAAGATCATTTAGGCATGGAGAACACAAAACATCATTCATTTTGACATGAAAGTCAACTGGTTGCGAAATCCAAGCTCAAACAGGAGGCTGTTTCACAAAACTAACAATCTGCAAACAACAGAACAATGCAAAAACCCTCCAGCTTCACTTTTCAAAACCATGACAAAACCTATCATGGGAAGCTGAAAAATTGACACACACATTCACATATGTCAATCAAATACGTCTGCAAATGGGTTTCTCTTGGAAATCTACAGGCATCAAATTTTGATTCTCCAAAGTGGGTCACTCAGATTGACCCCTCAAGTGCACTTCTGAAAGTGCAGAGGCAAAATTCTCAAAATGGGCACCTCAAATTTGCAAAATTTGAGAGTTCCATCAAAACCCTCGCTACCTCAAATTAGAAATGAAATCCACATTAGGAAAGGTGCCTAACCCTAAGAGTAAAACCCTAGGGTTTCACATTTCATTCATTTCATCGCTCAAAGGGTTTGAGTTCTCTTGGGACCCATTGGACATGCATCGGTATATCAAACTACTCCTTTAGTTTGTTGAACCTTTTCTTCGTTCAATTTTTATCCCTGCAAGTCTCCAAAATGGCGACACATATCTCGATATTTTAATTAATCAAATTTAAGGGTATGCTTTAATATTAATGCTTTTTTCTCATAGATCCCCTTTCCATCATCCATGTCTAGTCCCCTCCATTCCTAGTAGCATAAATTTTTTCTTAAGGCACACACTTTTGAACTTTTATGTATCGTGGAGGCCCTTCACTTTGCAGAGCCTTTTTCTTTGCATATTTACTCCCACAAGTTAGAGAAAAGCTGCCACATATTAAGAGAACATGCTTATTCTTTTCACGAAAGCTAAAGCATTCATAGAGCAATGGTGAAACAAGTTTCTACTCCCCCAAACTCACAAAATGCTACCACGTGTCATCAAATCATTGTTTCACAAAAAAATCAACTATCGAAGAAGCCTTGATTTTGTCGTCTTCTACTCCTATGAGTCCTCAAAAAGGTGATACACATCCATGTAATGATAAAATAAGGATTTCACTTCACAAAGGAAAATTTGAATTTATGTGATCATCATTGATCTTTGAGATCGAAAATCCACATTCAAACACAATGAACAACTACCACTTGTCGCGTGTTCAAGCATGTAAAGGCATTAATGGTAGATGAGATCGATATCTACAAAATTCTCAAGAATTTTGGGTCAATTGCTTCATCCTTCATTGTTCAAATCACAAATGCTGAGCACCAAAGTGAATTACAACGAAATTCCAAGGTGAACAAGGGATTTCTTAATCGAGTTAGGACATCCTATAAATTTCAAACAAGTATATCTAACTATATCTCTGTGAATTTAAAGGTGAAAGTGTGTGAATTTATTGGAATATAGTATTCAAAAGGAAAATTAGGGTTTGTAGAGGGTAGACTACTAATTTTTTTAGAAATCTTTGAAGAAGTGTAAATTTTCATAAAACCCTAGTTATCTTGTTGAGAAACCCTAAAATTGAGAGAATGGATGGAACATCAAGGGGTTAAAAATGAGAGTTAGATGATGATATCATTTCTTAGCTTCCTAGATCACAAAAGAGGCCGATAATAGGTCAAGGGTCTAGAATTGCCTCAGATAGGGTATTTGATAAGAATGAGAATTGTAGAGACCCGATTTTATCTGTTTAAACATTCCTATAGAAAGGCCCTAATAGATAGGCCTGTTAGAAACATTTGGTGGTTAGAGTTGGGTAAGCTAGTTGTGCCAAATGTTTCTCAATGTGGATTTTATTAGGGTAGTTGCCAAGGCATACAACTCTGAGAAGAGGGAATTGTACACAATAGATGGAAGGAGCCTCCCACCCCTCGACAAAGACCATATATGTAGGATTTTTGATCTAAACCCTAATGCTCAACTGCCAATAGATTTGGGTGCTCTCTCCAGAGAATACCAGAGGCACTGAGACAACTACAAAGTGAAGTGGCTTCCTTGTTTCAGGCCTAGAGGGACTCATAAAGAACCACAAATATTTGCAAGGGAAGATTTGGAGCCCTTTGGATATGATATATTTGAAGATTATTTTATAAGAACATATTTCTCTTTTTGTCAAGTTTTAGGTTTGGACAACAAAATTTAGATGCCTATCAACCTAATGGTGCTAGTAGTGGACATCCAAAGTAGGTATTTCAACAAACCTTATGAATATATCAAATATGTTGCAGAGGAATTGCACAAATCGTTGAGTTAACTAAAGCATGATTGCAACATAGTTCATTTCAAGTGGTATTCACTACTATGCCACATCATTTTGTATAGTGGAGTACAAGTCTAGTCCCCCCATATGAAAATTAGATCTATGGATGAGGAAAATGATATTACCAATTCAGGAGTGGACTCATATATGGGAAAAAGTGTTGAAAAATTGTGTCTCAACTTCTAGTTTTGAGCCTCAGACATTATGGACTTGGCGAAGAATGTTTCACTTCTGCCCTTTACCGCTTTACCGGGGTGGTCTAGCATTTCCTTGGCGGTACCATGGTGACAGGCTTGGTGGTTAATGGACCTTACCGCGGGCGGTGGGTCCACTCATCATAGTGGCCTCGGTGAGACCGCCTGCGGTCGTCCTGGAAGCTACCGCCATACCACGGGCGGTGGGTCCACTCACCGCGAAGATCGTGGTGAGACCGCCTGCAGTCCGTCTGGCGGTTACTGCCCTACCGCAGGGTGGCCTGGCGGCCCCCACGGTAGTGCGGTATGACCGCTAACAGTTAGCTCAGTCGTTATCGCCACATCGTTGGTCAACTCGAACTAGGTAGTGGTAGCGCGGTGCAGACAAGGAGCGAGCTTGGATGGTCATACCGCCACATTGCGGACGGGTCAGTTGGACTTGGCGATAGCGCGGGGTATCTTTGGAAGAGCTCAGTGGAGTCGAAGGGAGAGCTCAAACGAGCTCACCGCATTATCGCAGGTCAAGTCAGATGGAGCAACGGTAGCGCGAGCAAGACAAGGCAGATCTCAGAGGCACTTACCACCATATTGCGACGGGTGAAGACAAGCTCAGCAGTAGCGTGGGGAAGCATGGGTGAGCTTGACAGAGCTCACCGCTTTACCTCAGATGGGTAGAGTCAGCTCGGTGGTGGAGCGGTAGAGTCTTAGAGAGATCAGACCTAGTTTGACTGAGTTGGAATCAGAGTCAAATGCGATCAGCGAATAGTTGGTGGACGCATGGCAGGTTGACAACATGTTGATTGGCCAAAAGCCAAAATGGTAAAAGCAGTAATCGCAGGCTGATTTCAGCTAATGACAGGAACTCGATTTGGGTGGTGAAGTTATTGCTGGGTGGCTCGATGCAATAAGTGAAGATCGATGGCATACTGGAAGTTCAATGCATGAACCTGAAGCCATGGGATTGGTTGAGAGGGTAAATGCGATGAAGACTTGTAAAGTCAGTGTGAGGCTGATGGACATGTACGTATGAGTGCAAGTCGATGAAAAGGAAAAATTCATTGTATACTTTGCGAGGAAGTATTGTAATAGTGAGTGAAGAAAAATAAGTGCTGCTGTGAGCTGATAAGAGAGTGAAGACTGAACATTGTATGTAATTGTTTATTACTATAATATGATTGTATTTGCTTGGTGTGGTGGGTTTTTTACTTGAAAAGGTTTTCCCATGTAAATACTTGTGTCAACTGTGAATGCTTATAATCTGTTATCTCTTTTATGTTGTATGTTTTTCATCTCAAGTAGTTTTAGGAGCTATTAGAAACAATTTTTTCTCTTCTCCTCTGTTGTATTAGTGTTAAGGGAATGTATTATGTATTGTTGGGTCATTAGATCCATCCCTGTTTTCCTTTCAAGTGGTATCAGAGCCTGGCCCATTGTGTTATCCTTGAGAGAAAGCTCGATTTTTTGTTCTAATACTGTTTCAGTGGGAGTCTTGCATTGTTAAAAATTGTTTCTGTTTGAGATGGTGAGTACATTAGGTAGAGTAGATATTGAAAAGTTTAATGGCATAAACTTTGAGTTATGGAAACTCAAAATGGAAGACTTGCTGGTGGATAGAGGCCTTTGGTTAGCAGTGTCTAGAACTAAGCCACAAAGTATGACGCAAGAGGCTTGGGATCTTGCTGATAGAAAAGAAAGAGGTATGATAAGACCAAGTCTGGCCGATTTTGTACTCCTAAATGTCCATGAGGAGCATTCTGTAGCTTCATTATGGAAGAAGCTTGGTGATATTTATCAGGGAAAGTCTATGGTAAATAAGTTATTCCTGAGGAAGAAGTTGTACTCCTTGAAAATGGAAGAAGGTGCATCTGTTACAGACCATCTGAACTCGTTTAACATGAGTCTTACTCAACTGGCATCTGTAGGTGTAAAGATTGAGGAGGAGGATCGTTGCATGCTCTTGTTGTGTTCGTTACCTGACAGTTGGGATCATTTGGTGATGGCTATTGGAAGCACAACCATTGCATTCAAGATGGATGACGTGGTTGCTTCAGTTCTGTCTAAAGAAATGTGAAGGAAGTCTTCTGAGATGGCCAAGGAAGCTCTTACTGTTCGAGGTAGACCAAAGGAGAAAGGCAAGAAGAAGGAAAAGAAGTCAAAATCCAAATCTGCAGGGAGATCAAAGTCTCCTGGTAAAAAGTTCAAGGTGAGATGCTGGAACTGTGGGCAACTTGGTCATATCCAGAAGGATTGTAAGGAGAAGAAGAAGAAGAATGCTTCAGACAATGAATCTTCTCAAAGTGATGCAGATGCCTTCATTGCAACAACCTTGACAACTCAGGCATCAGATGATGTCTGGTTGGTTGAATCAGGTGCGTCCTTTCACATGACGTCCAATAGAGAATGGTTCTCTAAATATGAGAAGTATGATGAAGGAAAGGTGTACTTGGCAAGTGACTCAACGCTGGAGATAGTTGGTAGAGGAAGAGTCAGAATTCAGTTTCCTGATGGGAGAGTCAAAGGTATTGGTGGTGTACTACATATACCAAGTCTGGCTCGAAATATTCTTTCTGTCAGTAAGTTAAATGATGCTAGTGTAGAAGTTTCTTTCTCTAGTAGAGGATGTAAAATGGCTAGAGGTGCAATGGTGCTGGCTAAGGGTGTTCGTACTGGCACCCTGTATAAGTTGGATGGACATCCTGTTCAATGTAATAATGCCTTTGTATAGTCATGTAAATCAGTCCCTGTAGAGAAAGATGAAGACAATTCTTTGTCTGCAAATGCTTTGGAGGTAAAACTCCCAATATAGAAGACTATGCTATGGCATCATAGACTAGGTCACATAGGTGAAAAAGGTTTAAAAACCTTGAAGAATAAAAATCTTGTAGAAGGGTCGGATGATTGTAACCTTGAGTTCAATTTTTTGAACATTGTATCTATGGAAAACAATACCATGTTTCATTTTACTCTAGTCCTCATAAATCTTCTGACATACTGGATTATGTTCATTCTGATGTGTTTGGTCCAGTTAATGTTCCTTCGTTATCGAAGTCTAGATATTATGTTTCTTTTATTGATGACTGTTCAAGAAGGGAATTTGTATAATTTCTTAAAAGTAAATCAGAAGTGTTCAATCAATTTAAAGAATTTAAATCTTTGGTAGAGAATCAGAATAGAAGGAAAATTAAATGTTTGAGGATAGAAAATGGCAGTGAATTTTGTTCTGCAGATTTTGACTGATCATGGAATTAAAAGGCATAAGACAATGCCTTACACTCCACAACAGAATGGAGTTGCTGAAAGGTTGAACAAGACACTGATGGAAAAGGAAAGGAGTATGCTGAGTGGTGCGGGTCTGGAGCAGAAGTTCTGGGTTGAGGCTGTGGCTACAACATGTTATCTAATAAACCAATCTCCTTGCTCTGCTCTTGTTGATATGACACCTTTGGAAGCTTGGTCTGGGAAGAAGCCCTCTCTGAGGCACGTCCATGTCTTTGGCTGTGAGGCATATGTTTATGTGCCAAATGAAAAGAGATCTAAATTGGATAACAAGGATTTTAAATGTATTCTCATCGGCTATGGTGTTGGTGTGAAGGGATACAAGCTTTGGAACCCTGTTACTGAGAAGGTTCTGTACAACAGAAGCGTGATATTTCATGAGCTGAAACCTTCAGTAAGTGATCAACAACTTGAGACAGATCAGAGTGACAAGAAGAAGGATGCAGTTGAGATTCCCCAAACATCAGAAAGGGAAGAGATGCATGGTGTACCTGAGACTGAGGAGAGTTCAAGCAACTCTGGAAGTTATGATGATGAAGAACCACAACCTTAGCCTGTAAGAAGGTCTACAAGAGAAAAAAGGCAACCTGAAAGGTATGGTTTCTCTATGTTAGATTCGAACTGTGCCTATGCTTTAAATACCAGGAATGATGAGCCTAGGACTATAAAAGAGGCAATCAACATGACTGATTCGAATTCTTGGCTGGAAGCCATGAATGAAGAAATGGATTCATTGAAGAAGAATGAAACCTGGGGTTTGGTACCATTGCCAAAAGGGCGAAAGCCTGTTGGCTGTAAGTGGATATTCAAAAAGAAGATAGGCCTCGATGACAGTGTTGAGAAGTATAAGGCACGACTGGTTGCAAAGGGATTTTCCCAAATTGAGGGAATTGATTATGGAGAGATTTTTTCCCTTGTAGCAAAGTTGACATCTATTAGATTTCTGTTGTCATTGGCAGCTGTGTATGATTTTGAAATTGAACAGATGCATGTGAAGACAGTGTTTCTCCATGGTGAGTTGGAAGAAGAAATCTATATGTCCCAGCTTGAGCATTTCGTAGTGAAAGGTAAACAAAATATGGTCTGTAAGTTAAATAAATCTCTGTATGGTTTGAAGTAGTCTCCTAGAATGTGGTACCAAAAATTTGACACATTTGTGTTGTCTATGGGATTTGTAAGATCAAAATCTGATAATTGTGTTTATCATAAATCTGAGAATGATCATGTGCTTGTTATTACACTGTACGTGGATGATATGTTATTCATAGGAAATAACAAGACTATGATTTCTGATCTTAAATCTCAGTTGTTTGCAAAGTTCGAAATGAAGGATCTTGGTGCAGCAAGGTACATTCTTGGAATGGAGATAACCAGGGACAAAACAAGCATAAAGCTTTGGGTAAGTCAGAGTAAGTATGTGAACACCATTCTCGAGAGGTTTGGTATGATCGACTGCAAGCAACTAGTTGTTCTAGTCATGTAGGGAACAACACTATCTATTGAAGATTGTTCAAAGTCTGCTAGAGATGGAGGACATGACCAGTGTGCCCTATGCAAGTGCTGTTGGCAGTTTGATGTATGATATGGTCTGTACAGGACCAAACATTGCCCAAGCAGTGGGAGTTCTAAGCTGTTTCATGGAAAATCTGGGAATATCACATTGGGATGCTGTGAAGAGAGTGTTCAGGTATTTGAAGGGGACTTCAAATTATGCTTTGTGTTACCATGGTAGTTTGCTTGCATCACAAAGAACACTCAGCATTCAAGGATATGTTGATTCGGATTGGGTAGGGGACATTGACAGCAGGTGATCCACCAGTGGATACACATTCATGCTAAATGGTGGAGCAATCAGTTGGATGAGCAAGCAACAGGCTATAGTTGCTCTATCCATGACAGAGGCAAAGTACATGATAGCAAATCACACCTGCAAGGAAGCAGTTTGGCTAAGGCATTTGTGTTCAGAAATTGGTTTCAATGCAGGGAAAATCACTATTTATTGTGACAGTTAGAGTGCCATTTGTTTGGCAAAGAACCCGACTTTCCATGCCAGGACGAAGCACATTGATGTGCAGTTTCACTTTGTGAGAGACATGGTGGAAGATGGAAGAGTCTATCTTGAAAAGGTCGACACTTTGAAGAATATTGCAGATGCTTTGACAAAGCCCGTGAGCACAAAAAATTTCAGATGGTGCAAAAAATCTATGGGCCTTGGGGCCTATGACTGTTAGTAATTTTTTCAGAGTCTGCAGGAAGGTGGAAGTCTTTGCCAAGTAGGAGCTTGTTGAGAAATTACATCTCAACTTCTAGTTTTGAGTCTCAGACATTATGGACTTGGCGAAAAATGTTTCACTTTTTCCCTTTACCGCTTTACCGTGGCAGTCTGGCATTGCCTTGGTGGTACCATGGTGATAGGCTTGGCGGTTACCGCCTTACTATGAGTGGTGGGTCCACTCATCGTGGTGGCCATAGTGAGACCGCCTACGGTCGCCCTGGCAGTTACCGCCATAGCGCAGTCGGTGGGTCCACTCACTACGATTATTGCCCTACCGCGGGGTGGCCTGGCGGCCTACACAATAGCATGGTATGACCGCTAATGGTTAGCTCGGCCGTTACTACCACATTGCGGGTCAACTCCAATCAGGCAGCTATAGTGCGGTGCAGACAAGGAGCGAGCTCGGATGGTCATACCGCCACACCACGGACGGGTCAGTTGGACTCGGCGGTAGCACGGGGTATCTTTAGCAGAGCTCGATGGAGTTGAACGGTGAGCTCGGACGAGCTCACCACATTACCGCGGGTCAAATCGGATGGAGCAGCGGTAGCGTGGGAAAGACAAGGCAGAGCTCAGAGGCACTTACCGCCATAACGCGATGAGTGAAGACAAGCTCGGTGGTAGCGCGGGGAAGCCGAGCTCACCGCTTTACCTCAGATGGGTAGAGTCAGCTTGACAATGGACTGGTAGAGTCTTAAAGAGCTTAGACCTAGTTTGACTAAGTTGGACTCAGAGTCAAATGCGATCATCAAATAGTTGGTGGACACGTGGCTGGTTGACAACATGTTGATTGGCCAAAAGCCAAAACGGTAAAAGCAGTAATTGTAGGCCGATTTCAGCTGATGACAGGAACCCGATTTGGGTGGTGAAGTTATTGCTGGGTGGCTCGATGCAATAAGTGAAGATCAATGGTGTACTGGAAGTTCAATGCATGAACCTGAAGCCGTGGGATTGGTTGAGAGGGTAAATGCGATGAAGACTTGTAAAGTCAGTGTGAGGTTGATGGACATTGATGGGGAGCCCTATACCTCAAGAGCACTCTTGCTCTTCCCAAGACCTATTATTTGGTCTTATTAGGTTATTCCACTCTACCCTACTTAGGGATTTCTCCTAAACCCCTAAAGTTTTATAGGTCTCTCCACCAGTTTTGAAATCTTCACCAACACTCCCATTCCACCACTGGGCTTCCTTGAGCTCCACACTGACCCAAATGTGTCCTAACCACTCCAGGGATAGGGTAAGGTGGTCTTGTTGTTCTTTAGGTGTTTTGACTCCTCACTGATTCATTTCATTGGATACTTTCACCTTTTTCCCTTTGCTTTCAATAATTTCTAGTTTCTAGGCCTTGTAGCCTTTTTGCCCCTTTTAGGCCTCCTAGAACCCGGTTTCTTGGCTTTTCTCAAAAATGGCCTTAAAAACCCCCAAATATTTTTGGATATTCCCTCTAGTAGTACCCTAGGATTCAAGATTTACCAGGTGTAAGGTTCTGCAAGTGTCCGTACATAGGACTGTCCTCATACCCCCTAATTTCAAGGGTTTCTAGGGTTTTGGCTCCTTTTTCCAACTTTGAGGGCTTCAATGACCTCCTCAACTCTCCTCCTTGCACACGCATGTCTGGAATACATGTTACCACACTATTATGCTCTTTATTGGTACAAACCAATCCATTTATCAGCTTTCTTTACTGCTGTCCTCTTCAAGCCACTAGCCAGAATGCACTTGCACTTGCCTAGTGTTTGATGAATTCAACTCTTCCCCTGCAAACCAAGACTCCAAACACACTATTTACAATGTAAAAAAATCCCCCTACTTGATTCCAAGTGGCCATGGTAGCCTTGCCATGAGAATTCAAGTGGGGATCATGATTTCCAAAAACTGGCTTAAACCGGCTATAAGGCCAAAACTCCAAAAACTTACAAAATAGAAAACAATTGAACTAAATGGATAATATGATGCTTCACATAGTAAATAAGTGACACAATGGAAAGCATCAAATGATCAGACAAGACCTTTCAATCCATCATTGATTGGATGAAGGCTCAAACACAAAAATTCACTCAAAAGTTGCTGAATTCCAATCACACAATATGCTCTCCAAGTCTCAATTCGTGAAAATGAACTTCCAACCCCGGTATTAGGGTTTGTATGACCTTATGTACCTTTCTCCCACGTGATAGGACCCTTAGGTCGGGCTTAGAACATCATTAATTCCTTTTTTGAACTTTTAGGCCAAATTCCTAAGACAACATTATCTAGTTTTTCCTAATCTCTACACTAAGACTTTCTCAAACCTCAAATCTCTAAACCAACCTAAGTTTGCCATAAAAAACACATCAAAAACACATTTGGGACTTTACAATTAGTCCTTATTACCTTGGTGGTTGGCCAAAACCACCTACAAGCCAGAATTGCCAAGATCTTCCAAAAGACCCTTAAGGTGCTCGTGCAATGCAAAGAGATGTAAGAAGATATGTTGAACAATGTGGAGTATGTCAAAAGGCAAAGGGAACATCAAGCAATGCAGGTATTTATCAGCCATTACCCATCCCAAGTAGACCATGGGAATGCATAAGCATGGACTTCATAGTAGGGCTACCTAGGACACCAACTGGTTTTGACAATGTGTTTGTGGTAGTGGACAGATTTAGCAATATGAGCCATTTTATTCCATGCAAGACAACACATGATGCAAGTCAGATTGCACACCTATTCTTCAAGGAAGTAGTGAGGATACATGGGTTGCCAAGGAGCATAGTTGCAGACAGAGATGTGAAGTTTATGGGGCATTTTTGGAGAACTCTTTGGAAGAGGCTAGAAACCAACTTGTCTCATAGCTTAGCATATCATCCACAAATGGATGGACAGACAGAGGTGATCAATAGGGTACTTGGAAACTTGTTGAGATGCTTAACTAAGGAGTATGGAAAAGGATGGGAGCAAGTGATTCCACAAGAGAATTTGCTTACAATGATAGCACAAATAGGACTACGGGTAAGAGTCCATTTGAGATAGTCTATGGTTTACATCCAAGGGGTGTACTTGAGCTTAGAGAACTAAAAGGTTATGAAGGAATCAGTGGACATGCTGATGATTTTGCTTAGTCAATGAGAGAGGCTCATGAGCAGGTAAGGAAGACATTGATAGAGTCTAATAAAAAGTTGAAGGCAAAAAGAGATGAAGGGAGAAGAGAATTACAATTTGAGATAGGTGATATGGTGATGGCATACTTGAACAAAGCAAGGTTACAAAAAGGCATCCCAAGCAAGCTGCAGATGAAGAGGATAGGGCCATGTAAAGTATTGGCTAAGTATGGATCAAATGCTTACAAGGTGGAGTTACCCAAGGAGATGTCTATTTCTCCTATCTTCAATGTGAAAGACTTGGTGAAGTATAAAGGACCAGAAATGGATGAAGAATAGTAAAATGCTGAGATAAAAAAGGATGTAGAAGCACTCAAGGTACCTGATCAGATCAGACCACAAGTGGACAGGATTTTAGACTCAAGGGAGAAGAAGACTAGGCACAAGACATATAAGGAGCACCTAGTGAAGTGGAAACATCAACCAGAGTCAGAGGCTACTTGGATAGCAGAAGGTGACTTTAAGAAGCATGGAATTAGTGAGGAGCTCCTAACACCACAGGTTCTTTAACTTCTTTGTTGCAGGGGGAGAGTGGTGCAGGAGCACCTTAAGGGTCTTTTGGAAGATCTTGGCAATTTTGGCTTGTAGGTGGTTCTAGCCTACCACCAAGGTAATAAAGACTAATTGTAAAGTCACAAGTGTGTTTTGATGTGTGTGTTATGGAAAACTTAGGTTGGTTTAGAGCTTTGAGGTTTGGGAAAGTCTTAGTGTAGAGATTAGGAAAAACTAGACAATGTTGTCTTAGGAATTTGGCCTAAAAGTTAAAAAAAGGAATTAATGATGTTCTAAGCCCGACCTAAGGGTCCTAGCATGTGGGAGAAAGGTATATAAGGTCATCCAAACCCTAATACCTGGGTTGGAAGTTCATTTTCACGAATTGAGACTTGGAGAGCATATTGTGTGATTGGAATTCAACAACATTTGAGTGAATTTTTGTGTTTGAGCCTTCATCCAATCAATGATGGATTGAAAGGTATTGTCTGATGGTTTGAGGATTTCCATTGTGTCAATTATTTACTCTGTGAAGCATTAGATTAGCCATTTAGTTCAATTGTTTTCTGTTTTGCAAGTTTTTGGAGTTTTGGCCTTATAGCCGGTTTAGGCCAGTTTTTGGAAATCATGATCCCCACTTGAATTCTCGTGGCAAGGCTACCATGGCCACTTGGAATCAAGTAGGGGAATTTTTTTACAGTGTAAATAGTGTGTGTGGAGTCTTGGTTTGCAGGGGAAGAGTTGAATTCATCAAACACTAGGCGAGTGCAAGTGCATTCTGGCTAGTGGCTTGGAGAGGACAGCCGTAAAGAAAGATGATAAATGGATTGGTTTGTGCCAATAAAGAGCATGAGAGTGTGGGAAAATGTAGCCCAGACATGTGTGTGCAAGGAGGAGAGTTGAGGAGGTCATTGAAGCCCTCAAAGTTGGAAAAAGGAGCCAAAACCCTAGAAACCCTTGAAATTAGGGGGTATGAGGACAATCCTATGTACGGACACTTGCAGAACCTTACACCTGGTAAATCTTGAAGCCTAGGGTACTACTAGAGGGAATATCCAAAAATATTTGGGGGTTGTTAAGGCCATTTTTGAGAAAAGCCAAGAAACCGGGTTCTAGGAGGCCTAAAATGGGCAAAAAGGCTACAAGGCCTAGAAACTAGAAATTCTTGAAAGCGAAGGGAAAAAGGTGAAAGTATCCAATGAAATGGATCAGTGAGGAGTCAAAACACCTAAAGAACAACAAGACCACCTTACCCTATCCCTGGAGTGGTTAGGACACATTTGGGTTAGTGTGGAGCTCAAGGAAGCCCAGTGGTGGAATGGGAGTGTTGGTGAAGATTTTGAAATTGGTGGAGAGACCTATAAGGCGTTAGGGGTTTAGGAGAAATCCCTGAGTAGGGTAGAGTGGAATACCCTAAGAAGACCAAAGAATAGGTCTTGGGAAGAGCAAGAGTGCTCTTGAGGTATAGGGCTCCCCATCAGACATGTACGTATGAGTGCAAGTTGATGAAAAGACAGAATTCATTGTATACTTTGCAAGGAAGTATTGTAACAGTGAGTGAAGAAAACTGAGTGTTTCTATGAGCTGATTAGAGAGTGAAGACATATTTTTTATTACTGTAATACAATTGTCTTTGCTTGGTGTGGTGGGTTTTTTACCTGAAAAGGATTTCCCATGTAAATACCTGTGTCAACCGTGAATGCTTATAATCTGTTATCTCTTTTATGTTGTATGTTTTTTAATCTCAAGTAGTTTTAGAAGCTATTAGAAACAGTTTTTTGCTCTTCTCCTTTGTTGTATTAGTGTCAAGGGAATGTACTCCGCACTGTTGGGTCATTAGATCCATCCGTGTTTTCCTTTCAAAAAGATTGTGATAAATCAAATTTTTCAATATTTAAGGAATTCTTTGTAAGAATAGTGTTGAGTAACCTAGGTTCTCTAGTGGATTGGAGGTTGTCAAAAGAATTAAGGAGATTCCTGAGGCCAAAGGACCTAATCCAAGAGAAAGGGATAAATCACAATTGGGGTGATTGGTTTTTCTATACTGATGCTACAATTATCAAAGTGTATGGGTCCCTAGTAGCACCTCATGTGCTACCAAAAAATGTGCCAGATAAAACTGCCTTCTTAGAGATCATGTGGCAATTGAATGAGTCTAATAAGATTCATTTCAAAAATAATAAGTATGTGCTCCTCCCAACCATAGTTGTATTTTTTGATTTTTTAGTAGCATCAAGGGAGGGCATGAAGTTGTATGGAAAGTTATTGCCTTATAGAATGAAAGTGGATAAGGAGAGGAGGTGTGATCCTGAAAGATTCATACATGCGCAAAGAGCTATTTTTCAGGATCTCACCTTATCCCATGATTTTGATAGTGTGGAAGACTTGATCTGAAACTACACAATAAAGAAGGAGGCTGCACAAAGGAGGTATTTTTCAGTGAAAATCAAAGTGGTAGAGAACACAAGGAAAAGAGAAAATCCTTCCTTTGGAGGATCATTTTTACAAATCAGAGACCCCATAGTTAGGACGATGACTATGTTGGATAATGCCAATTAATTATTGATAAATGTGCCCACTTCTACATTACACACCCTTGGTCCTTCTACATCAAGAGGAAGTGTGCTAAGAAGCCTTCAACAGGTCACTCCCTTGCAACAAATTGACCCAACATCTAGACCACGATCCATATGAGTTTAATGGTGATGCCAATATGGTGCAAAAAATGTACCCTCCTCCAAGGGTTATAATTGAGAGACCCATATATGATAGATTTGTCATTAATTTTGAAATTGGTGGGCAAGTTGTTGATGATGTCAAAGCACAAGCTTACAGAGAGTTCATGCAAGATGATCAATTTCTCACAACAAAGTCTAAGTTTAAGGACTTTATCCTTAAGAATAAAGGTGAGAAGATGCAAAATAGAGTGTCAAATAGAAGCCTCTTTGATTAAGACAAGAAAGAGATTATTGAGGAGTTTTAGAAGAGTGTCAAGGAGGAGATGGATATTATGACTCCCCAAAGAGGGAGATAAATAGTAAAGAATGCAGGTTGCCTCCTACTACTAGGATGTGACATCTCCTCTAACATAAAATTTGACACAATTAGGAGACATGGAGGTGATGATCTAGTACTAAATTCAAAAGAACATGCTAAGGCCTTATACTTTGGATCATGTTTTCACTCAAGGAATGAGACCTTAGCGATTTGGTCTATCTTCCTTGAAACAAACAAACCCCAAGTAATAAATGATCCCAATGACCTTACTAGAAGCCTCATAGTGAGGAGAGTTGGGGATACAAGTCTCTTCCAAGCAGCTGCCCTCATAGTAAATACAACCCTCTTTGCCGAGGTATTAGTAAAAAACTTACAAGAACATTTGGATAAGGCAAATGAAATAAATCAAAAGTTGCAAAAACAACTAAATAGTCATAGGTTTATTTACCCTGCACAAAAAATAAGTGAAGCTTAGGGGTCTTAGGAGAAAAATAATTTGATCATTGAGATCAAAAATTTAAAGGAAGATCTCAAGTAGAGCAAGTTAGAGGCCAAAGAAGCCAAGGAGGGGGCTGTGAAGAAGGTTTTGTTGACAACATTTTGGGATATGGGCTATCAAAGATTCTTTCTCAAGTAGAAAAGGTTTGGGACAGTTACAAAATTTTAAGGAATGCATATGCAAGCCACACTTAGGTGGGAATGAGGCTAAGATGCATGCAGGTCAGTTGGTCTTGTGGGACTACTTTATTGAGAATTGTTATAAAGAATCCCAATTTTGATTGCAGTTTGGTATTTGATATTTTGGCTAAGTTAGAATTGTTGGATGATATAATTAACCATTACAATAGGTATAAAAACCTTATGATAAGGGAACAAAGTACCTTTAAGGGTTTTGAGGAGTTTTATATGCCTCCAATTTTGAATGAGGGTGACATAAGGCCTTGCAGGGAGTGGAAATAAAAAATTGCAAATATGCTCACTCCCATGTACAGTAAAATAAATAAGGAGAAGTTGATATAGATTAGATAAACCTATGCATGGATTCACTTTCCAAGTTGTAATTCAGTTTGCTAGGTTTTCCTAATATGGCACAGGTTTTGATTGGTGATGACTATAAAGCACACTTGGAGAGATTCAAATATTTTTTTCCACCTAGGATGGACACATCAACAAGGCAAGGTGAGGACTGTTGGAACCATCAAATTTTGAAAAAAATTGAAGGTGCCATAATAAAAAATTGATTTCAGCACTTAGATGTTCAACTGTTTGATCCACTTCAGGAGCCTACTTTGAAAAATCATAACTTGAATCCCACTTAGTTTTATGCAAAATTGCTTTGCAAACATGTTCACTTGACATATGGGAGTGTGCACGCCAATTTTCAGCTTCATACGATCAGTTTTAACGTGATTCCAAAATGGCAAGTTGAAGGGTTCTGTGGAGGTTTGTTATTTGCACATAGTAAAATCTGCCAAGTGGGTCAACTTTGAGGGTAAATATTAAGCAAATGGATGATGATCATAATGAAATTATTGGTGCCTATAATTTTACCTATCTCGATGCACTTCCATGTCAATTTTCAGAGCTTCAGGACATCGTTTGGTATTTTTTCAAAGCCAAAAGCAAAATGATTTCACACAGTTTTCGCATCTGCATTTCTAAAAATTTGTCACAAAAGGTCAAATTGGAGGCTTGATATTTTGCAAACAACGGAGATTGATGAAAAGCCACTTTTCACACATGCTCATGAACCCTAAATGAACCAATCTCCTAAGTTATGGCTTCACATGAAGTGATTTGATATTTTTACAAAATTGCAAATTGGTGAGTTTCAGCTAAGTTTGATAGTGGCAAGTTTTAGAAAATGTCAAGTGGGCTCTTTGAACATTAATATCTCACACTTCAGGATGAATTTGTACAGGGAATTTTTTGCAATAAATTTTTGGATCATAAATCTATATTTTTTGGAATTTTTATGGTCATCAGAGGAGTTCTGGTATGCCTTTTAATTGTTTCGTGACTGCTCTTGGGTTAGATTTGGCACCTTGAAAAAGTTACAAACTTTGAATTTTGGTCTCAAATGTCTCTAATTTCAATTTCATTTTCTTCCAAGGTCATTTGGTGCATTAATTTAAAAATTCAATTTCCTCACTATACACTTCGGCAGACCAGTTTACAAAGGAAGTACCTTGATTTGGGGAGCTGTTCAAAATCCGTCAGAAAGCCATTTTCAAAATAATTGATCACGGTACCTTGCAAATTTTCGTGGCTCCAAGATGCTCCGTGTGCCCGCAGTGAGATTACTTTGTTCTCTCGACAGCCAAAATTAAAATTTACCTATGTGCTAAAGTTTAAAAGACATTAAATTTTAGAACATTTTGATGAGCAAATGAAACCAGCAAGAAACCCCAAATATTATTGGAGAGATTGGCGTGATGTTGAATATCCCACAACCTTTTAGCGTAAAACATGGGACTTTGTCAGCTCCTTTGGTTGAGTCACCATGATTTTATTCAAATTATGCAGACATATATTGAAGATGGAATGATTATGGAGGATAAATTTCTGCAGCACTTGAAAGGACTCAACCAGTCAATGATGGAAGAATTAATGTTTATAATACACTTGCCTTTTCTAGATGAGAATTCAAATCATGAAGAGAAAATAGAAGGTAAAAATTATTCGATGTTTTCTGAAAACTTTGATGCAATTTTCCTTCATCAGATTCAAACTTATCCAATTCATAGTGGAAGGAAAGAGAAAAAGTTACCCATATAGTACATTGCTATCATCCGAAGGAGTATGAGCACGAGTCTCACAAGTTACAGTAAGCAACCACTAAGAGTTGATAAATTCTTGGTAAGAAAGAGATCTTTGTTGCTAAAATTTTGAGGTGATACGCCAGTTGAGAAATGTCTGCAATGGGTAATAATGGCTTCCCACATTAATACAAGAAAACCCTAAAATCATCGACAAGAGATGGCACATCGGCGAGAGTTATTTTGAAACTCTCGATGGAGTAAAGTCCCACCGATAGCCCAAAAAGAATAAGTGACGATGGAGGGGTAAGTTAATATTTTATTTAAAATTAAAATTTCGGTGTGGCGGTATCAAGAACATAATATTGTATGGTAAATATTGCCATATTTATTTTGGGAGATTTTGTTGTTGGTGAAAATATCTTTTACTCATTTGGGGGAATAATTTCATCAAAAAGATTAAATAATGGAAAATTGTTTTATCAAAGAATATTTTTCAAATGGGTAAAGATATACGGGAAATATAAGACATTTTTTTACCAAAGGAAAGATAATTATTTTAGACGAAAGAATGTCTTAATTTTTTATGCGGAATTGAAAGATAATTTAATACTTGGGAATGAAAGTTTTTATAGAGGAAGAAGCAAAAATTAAATATGAAGTAAAATACTTTTACTATGAGGGAAAATATTTTTATCAAAAATAGTTACAAAGCAGCTCATAGTCTAATTGGTGAAGAATGAAGATTGCCAGCAAAGGAATTAAAGTTTATTGCCAAATGATTTTCACGGGAGATAAAGATAATGAAGATTAAAATATTTTAATTTGTCAAAGACAGTTAATTTGTCATAACCCTAGAATATGTAATGTATATATGTCAGTTGAAGTCAAAATTGAAAGAGGATTAGAAGATTAGAAGACATAAAGTAGATAGTAAGAATTACAGTATTTTCAAAATGTTTCAAAGGACCGTGATGCATGTATGAAGTTTTGAGGGATCAATGAAAGAACTCTGATTTTGTGGCATCCTTCTAGTATCAATTATCTGTTAAATTAATTGAAAATATTATCAAGTTGTCTCCAAGGTTGATATTTCTTTGTTATTTAAATTGACATATCAAGTATATTCTCGGTTTATCAATACACATTTGCTATATTTGTGTGGTGTGATTGGTTGATTCTTTCAAGTAAAGATTAAATCCTTCAAATCATTCACAGTAATCTAGAAGTATCATTTGGATCACTAAGAAGAGCTTGGTAATTACATTCTTGCATGTTTATACAAGTTATAAACTAATATCATATGCCAAATAATTAGAATCTCTACCAGATAGAAGTCATTCATCTAAGGCTTTCACTTGACTCTATTTTACCCAACAAGGCACTAGTCTTATTTATCCTTTTAGGTTTCATCCATTTTATTTACATCTCTTAACCAAACATATTAATTTTTACCTTGATATTGCATATACAATGTATACCAAATTAGGATCACATCTCTCTATTGTCAAATTGTTATTGTGGATAGATTGACCAAGTAGGAAACATAATTCAAAATCTGCAGCATTCATATAGGTACACCCACCTAGGTTTGGCAGAGCCTTAAGAGTAGAAGGTTCAACTATATTGGTTGGCCTTGTTAGTTGGCCAATAACGTTGTGAGAGCTTGGCAACCTCTCGTGGGTCAAACCTGTGTTTTTGAGACCCAACAAAGATAAAGAGGAAGATGGTACAACAACTTGAGTTATGTTTCAATCAATTTCCACCAACCATATATAATTACTACATGGGCTTGTCAAGAATAAGAATTCCATAGTGTCCTATCACCTGCAAGGAGCAACTTTAAGGAAATCAATTGCATACACCAATATAAATGCTCCAAAATATATCCAACCACTTTTTGAAGCAGTTTCTACTTTACTAATTATATTTTGTGCTACCACAATAATGGGTTACACTTTCTAGGATATCCTGATTTTTGTTGAAATCACATATTTTTAGAAAATATAATAATTTAAGCCTTAAAAAGGTTCTATTTAAATGATTTTAATTGAAGAGGGTTTGATCAAAGCCCCTTAGATCAAACCTCCTTGGATATAACCCCTCTAGTTTTAAACCATACCTATAATGGAGTCTCCTCTAGACAACTATCAAAATGCTGATAAAAGACCACTTTTGATTTACCTCTTGGGGGATCAAATGAATTAAGTTAACATTTATGTTTTGTAAGTATGTAGTCCTTATTATAAGCTTCCCAAAAAATATAATTTTAAATATATTTGATTTGATTATTATATTTATTTTTAATTTCTTGTGAATGTAGGTTTTCCATCAAAAATCAAGCTCTTTGTCTTGCACATGTAGAAAAATAGTAGTTTACCAATAAAAAAATCTAAAAAATATCTATGCTTTTTTTATTGATGTCCTTGATACAACAAAAAAAATTGAATTATGATACATACAAAAATAGTTATGTGTTATACAATAAACCTATGTCTAAATTGTAATTAGTTTGACTTCAAAACTTAATTAAGAAAAAAATATTCAATAAAACACTATGAAACCAAATGAAGGAGTTAGATATCGTAGTTACAAATATAAATTTGGAAAAAATAGAATTTTATCCTTCATAGAAAAACAATATGTGTTATAAAATAAACACCACTCTTTAAAAACAGTGTTTACTATTAAAAACTAGTTATCAAAGGAGATGAAAAAATAAATGCAATTTGATTCCAATTTTTTTTTTAAATTATATTTAGAATCTATAATTTTTTTTCACAGATCACTAGTTTGCGTCATCTTCAAATTCCTTATGGTTTGGTAGCTATAGGTGTCTGAAAGTGAAGATTTAGTTAGAGAATTTCAGTTCAATGTCAAGTTTGGCCAAAAAGTGTAACCCACTTGTTGATGGTCAAAATAACACAACAACATAAAATATAATATTCCTACTCTATTTCTCCTGAAAAAGAAAGACAACATATAGTAGTCTAACTTCCAAGGTCCTGGTAGTTGGTTCTCAACTATGCTGATGTCATTCGGTTGGCCAATGCAACTATAATATTCAAGGGGCCTCTGTTGGTGATAAGGAATACAAACTGTATTAGATTCATCAATCTATGTTTAATGGGGGGGGGGGGATTTAAAAGAACAGAAAAAGATAGATCAAGGCACAAATCAGTAAAACATGAACAAAATTCCTTAACATCTAGACATATATTCTCAACAACGAGTGTTTCTTAATAGATCAAAACCATAAGATGATGCAACTCACAAAATAATCCATACCATTTCATACATTCATAGTGATTAATTTAATCATCACAACCATTCATCAAAATGCTACAAGATTCAAAACAAACTCCTCATTCGTTGCCAATAATATAGATCAACAGACATATAATAATTCCATTCATAGATAATTTAATGAAATGATCTTTAAAATATGGTTTCCCGTATTGATTTGAATCAAATAAGAAACATTTATGCACAAAAAACTCACTCGCATACAGACTGATTATGGTTCATTAACCTCATCCAAGAAGTTCAACTCCAAAAAACTGTATAAAAAGTGTATCTAAATTAAACATGAACTTAAAAGTATCTTTGCTCAAAGATATAAAATCCTATCTGCTATCATCAGGTGGCTAATCCTACTTCAATCAACCGACCTTTACAACATGGAGCTAAAAAGTACATATAGACATGCTACACATAAATCCCTCTCAATCAAAAATTAAGATCCACTAATCAAGGAACCAAAACCTCATCAAGAAACTAGACTGGTTGATCTTCAATTCAAAGGTTAATTTCCTTGTTGTGCAAAATTTGATGCCCAAGGAAAGAGACAGGACTGGCTGATGAAAGCCTTCAGTTTAAAGGTTGATTGCCCTGTAAAGTAGGAGAGAAAAGGGGAAGTCATGTGCCAAAAATAAAATATTTTGCTGCCAACTCACTCCTGCATTGTTTTCTCAAGAAAATATTCATCATAGCTGGAGAACACTTGTTGAAGGACTTCCACATTAGGCCCATTGACCCAACTATCTTCAAATTTGATTCTTTTTAACTCTGCTAAGGTGAATTCCTGCATATCTTTCAATTTGGTCAATTCCCTCCTAGCAGCTTTCACCTCCTCTTTAATATCCATCAGTCTATCCAACAATAAATCCTCTCCATCATCTTCTTTTTGCATGACCTCCTGGAATATGTTGTTCCATTTCTCCTTCAATTGATCCAAAGTCACACCTTCTTTAACTGGTATGTCTATATTGACTAAAATAGCTATTACAACTTCTAATTCATCAAGCCGCTCATTCAAGTCTTTACTAGTGTCTTGAACTTCATTTCTATGCTTATATATGAAGTCAGACCTAAACTAGATTATGCTTGAGGTCTTTTCTAGGAAATCTGCATTATCTTCTTCAAAGATTGATTGTTCCAAGAGAGTTGACTTTGGCACTTTGCAAATGTCCTTCATCTTCTGAGCATATTCTCTATATTCCTCTTCCTATTTCCCTAGGTCCTCAACATGATGATTCATTTCATCTATCAAATCAAGTGCCCTCTTATGGATTTCAAAACCATCTATTAGTACTTCTGCAACCTCCTGATTTAATCTGTCAATCCATCGATCCAACATCCCCATTTTATCTCATTTGCACCAAGTCATCAACTTCTTTCTTACTGAGTAGGATTGGAGTTTCCAAGGCAGTAGCTTGTTGGGACATGGGAGTGGAAACATCTTTTAAGAAACTATGCAATTGATCCAATTGAGCCTTAAGCTCATCCTTTCTTTGTTTATCCTTGACCATCCTGGACTTTGTGGAGGAAGCTACAATATCAATGAGATTCATTTGTTGATTCCTTGTAGGCCTCCCTAAGTTGACTGTGCCCAATTGATAATCAGTCACTTGCATATCTTCTCTATCCTTGTCCACCACTGTAATTGCACATTAAGCAATGATCTCTCCTACCTCTGTGAGCCTTGTGGAATGAAGAACCCTTGACTTTTTCTTAGGTCTGTCCTTTTCTATCTCCTTCATTATTTCTTCCCAATTAAGAGGTTGCGGTGGAGCTATCTGCTTCTTCTCGAGATCCAAATTTAACCATGTAGGAGCACTAGGAGTGGTAGCCATCATTGTAGAGGAAGAGGCAATAGTGGTAGAAGATAGTGGCTGCAATAAAGTAGCTTTAGGTTGAGAATCAACCTCTTGCACATTCTGCTGTTCCTTTTTTGCATTCTCTTGTGCAACTCTCTCGGCCTCTTCCTTATCCTTCTGCTCCTGTAACCTTTTATCTTCCTGTTCCTTCTTCAAACGTTCTTCCTCTAACCTCTTTTCTTCAAGCAATCGATCTCTCTATCTCTCCAAGTATTTGAGCTTGTCCCATGCTTCCTTTTCCTTTTGTTGAAGCTCTTCAACCTCTTTTTCATTTTGTAAGTGTTCTTCTTCCTTTTTCTTATAGGCCTCTTCAAAAATTTTAAATTTAGCCTCAAGGGCTTCCTTTTCTCTTCTTTGTATAGCCTTTTCTTCTTCAAGATCATGGATCTTTTACAAAATTTCTGACTTGTCATTCTCCTCCTTTATTCTGAGCTCCTGCTCCTTTTTTTGTTGCTGCTTGGCCAAATCATCAACTTTCTGTTTGGCCTCTAATTGCTATTGCTGGAGCAATGCATCAGTTTGGGCTCTTTCTTCTAATTCCTGCCATTTTTCCAATGCTTCAACTTGTGCTTTGGCATCTGACTCTTGCTGTTTGAGCAATGCATCAACTTGTGCCTTTGCATTTTATTCCCTCTTAGCTTCTTCAAACAACTTCCATTGGTTCTCCTCTGTCAAAAAATGCTCAATTCCTACATCCTCAATTTCATCAAGAGGCATCTCCTCCAGTGTCTGCTTATCCAACAGAGTATCCTCAAAGTCTGTCTGTACATCATGGATTTCAACCTCAGGTTCCTTTCGCTTCAATGATTCAACTTATTTGTGGAGGGTTCCTCTAGGAATTTCTTCACTTGGATACTCTGTAGGAGGGGGTTGAGTAGACGACTCACCTACAACTGATGTTGAGGCCCCAGGTCCTATTGGGACTTCTTCTTCATGTGCTTCAGGTAGATCTTGAGCCGAAACTTCAAGTTCAAATTCCTGTATATCAGGAAGGAAGAATTGCAAGGGCTCCTTAGGAGGCATTCTTCTTTTCGTCCTCTTGTACCCTTGAGTGGTACCTGCATCTTTCCTTTTCTTGGAAGTTTGACCCCTAGGTTCCTTGGTTGTTAGCACAACCCATTGGATGCTTCTATCCAATACCGACCTTGCTATCTATTTAATATCTATGGTCTCCTCTGCACCCCAATCTACAGGATCCAAGTTCTTGGTACCTATATTCCGTGCCTCATATTGGGGATCCAAAACCACCCCATCATCTGATAATGTTTTAGGAATGTCCACTTTGACCGCATACTCCACTATGAGTGGGATAGGCAACCTTTCATAATTTATTTTCCTCAAGTCATACTCATCCTAAAGATCACTCCAAAAAGTCCTCCAATAGATTGAAGTGTTTATCAAAAACAAAAGCAAGCAGAGCATTCATCTTCTTTTTTGGATCAAAGTGCTTCCTAGCAATATACAAGCCCAAATTCAGGTGCATCAACTCATTGAAAACTACCTTGGCCCCCACAAGGTGTGGACAACTATATTCACCCAACTTCATGGGGAACTTATGACAACCGGGCTTATGTTTTATAGAAAATTTGGAGTTAATCCCCAAGGCTTGATAAATGAATTCCATTAAAAAAATTATGTTACTGCAACATCTAGGGAGTAGGTGAGGGTGACCATCAAATCCAACCAATATGAAATAAGTAAACTTGGGGTATTGGATAAACCAACATCCCCACTCTGTAATAAATGCCATGGTTTCTTGACTCAATCTATATCCCGCATCCCCTATGAGCTAGTTAATAAGGACATATAAAAATGCATCATTAACCCTTCTGTAATGTAGTTGAAAAGTCTACAATGTGAGTTGATCATAATGATTCCACACCTTATTCTATCCATCAGCTTCTCCCAAAATCCCTACTCTATTTAAACCCGAAAATATGCCTCTTCTTGCTGCTGCATAAATCACATAAGAGATCATGAAGAAAATTTTAGTTTCTCTCACTCTAATCATTTGGTTGTGTATGCATTCAGATGCAATCATGGGCCAATCAAACTATTTCCTTCCATATAGGATAGTCTGAATGAATGGAAACATCCATTCTTTAAAGTGAAAAGCATCCCTTTTCCCAAACACTCTGGATAGCATCATTATAATGTCTCCGATTTCCTTGTAGAATTTTTCCCTTTTAGGCTGATCCAAAAGCTTAACTATAGAATTTTTCTTAGTTCTCATCCATCTCTTATTCAAATGAGTTTTGTTGGCCTCCTTATGATTACTATATATTTTCAAGGCCTCTGCTTCATTGAGTTGCCTAGGGTTCTATGGAGTGGGCACATTGAACATGAATTGAAACATTTGTGGAGTTAGATCAATGATGATATTGCCCTATGAATCCACACACTGTCTGGTAGTAGGATTATAGGCTCCAGCTGCTGTCATTATTAATTCAGGACATTGGACTGACAGAGGAAATATAGTAACATGCACCAAACCAGATTCAATAATTCTTTGGGTCCTCCCTGTTACCTCTTCAACAAACATTTCCAAGTACAACTCCTCGCAATGGAATGGGCCCAGGTTGGTATCGGTCATATCTTCCCAATCAGAATCCACCTTACTAGCAGTGATGGCAGGACCCTGATGCTTGTACCTCAAACTATAAGAGAGTTGTTCTAGCTTGACCTTTTTAGGCTTTGCTCCTAGTTTTGAAGTCTCCGTAGGTTGACTCCTTTGAGAAGCCTCATCGATTCTCCTAAAATCTCTTAATTTCTGCAACAAAACCCAATATTAGATCCACAAGAAGTATGAGAAACCAGGTTAGATATCTCACCTTTCATATACTTACTTCATACTTAGTCAAAATTTCATACTCACCGGAGGTGGGACCAAGCAAAAGAACACCCCTAGAAGGCTTTAAAGAACTACCGGGATCAGGATCAGAATGGACATTAGAATTATAACAAACCATATAGCACGATCAAAAATGGAGTCAAAATAGTAATCGGGACCGGGATCAGAATGAAAATTAGACTAAAAAAAAACCATATAGCAGGATCGGAGATGGAGTCAGAATAGTAATTAGGACCAGGATTGGAATGAAAATCGGACTCAGAACAAACCATATAGCGGGATTGGAGACAGAGTCAAATTATTAATTAGGACTGGGATCAGAATGAAAATTGGACCCGATACATGCAAAAGTTCCAAATCCATATCCCATTCTACTTCTACTTCCAACAAAGTGAAAGACTTTTGATAGTTCATAATTCACCAGAAGTGGGCTCGAGAATGGATCCAACATGCATTGCAAACAAAGGTTCTTGAACACAATTAATCCTAGATCCAACTCTAGTTAAGACAAACATGACGTCATTAGAAAGTTCAACAGTAGAACGAATGACATTATGGCCCAAAAATGAGGTCACTTGACAAGCCAAGGAGGCCTAAAATAGCAGTACTAAACCATCCCCCATATGACCGAGGGGGAAAAACAACAACTAGGGCACAATTTTTAAACTAATAGGGATGTGCAAAACCCTATTTTATTAAAACCTTCGACTTAAACAATTAGGGCATAATTTAACCCTACTAAAAAATCAACAAGTTGACATGCAAAAAGGACCGATAGGTAAAGTAATGGACCGAAGAACACCATAAAAACATGTAGCAAATGAACGACACCCTAAAACCAAGAGAAAAATGGTACGGGCGAGAAGAAAACGCGAAAATGACTGTTGCAAAGCAAAAACAAACAGAAAAACAAAAAACAGTAAGTAAAAAAAAAACAAAGAAAGAACCGAAGATGAAGAAAACAAACAAAAGAAAAGAAAGGAAAAGAAAATAAAACAAGCCAAGATTCGAATGAACAAATTGATGAACCCTACAAAGAATGATAGACCAAACAAACACATTGAATGAAAACAAAGAAAACAAAGAACATAAACCCTACCTCGAAATGCAATCCAATAGGCCGGCTCTTGATGCGAATCTGTGCGCAAATGCTTGACCTCCAATTGAATCGTTCTCCCAAATGCTCTACCTCGACTCTGGTTCAATATTATTGCTCACAATGGTAATAATAAGTAGTAAATCAACCCTAATTAAGGTTAAAAATTGATTCCACACGTGTAAAAAGGTTTGCAATTAATGTTATAAATGCAGTAGGTTGGAAGTGGAATCGTAGTGAGAACAGGCACAAAAAATCACACAACTGAAGTAAAGTTAGAAAGCAACAAGAAAGGTAGGAGTAGAAGCGGAATGAGAACCAGGTTTGAAAAATTTGTCCAAGTTCTGAGTTTGGTTTTGGTTCTGGTTCTGATTTTGGTTCCGCCGACGACGAAGAAAAGGAAAGAAAGAACCAAAAAGAAGACATCGAGATCGAGACAAGGTAAACAACATCAATCCAAAGTCCAAACAAACAAAACAAAAAGGCAGAGGCGGGATGGAAAAAAAGTTTGGAACTTTGTATAAATCCCAGACTTAATATCCATTTCGGTTTCGGTTTCGTGAAAGGAAAGAAAGACAAACCGAAGAGACAAACAAAGAGACGAGTGGGATTGAAATCAGGAAGGAGTCAGGGAATGAAACTCAAAATGATTTCCAAATCCAGATTCTGTTTTGGTTTCGGTTCCGATAGAACAAAAGAAATAAAAACAAAGTGTTAGAATAAAGAACAACTCAAAACTTTGTTGAAAAATAACCAAGGACATAAAATAAAAGAGGGGGACCCATTTTGACCAAGGCAAAAGATGGGGTGGTTATGCAAGGCATAAAACCACTATTGTGGGATTACCCAAGAAGTGCCACCACCTAAGATTTTGTCTTTAGTGACTTAAGTGGTGGAATGAGAATTTTTGCTTATTGCTTACCTTGTATCTATAAAAGGGAATTCTGAGCCTCATTTTAGGATTCTAAATTCTTAATGTCTTGAGTTAGCTTTGTAGTGTTTGTGTAGGATTAGGGTTTTTTATAGTCAATTACTTTGAATTTGAAAGAGGAAATGTTGTAATTTTTCTCTATAATAACAATAGATAACTCAAACACTCTGTTAGAACAAAAAATTTGACCTCAAATTTTTGTTATTCCTCACCACCTCAATATGACCATTTAACTTTACACCATGAGCACCATCCCTCAAAAACCATCATTTTTTCCTAATAAGCCTAAAATTACCATAATAATAATCTCCCTAAACCTATTCCACTAGAATATTATTCAAAATCACCTTCTCCATAGCCGCTACCTTAACACATACATCCCTTTAATCCCGTCACTAGAAACACGTTTCGGTGAGACAATGCCATTTCAGGGAGAGCTACACTACATTCTCTTCGATGAGCCAATAAAAAATTCCAATACAAAATGTCGAAGAGACTACCACACTTCAAAGGGACATATTTTGAAGTCTCTTCAACAACTTGAAAAGGGATATTTCGAAGAAACATGAGATTTTCGAAGTTAAATGATATCTTGTCTCTCCGATAATTTGAAATGCGAAACATCGACTTGAAAGCTTAATATTAAATGTGCCAAATTCAAGAAATAGAAAAATTATCTTAGACATAATCGATTATTATATAAATAATGGACATTTGTCAAATAAAATACTTGGCTAATGAAGTGACAATTTCGAGGAGACATTGAATTATTAGGCCGAGTAATGTAAAAGTCTCTTCAACACTATGAAGATAATTAAGAATAAAATATCAAAGAGACAAGATTATATCAAGAGGACATTGATGAAAGTATCTTCGATCACTCTGATAATGAGAGATGAGATACAAAGAACGCGGAAAAATAACACTGAGGGAATGCTTTCGAGGATACTATAGGATATCGAAGAGAAGTAATCGCATGTCTCTTCAAAACTACGAAATGAAGAATAAAGGCAAGAAACATCGAAGAGAGAAGCTCGCATTAGGGAGTCATAAATAAAAATATATTTGAAACTATGATAAACAAAAGGCAGATGATTTTCGAAGGGACATTGACATATTGAAGGGAGATGGTTGCAAGTCTCTCCAAAAATTTGATAATGAAGAAGGAAAAAATATAAGAAAAGTGGTAAAACCTAGGATAATTTTTTTGAAAAGACCATATGATATTGAAGAGAAGTAATCACACGTCTCTTCAAAACTCTAAAAAGGAAACAAGGGCACAAGCATGTCAAATGGAGAACAAAATATCGACGAGAGTGTAAGTAAAGTCTCTTCGACACAATGAAAAAGTATTTCTCACCTCGCTGACATGATTGGTGTGGCTTTTGAAGAGACAAATAACATTAATGCCACCATCAATTAGCAAGTTGGAAAGGACAACATTTATAAACTAGAGTCGATAGAAGTGTGCCAAATCCTAATATATCTTGCTCATAAGATCTCAGAGTCTTAATGAATTGAAGCTGAAATTTGGAGGACGCAAGATCGAGCAATAGTGAGAAGCTCAGAAAAGGCGACATTGGTTCAAGTAAGTATCCAAGACTTGATTGAAGATATTATTGAAGTTTTTTTGAATTGTAGTAGAGTTAGGGTTTTAAAAACATGGAAGGAACCTCAAAGAAACCCAAAGTAAAGAGACAAAAAACATAAATGAGGTTGCTAAACCAATATTTAATTGAACAATGTCTCGGTTCTGGACCAAATTCTAAATGAACAGCCCAATTAAATCCTTCACCTGAGAAATAAGAAGATAAACACAATAATTTAGGAGATGTATGGAATCCACAATGAGGATATGACATATTTATATACCATTATAGAAATAAGTATAGGCATAAGCCTGTGTCAAACCGATAGAATATAAATCTAGGGAAGCTCATCATGTCGAATGTGTTTATCAAGGTGGAATTAATCAAGGTATTTTCCAAAATGTATAACCCCAAAATGAGGATGATTCATTCACATGATGGGTCATACTTTCTCCCCATCACCAAAGATTATATTGCTATGGTTTTTCAATTGGATACATCTATGAAAATTCCATTGAGAATAAGAGATCTTTTGGAAGAATTCCGAACTATGGACATGAGTTACAAAAGATGGAAATTGAATTTGCATAGACCTTGAGACATAGGGGGTCAACTCAAAATATTTTCTAGTAATGAACGACCTCCTTTTTCTGTAGATTTGTTTGAAGAATATTATCAATATATATATTACTCAAATGGACAAGTATTGGGAATAGATGTTCCTAACGAGATGACTATAACCCGTATGATCTTAGTTTCAGATGTCGAGAACCAAGATGCTAGACCTTTCGACTATGTGGAATACCTAGTAGAGGTTATAAATACATCACTCACTTCCATAAGGAACACTAGTGATGTAATTAATTTTAGACAATATTCTTTGCTTATGCACATGATTTTGTATGAAGGATAATCCATGGGGATTTGGGGAGAAGAACTGAGAATTAAGGACTTGGATGAAGATGGGAATATGAGGCTAGTACAAATGTGGACTTCAATTTGGGATTGTAGATGTGAAAGGTCTCATTACTTATACTGTGAAGAATACTTTGTGAAGCCCCTATAAAAATTGTTGGGTCATCATTGTGATTGTAACTTGTCCCTAGAAATACAAAGATTCCTTAGACATAAGGAGAAAAACCCAACAGTAAAGGTAAACCATAATTGGGAAGACTAGTATACATATGAGGATTGCACCATGATAAGAGTATATGGGTTTAAGGCAGCTCCATTCCTTTTTCCTAGAATAGTTCCTGATAGAATTGCATATTTAGAAATAGTGACGTAGTTAGCTTATTCAAATTATATGCATCTCAAGAGTTATAGGAAGCAATCTCTCATGCCCTCAACTTTATGTTTTGGTGATTTTACTATTATTTATGAAAAGGGATATGATTTTGTTGGTAGTAAACTAGATCATTATGGTATGCCACAAGAAAATAAGAGAGAAATATTTGATCGAGAGCACTTTATTCATAGTGCAAAAATGACAGAAGTTGAAAAGGTATGAACACAAATTCTTTATAGATGATGTGATAAAAAAATGTGATGAATCTCATGCAACAATAAGAAAGGATGCATATAATAGGGTAATGATGATAGAGGCATGGAGGAAAATCCATAACACACTATATACAAAATATTTTCATGAAATACAAGACCCTATGGAAAGAGTTGACCAAATGATCCTACATGAAGAGGAATTTACTAAGGATGTACCTCTCATAGACTTTGAGAAAATAAGAGAGGCTTATTCTAGGAAACAAGCTGAAAATATAGTGCCTTTAAGTCATTCATCACCACAACCCACTTTGAATATTAGCTTCTTAGTAAACACTCCTATTACGATTGAAGATGACATTGAA
This sequence comes from Sequoiadendron giganteum, assembly GCA_007115665.2. Classification (NCBI taxonomy): domain Eukaryota; kingdom Viridiplantae; phylum Streptophyta; class Pinopsida; order Cupressales; family Cupressaceae; genus Sequoiadendron; species Sequoiadendron giganteum. The sequence continues at coordinate 840,317,851 of CM021101.1, read as the reverse complement.
GAGGAAGATGAGGTCATACAAGTAACTGCTCCTACTATCCCACAATATGAATTATCACTAGAAAGGAGTATAGTCTCATTTGAAACCTTAGATAAACTCTCCGATGATGTGAGATACTGTGCAAGTCAAGAGTTCATTTCAAATGATGCATTTGTTCAAACCCTAGAGTTTAAGTCATTTATTTATGAATACAAAGGGAAAATGATAAGAGAAAGAATGAAAGCAATTAGTATTGAGAAAAAAGATGATGCCATAAAATAATTACAAGAGGAAGTTGACAAGGAAATAAAAAATATCACCCCTGAAAGAGGACGCGAGCTGCTACAAGAGGCTGGGGTCATGCTTCTCCCAGGATGGGATATCAATTCAGCTATAGTTTTCAATAGTTTCAAGAGGGAAAATAAAACCTTCCAGCTAACAGATGAAGCTAGTGACAAGATTTATACTAGCTCAAGATATAATCCGAGTAATGCTACTCTACAAATTTGGGCTCTATACCCACCAAGGAAAAGACCCACACTTATTGATGACCCTGATCAAGTAGTTGGCCATCTTTTAGTGCAACGAGTGGGAGATACATATCCTATTGAGATAGCTAAATTGAATGTCAATGTTGCTAAATTCACCAAGACTCAAATTGAAAAATTAATAAGAGATAACAAGGGGATTGCTTTTGAAAATGAGATTAAAAAAAGAGGTGATTAATTACAAAGATAAGTTGCCTTCCTCCTTTGGATTTTACTCTCCATTGGTAGACTGTGAAAGGAAGGTACTTGAAGCTATGTCTGAAACCACGTAATGAAAGCGAAAGTATGAAATGATTCAACAAAAACATGAGGAATTAAGAAAGGAATTAAAGACTACTAAATTAAAAATGGTTTCAGAGTTGGTAAGAAAGAGATTTGATAAGATGTTTAAGAAAATTGATAAGGTTTGGGTTATCCATAGAAAGAAATTTTTAGCCTACCAAGAACATAATAGATTACACCATAGAATGAAAGAAATAAAAGAACAAATAAAAGCCAAGGAGAATATTGGTAAGCAAGTGTTCCAGGAGTACAAATAATTGATGAAGATGCATGATAATTTCCACACCATACTGACGCAAGAACTTAGTGATTTCAACGAATCCTTGAGTATGGTTTTACCAAACTTCTTTAATGATGAAGGGGAGTTGAAGGAATAAGATATATGAAAGGATGAAATCGCTCAGTATTTACCAGTGTCCCTTGATGAAATCAACAATGAAGAGAGGGTGATGGAGAAGACACATATACAATTGGAATGGATTTTTCTCTCTCGAATATGCCATGAAAGATATCATTAACAACACTGATACTTATGCTAAAACAGGATATATCGAGCACTTGTCTAAAGTTAATTTGTTTATCGCTCGAACAAAGTGAGAAGTAGGGGTCAATGAAGTCTCACAATCATTTGATACCTTATCATGGAGTATGGACCTTGAATAGATCTTCAGTGATCATGAGTACCTAATGAAGATTAATGAATCATGGTGTATCATACATTGTTGCAGACTTCTTAGTTTTTCTTATTTATGTCTAATACAGTTGTTAGTATTTTAGTTAAGAAACAACATCACTTTTTGTAAAGGCCTACAACTTATAGCTTCCCATATATATAAGGGAAACCGAGGCCAAATTAAAAGATATATTAGATTAGGATGATCATTAAAGTAGAAACAATATTAGCATAAGTATTTCATAGCAAAAAAAACTTTTGATATACAATGTATTATCTTTTTAAGTAATAAAAATGGAGAAGAAGAATTAAATTGGTGTTCAAATTTTGGTGTCAATTATTTGTTGAATTCATTTATTAATATTATCTGGTTGTCTCCAAGGTTGATGTTTCCTCGTTATTTAAATTGGTGTATCAAGTCTATATTAAATTTATCAAGGCACATTTTCTGTTCTTGTGTGGTTTAGTTAACTGATTCCTTCAAGTAATGATTAAATTATTTTAATTAATCACAATAATTTGGAAAAGGTCATTTAGATTGATAAGAAAAACTTGATAATAACATTCTTGCATGTTTATACCATTCATAAACTTATAAAAGTGCCAAGCAGTTTGAACTGTATCCAAAAATAGAGCACATATATCATACAAATCTTGACTCCATTAACCCAATAGAATTAGGCATTGATCAAACCCACTTAATCATAAAATTTCATAAAATATTATTCATACAATCACATTTCAAATTTCAGCACTAGGAGTAGGAGTAGCAATTAAGTTTCCATCTATTCCACACCTCATGCCACTGTGAATAGATCCCTAAATCCAATTAAGTCATATAACTTTTAAATATGTAATCAGTTATCAAGGTATACCCACCTAGGTTTAGCAGAGCCTAAAGTGCATGAAGTCATCAACCACATAGGTTAACTTCATCTATTAGCCAAAAATGTTACCAAAGAGCTTGACATCCTCTCAAGGTTAAAACCTGCATTTTTGAGACCTAACACACTCTTTGTGTTTTCTCAAAGTTTGAATGTCAATCTATTAAGGTATCTGTAACATCCTAGATTTTCTGCATAATGTAACTAGATAAACAAAGTTAAATCCTAATCTAAATAATCTAAAATCTAACAACAAAGAACGAATAATTAAACTAAATAATAAAACCAAAATGATCTCACCGAATATGCGTTCATCCTTTCGAATTATCTCTATTGCTCTTCTCCATTTTGCCTTTTCAGTATTCTTTCCCTCAGATTTCTTTGTTCGAATGCAATTATAGCTTTGTTGAGTGTCTAAGCAAAATATCGAAGAATAGGTTCTCTTCTCAAAAGTGTATGATTTCGGGAGGAGGAATAATGATTGTGACAAGCCATTTTATAGATTTTGTGTTTTCAAACGATCGACTCAGATTGAAAGAGAGATCGATGGAGGAGATTGATGAATGCCATGCGATGTGAGTTATGTGTCAGATAGAACGTGAGTTCAGGAAAGACTACAGATAGAGACTAAATTAGAACGTGAGTTAGAACACAAGTTCAGATCTTAATCTCCAAACATAGAAGAAGTAGACTTTGTATGCAAAAGCCAAAGTTGGAACTCGAAGACTTAATGCATTCGAATGCAAACAGGAGTTAGAACTAGTTAATCGACTAGTTGTAACAGAGAGTCTTCTCGCATAGATAAACACAAAGATAACTGAAGAACTAAAAATAGATCTCGAGTCAGAAGGTGAGTGAATGAATTAGATAATTGAATGATAGAGGAATGTGACATAATTAATTAATAAATGAATTAAATGTTAATTTAATTCAATCATTCGAAAATGAGACTTTAATTAAATAAATAAAGTAATTTATTTAATTGACTTTTGGAAAGGATAATATAAATAATTAAATAATAAATATTTAATTATAGATAAAAAGGGTTAAATGAATAATTAAATAAAAATATTTAATTATAGTTGGAAAAGTATGATAAAGGGGTTAAAATTAATTAGTTATGGACATAATTAAACAAATATGATTTATTTAATCAATCAAGTTTGAATAAAGATTAATAATGAATTAATGAATTAATTAAAAAGGGGTATTTAATTAATAGAAGAAATATGTGTTGAAAAGGTTAATTAAATAATTAACATTATTTAATCAAGATGACGGACTATAGAAAATTATGTCAAAATGTGTACTCGCATGCCTAGACCAATTTTCGGTATCTACAATTTTCCCCTCTTTGATACAATGTTGGTATAACGTTGTGTCAAAGAAAATATGCCCTGATCGTGCCCCAACATGAAACAGGTAAGGTATGCCCCCTCAGGAAAATTGACAATTTTTGAAAAGTGTCAAAAAAAATTAGGAAATATTCCCGATAAGTCAATTTGATAGGTAGAAATGCTATGGAGTCGACGAAATCGAATTTGGAGATGTTTCAGACGAATACGGGTTGTTTGAAGTCAAAAGGTGACGCGGCCAATAGAGAAGGTCTGAAGAAATTCCATCGAAATCCAACCTATAAATAGAAATTAGGGTTTAATGGAATTCATTTGCATCCGGAGGAGATAGAAAAAGAGGAATTTTGCTTTGACTAGCTGACGAAGATGACTCCTATTCCGTACACCAGGCATCGAGGATATTGGATCAGGACCTTCAAGAGGCCAGCCAATGCAGGACCACCGGTATGTAACTAAAAACGAACTTGTAAAAGTTATGTTTGCATGCTTTTTTAGGCATTAGAAAATTAATAAGCAAATGCGGTGCGGCGTAAATGACGCATATGCCGTCGTATTCGCTGCATCTGAATGCGAAACGAAGCATTTGCAAAAACTCGTAAGGTTAGTTCGGGCTGATGAGGGAATGACTGCATGTGGAGCATTATGCACCACATGTGTAGTTATGCATCGCATGTGCATTAGGGTTAGACGCAAATGTATTTGTGAACCGCATATGCATCTGTGAGATGCATATGATCTAATTGGGTAGGTTGATGAAAAATGCACCGAATTTGAAAAAATGCACTGCATGTGGTTTAGTGAACCGCATGTGCAATAGTTGGAAAGGGTGTGGAAAAATATGCAACACATATGAAATATGCACCGCATGTGAGGCTTCGTGCAACGCATTTGCAAAAATGCACCACATCTGTAAAAGTGAGCTGCATTTGACTGGTAAAATTTTTGAAAAAATTTTCCTTGGAAAATTTGAAAAATGCTGACACCATGGTTAAATTGCAGGAGGTGATAGATCCTATTTACACGTGGGAGTCATGACCAGACACATTTGACCTGAGAGATAGGTTGAGATCTGCAGAGATTCGACTTCTATGGAAGCTAGGCCTACGTCACTGTTTGTCGATGCCTGCCATTCGGGCAAATAGGGGGATGCTAACGACATTGTGCGAGCGATGGAATTCAGAGACATCGTCGTTTCATTTATTGAGTGGGGAGGCCACTGTCACATTGGAGGATGTGTATATGATTTTGAGATTGCCTATTAGAGGTGAGCAAGTTATGTATGATACCCAATGAGGATTGATGAAGTTAGCACGGTTCTATCAGGTGGATGACATCAGTAGGCTCGAGATCAAGCATTACGAGATTAGATGGCCAGTACTAGCAGACAGATACGATCGGATCGACTGTATCCTATGTACCTTGATTGGGGGTATAGTGCTTCCAGAAAGACGAGGTCATAGATTTCTAGTGGGATGGGGAGCTATGCTGGTCGGCATGTTGGAGTTTGAGATGAGATATGCATGGGGTCCATGTCTACTTGGGATGTTGTACTTCCATTTCATGACATCACCTACAGAGATGCACAGTCGTTGAGTTGTGGCACGACACTATTGATGGTATGGGGTTGGGAGAGGATAGCTATTTTCCGTCCTCCAGTTACAGTAGAGAGAGAGGAGAGATGCCCATATGTATTTTGATATACAGGACAAATTACGCAGACCCATTTGGGAGACACAAGGTACTGGCGACATGCTTTGGATATTCTTGATCAGTTCACATGGAGACCTTACATGGATTGTGAGGAGTGGGTGGACGAGGATATACATTTTCCATTTTATAGACAGACACAGTATCTCATTGGGAGGACTGTTTCTAGTGTTCACATTATCGAGAGACATCTACCAAATAGAGTTCTGAGACAGTTCGGGGAGGTTTAGGATGAGTCTCAAGGTAGAGCAGAGTTTGCTCGGTCATCGAGAGAGGTTCCATGGTGGGGACCCATGATTCCAGTGGCTACTGCAGAGGTAGACATACAAGCATTACAACTAGTACAGTGGGGATGGAGAGATGGATTAGCAGATCCAGGGACTACAACTGCATATGATGCATGGTGGGTGGTTCATCGTCTGATTCCTTATATAGATCCTGACCAACCAACACCAGTCGAGAGATGAGGCATAGGGCCGAGAGGATGATGGAGAGGTGGAGGTGCCAGAGTGGGTAGAGTTGGTGGTAGAGGTGATGGAGATGATGGCAGAGGCGGAGGTAGAGGCGGGAGACGAGGATGGAGAGGATGGAGAGGGGGTCAGGCAGGTGGACATGCACCTATTCAGGGGGCAGTGGCAGTTGATGTACCGATGGCAAACATCGGAGGGAGAGTGGATATACAGGCTAGGGATGAGCATGCTGCAGCGGAGGTAGTGGTTAAGGAGCGTGTAGAGGTAGATGTCGGAGTAGAGGATGTTGCAGAGGATTTGGATGTAGAGATGGCTTTAGATCCTTTGGGTGTGTTGGTAGGATATGGAGAGGATGATATAGAGGATGAAATTTAGGAGGATGCACAGATGGAGGAGCAGGAGAGAGAGCTTCGAGATCGGATTGTAGAGGGGAGATGGGATGATGATGCTCCTAGAGATGGTGCAGGGAGGCCTTGGAGGAGAGACTCAGACTTATGACTGTAGATTTTGAGGCGATGAGACTAGAGAGGGATAGTGCCTATGCAGAGAGGGACAATGCTCTTGCAGAGAGGGACAGTGCTCGTACAGAGAGGGATAGTGCTCTTATGGAGAGAGACCAAGCTATAGCACGAAGACATGAGATAGACCTGCAGTTCACAGAGGTTAGATGCCTTTGTAGTGGGTCCTCATTTGATGGTATGGTGCGAGAGTTGGTCAGATCAGTGGAGAGAGCCACTTACTATAGGGACCTTTATGAGGCAATTGTGTCAGCAGAGATACGAGCTCCTAGATTTTCAGAGGTGTGGAGTTAGAGATCACAGGGCCGGAGTCAGAGGACACAAAGCATAGAGGGGGTGGTAGGACCATCGAGGCCAGGTCCATATGAGAGACCTTCCACCTCATAGAGAGCACCTCTGAGTCTTTTCCCACCACCATCATCACGTGATAGAAGGGGTAGCGGGACACAGTGACAGGGTTACATATGTAGAAATCATATTTTGATCAGAGAGCCCGCGAGCTCATGTTTTTTTATTTATGGATAGATTCAGACATTGTACTGTGACACTATTTTGAGTGATATATATATATGATTTTGGCGGCTTCTACATGATATGCAATTCTATGTTATGAATGATGCTTTATTTCTACATGATTATGTTTCCTAGATGATGTATGCACATGTTCTATGAATGAATGTTTCTATATGCTATGATTTATGCATATAATAATGATGTTATGGATGATTCTATTTACTTATGATAATGAAGGTAATGATCTATATGATGTTTATCTATATATGATGGTGATATTTACATGTAATGTTTACATTATGTACGTTATGATGATGCAATGCCTATTAGGTCATGATGAAATGCAATGTAATGCAACTATGTGGAATGTATGCTAATGCAAATGATCTAATGTTTTTATGGTGTCACAGGACTTTATCTTTATGTTTAAAAAAGAGAAATGTTAGGATGAAAATGAATTCAGAATGTTAGTAAGAAATAATTAAATTCGATTGATGGAGAAAAAGATATAATGAAAGTTGATTGATTGAGAAAAAGACATAATCTTCGATATATTACCAAATACGCTATACTTGTTTGTTATCATCATTGGGTGGGACATGACCCAGATGGATAGTACACACTATGATATGAGATAGACCATAGTGTACAAAGTCATCCATCTGCGAAAAATAGACAGTCACAGACAAGGAGTGTCTTAACTCATACGAAGGACAGTAATTGCCCCAGTTGTTTTGTCGAGACAAACCACAGACAACAGACAAATAAAAGACGGTTCATGAGACATCATTGCTCCTCTAAATCCTTGATAGGACATCCTTGAGGAAACTAGTAACATGACTCAAAAACCAATGATTAAAAAGACAATTGACAGACAACAGCCAAAGAAAAAGAGTCCTGAGACATCGTGGCTTCTCTAAATCCTTCAAGGGACATCCTTGAGAAAGCTAGTAACAGGATCTTGCACAAATCGATAAAAAGATAAGACAAAATAAGATATAAAGTCATAAAGCCAAATAAATGTATTCGCCAAAACTTGATCTTGTGGGATTGTTTGATGTTTGATGTTTGACATAGCGTAATGTGAGAGAATGACACATACCACATAAGATGTTGAGTTTGGTTTCAACTTGGTGACTTTTGTATAAGGCATGACAAAGCCTGGTTTCAAAAAAGACATGTGTCGTATAAGATGTTGGAGTCTGATGACGTTGAAGTGACAAGCCACATAAGACTATGAAAATTTGATGATGTCTGCTGACAAGAAAGACATATCTTACGTAAGACATAATTTGATCGCTTTGTCAATGTGTATGATATTGACTTGATAACTTTGAGATGTTTTTCCTTGTTGATGCATGACTTATTTTGATTCGTTGACTGATAAACTCTGTGTGTGTGTGTGTATTGACAATGTATGACATGAAATGATACCTTAAACTATGATATGCAACTTGTGTGAAAGTGATTGTGAATGAACCCTATTGGACTGACCTAGTGTGGTCTCAGGAGCTCATCAATTGATTAGCCTTGCCTACGTTGTACACGCAGAGACCTCGTAGTTCGACATGACCAATGACTTTGTATATACAAAGAGTCATGATTTAATGTGTGTGATACATGACAAAACTAGATTGATAGACCTAATGCCTCGGGGACACATCGATTGATGGCCTTGCCTACATCCCAGTTGCAAAGGCAACGTAGTTCGACTATGACTGTGACTGACTTAACATGACCGACTTGACATGATTGACTTGACATGATGACCTGACATGATGACTTGACTCTTTTTTTGGGATTTTTTGACATTTTTGATGATGCGACATTATGTACAAGGTGTTAGGGCATAGAACAAGGATTTTCCCCCAGGCGGGAATAAGATTTGGAAGATGGAGTGGGTAATGTGACAGAATGGATGCTAGATGTCAATCGTTCAAAGGAATGGATAAGACAACCATTTATTATGAATGATGGTGAAAAAGTTTGATTAGAAAGATGGTAGACGAAAGAGCGAACTTGACTATACATGGCGCCTGTTTGCTAGGTTTTCACCATGGTACTTATCCATAGCGCCACCGAAGTGGTTTTCACTATTGGATGGATTTATTTCTTTTTACTTTTTTTTTTTTTTGATTTTCTCAATTTTTTTGTTGTTACAAAGACGCCTCTTTGCCAGGTTTTCATCTAGGTAACCATTTTTTTGTTTTTTCATTTTTTTGTATTTTTCTCGATTAAGACACAGATTCTCAGAGACTAAGCATAGAACCTTTTTAGATGCAGACTGTTGATAGGGGACAAAAGCGGCTCGCCTTCAGGAGTAGAGAGTTGGTACGCTCCTGATCCAAAGGCTTCTATGACTATATAGGGCCCCAACCAGTTAGGCTTGAACTTACCCGGTTTATCTCTTTCAGCTTGGTTCTTAGGATTCTCCATTAATACCAAGTCACCAATGTCAAAATGTCTATTGAGAACCTTCCTATTGTAACTACGACGAAGACGATTCTAATATGCTTGCAAATGATCTAATGCCTTCTGTCTTCGTTCATCCAGCAATTCCAGCTCTTGTAACCTTGAGACACGGTACTCTTCATCATCAACATGACCCTTCAAGGATACCCGTAGAGAAGGTATTTCAACCTCGATAGGTAAGATAGCTTCGGACCCGAATATGAGGGAAAACGGAGTGGCACCGGTGGGAGTACGGATGCTTGTGCGATAAGCCCATAAGGCAGGATTAAGCTGTAGGTGCCAATCACGACCAGTGTCATTGACAGTCTTCTTAAGGATTCTAACAATAGTCTTATTAGATGCCTCAGCTTGGCCATTACCTTGTGGGTAATACAGAGTGGAGAAATGGTGTTTGATGTGGAATTATTCACGTAAATGGCGTACTTCTTGGTTCTTGAATGGGCAGTCATTGTCTGTGATTATGGATTGTGGTACACCATACCGACAAATGATATAGTTTAGGATAAACTTAGATATTTGTGTGCCAGTTATGTATGTCATGGGAATAGCTTCAATCCATTTGGTGAAGTATTCGGTGGCGGTGATGATTAATTTATGGCCATTTGATGATGGAGGGTATATCTTACCTATGAGGTCGAGTCCCCATTGGGCGAAGGGCCATGGTGAAGTAATTGGACGAAGCTCCTACGCTGGTGCTCTTATCAAGTCTCCATGTATTTGACATTATCTACACTTCTTTACAAAGATGTATGAATCTTTCTCCATTATAGGCCAATAGTAACCTAGTTTCATAATCTTGTGGGCTAGAGTGGGACCACTCGAAATGAGATCCACATATACCCTTGTGTACCGCTCGCAAAGTTGTTTGTGCTTCTTCAACATTGAGACATCTCATAAGGGCATTATCTAAGGTGCGTCTATATAGGGTTTCTCCAATGATGGTGTACTTAGCTAACTTTCAGATGAATGTTCAACGTTGGTTATTAGACAAGTCTTGAGGTAGGGTTTGGTCAGTGAGGTAATCGAATATGTCTTTATACCAAGGAGATGTAGGACCAACAATGGTACACACTATCGCAGTATCAGGGACATCATAAGTGGGAACCAAAAGCTGTTCAACCAAGAACTCAAACTTAGGCACATTACTCGGAATATCCAACAAGGAACCCACAGTTGCCATTGCATATGCAGCTCTATTCTGGATACGTGGTATTTGTTGAAAAGTTATGTCTTTGAAATACTATTTGAAACTATCTTCCATTAGCTTGTATGGTGCAAGCTTCTCATCCTTAGTCTCGTAGTCATCATTTACCTGTCATATTACAAGTTGAGAGTTGCCAAAAACATGTAGGCTCTTAATTGTCAATTGAACTGCCATTTTCAACCTTGTCACTAGAGCTTCATATTCTGCTATATTGTTGGTACAAGGAAATGCAATCCTGAATGATTTGGGAATGGTATCACCTTGAGGTGTGACAAATAAGATACCAGCTCTTGAACCACGATTTGTGTGCGATCCATCAAAGTACAGTTTCCATTCTATTTTAATGTCAATGTTGAAGAGAAATTCATCTGGAAAATCTGCCACTAATGGATGGTCTACCTTTATAGGTGCATCAACTAGTTGATCTGCAATCACCTGTCCTTTTATAGCCTTCCTTTCGACATATTGAATGTCATACTCGCTAAGTATCATAACCCATTTAGCCAATCAGCCTATTAAAGCTGCCTTACTTAGTAGGTATTTAAGTAGATCAATCTTTGCAATTAGCATTGTTTGTCGATTGAGCATATAGTGCTGAAGTTTTTGGGTAGCAAATACTACTGCAAGACAGGCACGTTCTATGTTGCTATAATTCAATTCATATCCCACTAAGGTACGACTGATATAATAAATTGCTCTCTCATGACCTTGATCATCGTGTTGTGCGAGAAGAGCCCCTAATGCCAACTGAGTTGCTGAGATGTAAAGTATCAATGGTTTTCCCTCTATAGGTCGCATTAAGACTGGTGGAGTAAGCAAATAGTCCTTGATTTTCTGGAAGGCCTCTTGACATTTAAGGGTCCATACAAATGGCACTCCTTTCTTGAGTAGATGCTGAAATGGATGTATTTTATCCGCCAGTTGTACTATGAAATGCCTAATTGATTGTAATCTCCCTTGTAGGGTTCTGAGTTGACCAATACTGACTAGAGGAGACATTTCTATGATAGCTCTTACCTTCTCTGGATCTACTTCAATGCCCCTGTGAGAGATGATATACCCTAATAGTTTCCCTGATTTGACTCCAAAGACACACTTCTTCGGATTTAGCCTGAAATTGTAATTCTCCAGCCTTTGAAATATCTTGTCTAAGAATTTCAAATGATCTTCCCTTGTTTCTGATTTTTCTTTGATGTCATCTACATAATCTTCCATGAAAGTATGTACAAAGTCATGGAAAATTGTAGTCATGGCCCGCTGATAGGTAGCTCCTGCATTCTTAAGGCCAAATGGCATAACACTCCAATAGTATGTGCCCCATGGACACATAAAGCTATTTTATGTTGGTCTTCAAGTGCTATTTTAATCCGATTATATCCAGAGAAACCATCCATGAGGGATAGCATCTCATAGCCTGCTGTAAGGTCTACTATCATGTCGATATTCGGAAAAGGAAAGTCATCCTTAGGACATGCCTTGTTGATGTCTCTAAAGTCAGTGCAAATGTGAATGCCCCCAGTTGGCTTAGTCACTGGTACAAGATTTGATATCCAATCCGCATAGTCTATTGTCCTTATGAATCCTACATCCAAAAGTTTCTTAAGTTCTACCTTGACCAATAGAGCAATTTGCGGATGCATCTTCCTCAACTTCTGCTTGACTGGCTTAATACCTAGCTGTAGTGGTAAATGATGCAATATTAGGTATGGATCCAGCCCAGGCATGTCAGCATACGACCATGCAAAGTTTATTTGTCTCTTTGTGAAGAAGTCTTTAAACTCATGGTTTTCTGTCTCTATTAAAGAAGCTGCAAAATATACATTCCGAGGATTCTCTTCTGTACATATGTTGACTTCAACAAATTCTTCCACTAGCATCGGTGACTTTTCCTGTTCAACGGGGAGAATATTTAAACCTCTATCCTTGGGTGCCTATCAAAGGTTTTTTCCCTCGGATACATCCTTTATTTTGAATTTTTCTTTGTCCAAAGGCGCCTTTCGGTTTTCACCTAGGGACTCATCATTTTTCTTTTTATTGTCTTTTTTCTTTTCATTTTCATTTTTGTGACTAGAGGTGTAAATAGACTCCCCAAAGTATGCCTTATCATCCAAGTCTATGGTAAAACCTGCTTTGTGGTCCCCTCTTGGTATGCCTTCTCTAAGTCCCATGAACTCAATGATTGCTTCATCATTCTTGAATGTATCTATGATAGGTGTACCTTGTTGATCCCAGTCGATGAGTTTGGGATATATAAGGGACATGTTATCATTAGAGTTTTTAAAGGTATTTGCTGACAAGGTGAATGCAGAGTGGTTGACATGGTCGCAGAAGTTTTGGACTAACTCCTTCTTATTCTTCTTCCTAGGTGTAGGTATACTCTGATGTTGGACGATAGTAAGGGTAGATTCGTCAGAAGATGGCTTTTCAGGTGCCCAAGATGCATGATCAAGGGTTTCCAATAATAGTTCTCTTGCCATTCTTGTTTGGACAAGTGCTTCTTAGGATGAGGACTAGAAAATTTTGGTTCAGGTTTCACGTTGAGGTCCAATTCTCCAAATAAGGCATCTATGTTCATAGTACTAGTAGATGAAAGGGACTCCCATTCACCATCACTTGAGTAAGGGAATTCATCATAGACTGGAGGTTTGTCGTAAACTGGGGGTTTGTCATAAACTGGGGGAAGTGGTTCATGAGATGTCTCGATGTTTGCATAATCATTCACTTCCTCTTGAAATGATGACGAAGTACCAGGAAACCCGATTCTAAGTGGTTGACACCCTAGCCCTAGATATTTTGGTTGTGGGTAGACAGTAATTGGTTCTGTCCTTCCATTCTGATATGGACCTAACCCACTATGCCCATCATAGCCTTCTTTTTGCATTGTTTTAAAACCTTTTCCATACTGGTCCTTGGCTATTTGAATAGACGGGGAGGGGTATTCATGTTCTTCTTGATACAACTAGGAATCACCTTGATCCATAATTTCTTCACTTAACTCTCCCCATTTGGTTAATGTCATTGTAGGGGGAACATGAAACATGACCACTGACTATCTTCTATCCACCATGGGTAGGCCATATGCCTTAGGTGGAATCAGTTCACTAACATAGTATGATGCCTTTATTTTGTATTCGCCACAACCCTTGTCTTAGATCTCGAGTTTTGGAGTGGATGATGGTGGTTTGAATGAAAGGGACTTAGTGAGACGTGAGGAGTCAATGTATTGGGATAAAGTGGATGAAGAAGCTTCTTGGTTAATTGGCACTTGTCATTGTGGAATTTCCTTTAGGCTTGTACAATACTAAAAAGGATCTAGATCACCATCGATGGTGATCTTTGTGCCATTATAGGGGAACTTGAGACATTGGTGGTATATTGGAGGTACAAACTTCATTGCGTGTATCCAAGGTCTACCTAACAACAAGTTGTATGGGAGGGTGAGATCCAAGACTTGGAAGCTGGTGTTCATGATAGCTGGGCCAATTCGGATAGGGAGTGTGACAACTCCTTTGGACGATCTTTCCTCATCATCATAAGCCTTGATGACTATACTCTTAGAGGTATCTACACAGTCTTCTAAGAATCCTAATGCCTTAACCAATTTAAGGGTACATAGGTTCAAACCTGCTCCTCCATCTACCAAGACTCGTCTGACTCTGGTTTCATGGACTAAGACTTCAAGATGTAATGGGTCATTATGATCAGACTTTTTTGTCGAGTAATCCTGTTGGGAAAATGTGGCATGATGCAAGTTGGTTAAATATCCCACCATCTCTTTGAAATGATTGACATCTAAGTCAGTAGGGACAGTTGTGTTCTTTAAATCTATGTTGAGAATGGCTCAATGCTCAGGTGAAAAAGTCAATAGTTCCAAGATAGATATTTGTGTGGGGGTTTTACTCAATTGATCAAGAAGGTTGTACTTGAACTTGGAAGCTTGCGTAGATGGCTCAGAGGAAGGACCTGGAATAGTGATCTTAGTTCTGCGTGTGTTTACACTACATTCCAGATGCTTCTTAATGGTGAAGGTATCGACATGCTCATTTGCAGTGTGGAGGCTATATACGATCTTTCCTTTTCCATAGTCATAGTTGGTGTTTGCGTAATTGGCTGATGGATCATTCTTAGGTCCTGAAATGTAGGCTTTTCCTTTCGTGTGGTCATGTAACGGGTCCTTGAAGACCTTATGATCACTGTTCTTAGTGTTTTTCTGCCCACCAACTTCTATGGTTCCATTCTCAACAAAGTCTTGTATTATGTTCTTGAGTTGATGACATTGTTGGAGGTTGTGCCCTTTGGTTTGATGATATTCACAATGGGCTTTGTCATCCCACCAAGAAGGTTTAAACTATCCAGGATCATACTCCCTTGGTTCCAAAGGTTTGATGAGATTGTGTTTAATCAACTCTTTGTAAATAACCTCGATTGGTTGTCCTAAAGGTGTAAAGTCACATGTAGGAAATCTCCTTTGTTGTGAATTTTGGACATAGTTAGCTTGTTGATCTGGACTATCTCTCGTGTCTTGATTGGAGTTGTACCCTCTAAGTGTGATAACTGGTCTCGTATGTATGTTTTTAGCATCAACAATGCCATCATTTGTAACATTTTTGTTCCTAGACCAAAATTGCCTTCTATCATTTGGCATGTTTTGATTTTGGACAATGGGGTTTCTTCCTGGTGCCTTCATTTCTCCTTTGTCTATGAGGCTTTTCTCAAGGATGATTCCCTTTTGTACCAATTCTGAGAATGAAGTACAACAGTGTACCCTTAGATCACTTCGCAATTTGGGGTTGATGTTCTCTAGGAATATTGTGACCTTTTGTTTTTCGGGTATTTCAATTGGACACCTACTAGCTAGACTTTGCCACCTCTAAAAGAAAGTGGTGAAATTTTCGCCATCTTCTTGTGTTGTGTGGCACAAGGTTGCAATTGTTACCTCATTGTCTATGTTAAAGGTGAAATGTTTGATAAACTTCTCAGCTAATTCGCCCCAAGATCATATACTATATGGTAATTTAGAGAACCATTCCAGTCCTATCCCGACAAGGGTTCGTGGAAATAATCTCATCAAGTATGTGGGGTCATACGCTATGTCCATGCATGCTGTTGAGAAATCTCTAATGTGTTCTATAGGATTCTTTCTCCCATTATACTTAGGCAAAATTGGTATAATGTATCCATGGGGGAAAGGTGTCATGTAAAGTGCTTTGTCAAAGGGACATGGACATAGGTCTTGGGCTGAGATAGTTTGTTTTCCGGACATAGACATGTTGTCCATCTGCTGTTGAATATTTTGCATCTTGTTTTGAAGGACATCGACTTGTGTCAAGGACATGGTGTTTGTGATATTTGGATCAATGTAAGTATTTTGATACATCATGTTCTATGACGAGTTGTGATTAGGCGAGGGAATATATCCTGTCAAGATATTCTGATTCGGTATAGGGATATTCCCTGTTTGAATGGTTTGAGTAGGTATAGGAATGCTTCCTATCTGAAATGTCTGATTTGGAATAGGAATGCTTCCTGTCTGAATGATTTGACTTGGTATAGGTATATTTCCGCCAACTTTGGTTCTCTTACCAGTCGTGTTGGTGCCAAAGGGGTTGGAGGAAGTTGCCCCCGCAGTGAATTGTAAACCTTGTGTTATGTTGAAATGGGTTGTGTTTACAATTGACGATGTTTGAGTTGGTATACTAGTTGGTATCGCTATGGTTATTTGGGGAATAGAGACTATTGATGTTGCAGTTTGAGATGGTTGGGTTGACTGTGTTTGCAAGGTACGAATATCAAATCCTATGGGTAGTTTGGCACCTTCTGCTAGCAATTTTGCTAGATAGCGTTGGGGATCATTTGCCAGACATTCATCCATGAAGGATGCAAATTCAAGATCTTGTACTACTGCGTCTATGTCTTCTATGTAAATCTGACCATGCGTGTCCCTAGTGACATGTTTTTCTAGCAAAGGCTTGTGGGGTTGTTTACTTCCTGACGGTTGATTTGTGAACGGATTGATGAATTCATTGGGGTCTATCATTGCTTTGTGTTTCTTTTGGGACCTTGTTTTGACCATGAAAAAGTTGCTCAAAATGGGTAATGCAGACTATGTCTAAAAACTGATATGACCTATGTCTATGTCTTTGGATTTTTCTGATGATAAATGACGTAGCTAAAATGGTTTCTAAAAGACGTACACTAAGATGACGTATGATAGGATTGATGATATGCAAGATGTGAGTAGACTATGATGATAAATGAGTCTAAAATGGTATAACCTACCACCTATGGGATAAATGCATGCAAAAACTTGTTTTTGACCAAGGAACCTGATTGTATGACAAGGACAGTGACAACGTGAATTTTTCAAACTAGACTAAATGAGCTGCAAAGATCCATTAGATGCGACTAAAGTGACAAGGTTCAATTATTTTGACAAATCAACACATGAATGTTTCCAATGACGAGGAAAGTTATCTAATATGTTATATGCAATTTCCTAGGGAGTATCTATATTCATGCAACTTAGGATGACTATGAATAGGACGTTTACTGTGACTAAGACGTATATGACACCTAATGATGGTCACTAAGACATATATGACACCTAATGATGCAAGGTTTTGAGAAAAATTTACCAGTTTTGAATCTAAGGTTGATCTTAAAAACCTACAACAAATTATGACAATGATGTTTAGACTCAGCTCACAGTTTTTGATGTTTTCTGTTGATAGGAAAATGCGGTTCACCTAACAGTTGCGGTTAAAATTTTGACAGATGTGGCTTTTTGACAATGCATGTAGTATTTCTGATAGTTGTGGTTTTTCCTATGACAGATGCGGTTTTCAGATACACATGCGGCTCTAAAACTGACAGATGCAGTTTGCATGCACACATGCGACTCGAAAACTGACAGATGCGATTCATGATATGTAGACTATGAAAAGTGAAAAGTTTGACAGCTAGATGTGGCTTTTCCCCTAATAGATGCGACTCGCTAATACATATGCGACGATTAAACTGACAAATGCGACTCTGTTTTCTGACAGTTGAATTTTTCCTGAAAGTTGAAATTTTCCTGAAAGTTGTTGACTGGCTTTGTTTGTTTGATCAAGATTTTGATGAATACAGCAAAGAGAAAACACAAAATCAATTTATTTTTAGTTTTTGTGATGGTAAGGACTGTTAAGACTCGAAAAATAATTACAACCTAGGATTTTAGGACAATACTTGTTGAATTCTTATTTGGATTTCTTCAGCTACGCATATTTATGGCGAATGACTAGTAGCTTGACCCCACTGGCTCCCCTCCACGACACTCACTTATACAGGGTATCCAAGCTACTATATCCATGAAACTCCCATGGAATACATTTCATTTCCACACATAAACCGTAAGAATATAAGACGGCTTCATAGGGCCGACCCTGCTGCGCCAACAAGTAGGTAGGATTTTGGTAACTATACAACAAGGTGTTTAATAAGGGAATTTTATTTGTCGGACACTATCCAACATCGACGAGAGTCCATTTCTGTCCATCTCGTCAGAATAGTGCGCGTGATTCTTGGGCTTTCCCCAAGAATCCACTTTTCTATACTGGCTGGAAATCACTTGGCTTTAGCGTGCTACCGGTCTGAGTCATCTTGGGGTGAGTACTCTTTCCCACCAAGATAGGCCCAAGTTCTAGAGTCAGCAACCATTTCTCTTACACCCAGGATCGCATGAATGCGCAAGGGGAGAGGATACATCGGTGTACTGAATCGTAAGGGTTATAGATACATGCAAAGCACCAAACAAAGAAGACAGTGGTTCTTTTTAATCCAAATGACAATTTTCTATCTATCAAACAGAAAATTCATTTTAATCCCACACGACGATTATCTATCTACCAAACAAAAGCTTGCTTAAATAAATGAATTTAACATAAAGGCATTAGGTCCTGCATGCAAATTCATCAGTAGTTCATTGTTCTTCAGCTTTTGTCCTGCAGAAAAATTGTCTTATGTTTTTAAATGTCTTCTATGCTTCATCCTGCAAACACTATGTTATTCCTCCTTAACACAACTGACACAAACATTAGCGAAAATCCAAAACAACTCAAAAAATGAAAAGTGAAAATATGGATGCACGAAAGTCGATAAAAAGAGTGAAAAAGTGTTACCAGGCAGATGCGGCTTTTGGAGCCACAGATGTGGTTCAACTATTGACAGGTGGATGCAATTCGCGAATTTGTTGATAGGTGGATGCGGTTCGTGACTTTGCGGATGCGGCTTTTTATGACAGATGCATCGCTTTTTTTCACAGATGCGGTTTGTGGATGCAGATGCATCATTTTGAGGAACAGATGTGGTGCGTCATACAAAAAACTTGCAAAAAAGAATAGAAAATGGAAAAATGGAAAGATGAAAATATGTGCGGATTTTGAAGCGTGTTCACATCGGGTTCACCAAATGTAACATCTTAGATTTTCTGCATAATGTGACTAGATAAACAAAGTTAAATCCTAATCTAAATAATCTAAAATCTAACAACAAAGAACGAATAAGTAAACTAAATAATAAAACCAAAATGATCTCACCAAATATGCGTTCACCCTTTCGAATTATCTCTATTGCTCTTCTCCATTTTGCCTTTTCAGTATTCTTGCCCTCAGATTTCTTTGTTCGAATGCAAGTATAGCTTTGTCAAGTGTCTAAGCAAAATATCGAAGAATAGTTTCTCTTCTCAAAAGTGTATGATTTCAGGAGGAGGAATAATGATTGTGAAAGGCCATTTTATATATTTTGTGTTTTCGAATGATCGGCTCAGATTGAAAGAGAGATCGACGAACGAGATTGATGAATGCCATGCGATGTGAGTTATGTGTCAGATAGAACGTGAGTTAGAACGCGAGTTTAGGAAAGACTGCAGATAGAGACTAAATTAGTGAAGGGAAAAGAATGCGGATCTAATGAGCCAACAGTGCGGAATACATTCCCTTAACACCTTTACTACAGGGGAGAGAAGCAAAAACGAAAAAGTAACAGTTTCTAAAACTTATAGAGATGCATTCAACCATGGCAATGAGAAACCAGAAAGATAAGCAAACAAAGATGACACAGTATTTACGTGGGAAAACCCTTTCAGGCAAAAAACCCACCACACAAAGTCAAATCAATTGTATTATAGTAATGAATTGATTACATACAATATCAGACTTCTTTGCTCAACTCACAATCACCGAGAGAGTTTTAGATCCACTGTTACAATGTTTTCACAACATATAGTTCAAAACCCTCTTCAAGAACTCACGTCCTTCTTGTTCTTCAGCTCGCGACTTCAACTTGCTCTGCAACTTACGACTCAACTCAAATTTTCTAACCTATGAGAAATAACACATCTCTCATCCAAATGTAACCGACTCAGAAGAGCAATGAAGTCCATCCTCAAATCACGCATCTGGTCAGATCTGACAGATTTCTTGCAACAAGTCATGATTGCATTCAAAGCCATTACTCAAAATGGTTGAGCTCGCCACCCTTCATTGACAAATGCAATTTCCACAATAACTATCTTGGTATCTATCCAATCACTATTCAACCAGGTGCCACGTGTCCAAGACCCATCAGCAATCGCAGCTGACAGAGCAACCAAAATGGTCAAAAAGACATCGGGCGCGACCAAGACTTCAAGTCATAAATAGCACTATCGGAGTCAGAGTCGGAACAGGAGTCGAAACAAGACTCCACCAAAAATACACATTGCCAGAGTTAGAGTCGGAGTTGGAGTCGGAACTGGAGTCAAAGCATGACCCTACCAAAATTTTAGGTTCAAGAACCATTTCGGTTCTGCGTCTGCCCACGACAAAGAGGAACTCATCGAAAATAGTTCTGACTGGGTAAAGTCAACCCGGGGTCAAACCAAGACAGGAACACAAAAGACCAGAGTCAGAGTCGGGGACAAAACAGGAACAAAAATAGGACTTTACCAAAAGTCCAAGATCGGGAACCAATCCAGTTTCGGTTTTGCCTCCGCCAACTGCAAGAAACAACAATCCAGAACTAGGAAAAGGCAGAGGAAAACACCCCGAGTAGAATCCAAACATGCAAAAGAACCAGATCACAAAAAGCAGGAGTCAGACCCGGAGTCGGAATAGAAACTGAAACAGGAACCTGGCAAACAGACATTGCCAACTTCCAAAACTGGTTCCGCCTCCACTAGAACCTGCGAAGCGAAGCGAGAAGAAATAGATGATAGGAAGCGGAGTTAGAGCAGGAATGAGAACCGAAACCTAGAACTTAGGCAAACAGAACAATGCCAAGTTCCATCGTGGTTCCACCTTCGCCAGAGACTCGGAACTTAGGCAAACAGAATAATGCCAAGTTCCATCCTAGCTCCGCCTCTGCCAGAACTTTTTAAACAACACAAAATCACCAAGGCATGAAAATGAGGACTTCAAGCTGGAAGTTGAGACATAATTTCTCAACAATCTCCCACTTGGTGAACACTTCCAACTTCCTCAAAACATCAAACCTTACTGTCTATCATAGGCCCCAAGGCCCATCGATTCTGTGCACCATCTGAACTTGTCTATGCTAACTGGCTTTGTCAAGGCATCTGCAACATTCTTCAAGGTTTCAACCTTATCCATACTGACCTTGCCATCTTCAACCATATCCCTCATGAAGTGATATTGCACATCTATGTGCTTGGTCCTAGCATGAAAGGTCGGATTCTTTGCCAAACAAATGGCACTTTGACTATCACAACAGATTGAAATCTGCTCAGCATTAAATCCAATGTCTGAACACAAACGCTTCAGCCACACTACCTCCTTGCAAGCATGAGTTGCTGCCATGTACTCTGCCCTTGTTGTGGATAAAGCAACTACAACTTGTCACTTGCTCATCCAACTGATTGCTCCACCATTAAGCATGAAAGTGTATCCACTGGTGGATCTTCTACTGTCAATGTCCCCTACCCAATCAGAATCAACATATCCCTGAATGCTAAGAGTCCTTTGTGATGCAATCATACTGCCATGGTAACACAAAGCATAATTTGAAGTACCCTTCAAATACCTGAACACTCTCTTTACAATATCCCAATGTGATCTCCCTGGATTTGCCATGAAATGGCTTAGAACTCCCACTGCTTGGGCAATGTTTGGTCTTGTGCAGACCATAGCATACATCAAACTACCTACTGCACTTGCATAAGGCACACTAGTCATGTCCTCCATCTTAGTAGCAGACTTTGGACAGTCTTCAACAGATAGTTTCAATCCTTGCATGATTGGAACAACTAGATACTTGCAATCAGTCATGCTAAACCTCTCTAGAATGGTTTTCACATACTTACTCTGACTGAGCTGAAGCTTTCTACTTGTTCTATCCCTAGTAATCTCCATTCCAAGAATGTACCTTGCTGCTCCAAGATCTTTCATTTCGAACTTAGCAGACAATTGAGTTTTAAGATCAGAAATCATTGCCTTGCTATTACCAATGAATAACATGTCATCCACATATAGAGTAATAACAAGCACACGATCATTCTCACATTTATAATAGATGCAATGATCAGATTTTGATCTAACAAACCCAATTGACAACACAAATGTGTCAAATTTTTGGTACTACATTCTAGGAGATTTCTTTAGACCATAGAGAGATTTATTTAACTTGCAAACTAGATTTTGTTTACCTCTATCAACAAAATGCTCAGGCTGGGACATGAAAATTTCTTCTTCCAGCTCACCATGGAGAAACACTGTCTTCACATCCATCTGCTCAATTTCATAGTCATACATAATTGCCAATGACAACAAAAATCTGATGGATGTCAGCTTTCCTACAGGGGAAAAGATCTCTCCATAATCAATTCCCTCAACTTGAGAAAATTGCTTTGCAACCAGTCGTGCCTTATACTTCTCCACACTGCCATCAAGGCCTGTCTTCCTTTTGAATATCCACTTGCAGCCAATAGGCTTTCGCCCTTTAGGCAGTGGTACCAACTACCAGGTATCATTCTTTTTCAAGGAATCCATCTCCTCATTCATGGCTTCTATCCAAGACTTTGAATTAGCCATGCTGATTGCTTCTTTCACAATCCTAGGCTCATCAGTGCTGGTAATTAAGGCATAAGCACAATTTGAATCTAACATAGAGAAACCATACCTTTCTGGTTGCCTTCTTTCTTGTGTAGATCTCCTTAGAGGCTGAGGTTGTTCTTCATCATCAGAACTTCCAGAGCTGCTTGAGCTCTCCTCAATCTCAGGTACACCATGCAACTCTTCCCTTTCTGGAGTTTGGAGAATCTCAACTGCATCCTTCTTCTTATCACTCTGATTTGTCTCAAGCTGTTGATCACTTACTAAAGGTTTCAGCTCATGAAATATCATGCTTATACTATACAAAACCTTCTCAGTAACAGGGTTCCAAAGCTTGTATCCTTTCACACCAACTCCATAGCTGATGAGAATACATTTCACAACCTTGTTATCCAACTTTGATCTCTTTTCATTTGGCACATGAACATATGCCTCACAGCCAAAGACCCGAACATGCCTTAATGAGGGTTTCTTACCTGACCATGCTTCCAAAGGTGTCATGTCAACAAGAGTTGAATAAGGAGATCTATTTATCAAATAACATGCTGTAGCAACAGCCTAAGCCCAAAACTTTTTCTCTAGACCAACACCACTCAACATACTCCTTGCCTTTTCCATCATTGTCTTGTTCAACCTTTTAGCAACTCTATTTTGCTGTGGAGTGTAGGGGGTTGTCTTATTCCTTTTAATTCCATGATCAGTGCAGTACCTTTGAAAATCTGCAGAGCAAAACTCACCTCCATTGTCTATCCTTAAACACTTTATTTTCCTTCCAGTCTGATTTTCTACCAAAGATTTGAACTCTTTAAACCGACTGAACACTTCTGATTTACTTTTAAGAAAGTATACAAATGCCCTTCTCGAACAGTCATCAATAAAAGAAACATAATATCTAGACTTTGATAGCGAAGGAACATCAACTAGACCAAACACATCAGAATGAATATAATCCAGTATACCAGAAGATTTGTGAGGACTAGAGGAGAAAGAAACACGGTGTTGCTTTCCATAGATACAATGTTCACAGAAATCAAACTCAAGGTTACAATCATCAAGCCCTTCTACAAGGTTTTTGTTCTTCAAGGTTTTTAAACCTTTCTCACCAATGTGACCAAGTCTATGATGCCATAACATAGTCTTCTCTGCTAGGAGTTTTACCTCCAAAGAATTTGTAGATAGTGAAGAGTCTTCATCTTTCTCAATAGGTGCAAAATTACATGACTTTACAGAGGCACTGTTACAAAGAACAGGTCGTGCATCTAGCTTGTACAGAGTGCCAGTACGAACACCCTTAGCTAACACCATTGCACCTCTAGCCATTTTACATCCCTTACTAGAAAAAGAAACTTCTACACCAACATCATTTAACTTACTAACAGAAAGAAGATTTTGAGCCAAACCTAGGATGTAAAGAACACCACCAATTCCTTTGACTCTCCCGTCAGGAAACTGAATTTTGACCCTTCCTCTGCCAATAGTCTCCAGCGTTGAATCACTTGCCAAGTATACCTTTCCACCATCATACTTCTCATACTTTGAGAACCAATCTCTATTGGATGCCATGTGAAAAGAGGCACCTGAATCAATTAACCAAACATCATTTGATGCCTGAGTTGTCAGGGCTGCTGCAACGAAGGCATCTGCATCACTTTGAGAAGATTCGTTATCAAAAGTATTCTTCTTCTTCTTCTCCGTGGAGTCCTTCCTGATATGACCAGGTTGCCCACAGTTCCAACACTTTACCTTGGACTTTTTACCAGGAGACTTTGATCTCCCTTTAGACTTGGATTTCGACTTGTTGTTTTTCTTCTTACCTTTCTCCTTTGTTCTACCTTGAACAAAAAGAGCATCTTTGGCCATCTCAGAAGATTTCCTTCACATTTCTTCAGACAGAAGCGAAGCAATCACATCATCAGTCTTGAAAGCAGTGGTTGTGCTTCCAATAGTCATCACAAGATGATCCCAACTGTCAGGTAATGAACACAACAGGAGCATGCAACGATCCTCCTCCTCAATCTTTACACCTATAGATGCCAGCTGAATAACACTCATATTAAATGAGTTCAGATGATCTGCAACAGATGCACCTTCATCCATCTTCAAGGAGTACAACTTCTTTCTCAGGAATAACTTGTTTACCAGAGATTTTCCTTGGTAAATATCACCAAGCTTCTTCCACAAAGCAGTTGCAGACGTCTCCTCATGAACATTCAAGAGCATAGAATTGGCTAGACTCAGTCTTATCAATCCTTTTGCTTTTCTATCAGCAAGATCCCAAGCTTCTTGGGTCGTAGTTTGTGGCTTAGTTCTAGACACTGCAATCCAGAGGTCTCTATTCACAAGCAAGTATTCTATCTTGAGTTTCCATAACTCAAAGTTGCTGCCATTAAACTTCTGAATATCTATTCTACCAGATGTACTCACCATCTCACAACAGAAACAAGTTTAACAATGCAAATCTCCCACTGAAACAGTATTAGTGCAAAATTTTTTTTTTTCCTAACAAGGATAACACAAATTGGCCAAGCTCTGATACCACTTTGAAGGGAAAAGAATGCGGATCTAATGACCCAACATTGTGGAATACATTCCCTTAACACCTTTACTACAGGGGAGAGAAGCAAAAATGAAAAACTAACAGTTTCTAAAACTTATAGCGATGCATACAACCATGGCAATGAGAAACCAGAAAGATAAGCAAACAAAGATGATACAGTATTTACATGGGAAAACCCTTTCAGAAAAAAAACCCACCACACAAAGTCAAATCAATTGTATTACAATAATGAATCGATTACATACAATATCAAACTTCTTTGCTCAGCTCACAATCACCGAGAGAGTTTCAGATCCACTGTTACAATGTTTTCACAACATACAGTTCAAAACCCTCTTCAAGAACTCACACCCTTCTTGTTCTTCAGCTCGCGACTTCAACTTGCTCTGCAACTTACGACTCAACTCAACTTTTCTAACCTATGAGAAATAAGACATCTCTCATCCAAATGTAACTGACTCAAAAGAGCAATGAAGTCCATCCTCAAATCATGCATCTGGTCGGATCTGACAGATTTCCTGCAACAAGCCGTCATTACATTCAAAACCATTACTCAAAACGGTTGAGCTCGCCACCCTTCATTGACAAATGCAACTGCCACAATAACTATCTTGGTATCCGTCCAATCACTATTCAACCAGGTGCCATGCGTCCAAGACCCATCAACAATCGCAGTTGACAGAGCAACCAAAACGGTCAAACAGACATCGGGCGCGACCAAGACTTCAAGTCATAAATAGCACTGTCGGAGTTAGAGTCGAAACAGGAGTCGAAACAGGACTCCACCGAAAATACACACTGCCGAAGTTGGAGTCAAAGTCGGAGTCGGAACTGGAGTCAAAGCATGACCCTACCGAAATTTCATGTTCAGGAACCATTTCGGTTTCGTGTCCGCCCACGGCAAAGAGGAACTCATCGAAAATAGTTTTGACTGGGTAAAGTCAACCCGGGGTCAAACCAAGACTGGAACACAAAAGATCAGAGTCGGAGTCGGGGACGAAATAGGAACAGAAACAGGACTTTACCAAAAGTCCAAGATCAGGAACCAATCTGGTTCTGGTTCCGCCTCTACCAACTGCAAGAAACAACAATCCAGAACCAGGACAAGGCGGAGGAAAACACCCCGAGTAGAATCCAAACATGCAGAAGAACCAGATCACAAAAGCAGGAGTCGGACCCGGAGTCGAAACAAAAACTGAAATAGGAACCTGGCAAACGGACATTGCCAACTTCCAAAACTGGTTCCGCCTCCATTAGAACCTGCGAAGCGAAGTGAGAAGAAATAGACGGTAGGAAGCGGAGTCGGAGTAGGAACAAGAACCGAAACCTGAAACTTAGGCAAACAAAACAATGCCAAGTTCCATCCCTGTTCCGCCTCTGGCAGAGACTCAGAACTTAGGCAAACAGAACAATGCCAAGTTCCATCCTAGCTCCACCTCCGCCAGAACTTTGTAAACAACACAAAATCACCAAGGCATGAAAACGAGGACTTCAAGCTGGAAGTTGAGACATAATTTCTCAACAATTAGAACATGAGTTAGAACACAAGTTCAGATCTTAATCTCCAAAAATAGAAGAAATAGACTTTGTATGCAAAAGCCAAAGTTGGAACTTGAAGACTTAATGCATTCGAATGCAAACATGAGTTAGAACTAGTTAATCAACTAGTTGTAACAGAGAGTCTTCTAGCATAGATAAACACAGAGATAATTGAAGAACTAAAAATAGATCTCGAGTCAGAAGGTGAGTGAATGAATTAGATAACTGAATGATAGAGGAATGTGACATAATTAATTAATAAATGAATTAAATGTTAATTTAATTCAATCATTTGAAAATGAGACTTTAATTAAATAAATAAAGTAATTTATTTAATTGACTTTTGGAAAGGATAATATAAATAATTAAATAATAAATATTTAATTATAGATAAAAGGGGTTAAATGAATAATTAAATAAAGATATTTAATTATAGTTGGAAAAGTATGATAAAGGGGTTAAAATTAATTAGTTATGGACATAATTAAACAAATATGATTTATTTAATTAATCAAGTTTGAATAAAGATTAATAATGAATTAATGAATTAATTAAAAAGGGGTATTTAATTAATAGAGAAAATATGTGTTGAAAAGGTTAATTAAATAATTAACATTATTTAATCAAGATGACGAACTATAGAAAATTATGTCGAAATGTGTACTCGCAGGCCTAGACCAATTTTTGGTATCTACAGTATCCATATTGTAATACATACTCTTTTAAATCAATATAATCAAAGATTGTTCATGATTATCATATCACATTTGTTGTTATGAATATTTAAATTATTAGATTCTATTTAAGGAATGGATAAAATCTGCTTTCAGTTTATTCATTAAAAATTGTGTCATTGCAGTAAGGATTTGTGAGTAGAGTAATGGTATTGTTACTTTGTTGGTTTCTCATTGTAATGCAAAAAGGTTATAAGAAGCCATATATTAAATCTGTTGTAGGAGAGTTTCACTTTATTTCTTGATTCTACAATGGATAAGGCATTGACCGAAATGATTCATAGAGCTCCAATCTAAGTAGAATAAAAAATGAAAAAAATTAAAATTTAATTTTATTATATTTTACTATTTTATGCTCAATCCCACACTACAAGAAATATAAAGTAGATAGAGGGTTTTGAAGATGATTTAGCCAATTGGGTTCACCTTCTATAAAATTGGTGTGAAGAATCTGTTTTAAAAGGAATCATTGAAAGTATTGTTGAAATCTAAATGATGTTATGATGTTATAGGGGAACCCACCTTAGTTTTACAGAGCCTAAAGTGCAAAGGAGAGCAATTATAAAATATGTCTCCTATTTGTTGGCCACTAGCCAAGGGTTTTTGAATATAGGATGCGACTAATACTTAAACAAACCTAGACAATCAATTGAAAACACCAACAAAGATAATATTATGCCTCAAAATCAATATTAATAGCCCATAAATATAAATTATTTGACATAATGCCTTGACAATTAGATGATTTTCAAATTTATAGAAAGAAAACATATTATTATAAAGTTAGTTTTATGAATGTTTGAAACACATCTATTTTAACAAGTTGATATTTATGCTCATTAAATGAATTTGTTTGTAATTTTTAAATTTTTTTTATAAAGTTTAAAAAGCAAGTAGTTACAAGTTAGTTATTAGGGGAAGGGTTGTAAATATAATTTTTTCCAATGTAAAATGATTATTTTAATAGTTCAATTCTACTTTTTTGAAAGAAGGGAATTCCCATATTGTAGGGAATAGAAAGAGTTGTAGAGCTCTTATGTTGGATTTGAATAAAAGGGTAATATGATTGGTCATAGAGCTATGGTATTATTTCTTTGTGATGTTTTTTTTTTATATGTTTAATTTATAACTTCTCTTTAAATATAATTTGTTTGTATGGAATTCATAGGTTTTTATAGTGCAATTGGGATAAAATTATATGTAGTTATGTGATCAGAGAGTCATGAAACACTTATATAAATGTATCTGTGATATGTTAGATTACATTTCTTATTCAAATTCTAGTTGCATTCCCTCTTTTCAAATTTCTTTCTTGGGAAAGAGATCTTGGTATTGATTCTTTTTACTTTTTCCTTTTTATTTATCTTCTCCATTTATATTTTAGTTTAGTTTCCTTTCCTACTTTTTGGTTAAAATCATACCCCAAAAAATCCAAATTTATATCATATGAGGGATTTGCCTCTCTCAAACATGTGCAACCCAAAAAGATAAATCTATTATCTTCAACTAAATGTTTTAATTTCATAGTTTTGGGTCAATAGTAGTTCTCAAGAAATAACCCAATTAACTTAGTAGCTAAGACTTATGTTGAAAAATGAGTTAAAGTGTATATATTTCAATATGAAGAAAATGAGAATGAATCTGATGCTTTTTGAGTGATGAATAAGATTATATGCCTTCAAAGTATTTTTTAAATGTTGATCATCATCAAATGTAATCTAAAAATCCAACTTCATCCTCCAGTCTAGTAATTACATCCGTTGGTCAATCTCATGTTAGTGTGAATTGCAATAAGGAAAGTGTGAATAATGCTCTATTTGTACCTTTGTCTCCTCTAAAACTAGAGGTATTCAATTTTGAGATCATTGATGAACCAATAGAGAGAAATATAGTTGAGCCACAAATTGAATAATAGTTTGCAAGAAAAGGGCACACAAATGAACCAAAAACTATCCTCTCTTTAATGTGTGTGCAACACAATTTTTGTGGAGCATTTAAGGTTAGAAATAATCCTCTTTTTGAATTCTCTAGTCTTGAAGATGTCCCCGAATCAAATATTGTGGGTTTATTTTTCATTTCTTCTAATGTTGATTTTTAAACCAAATATATGTTGAAGAAGAGAAACATATGTGTACATTTGATAGTTGTTCTAATTCTAAAGAAATAGAAATAAATAAAAAACTTGATAAAGAAATCACTAAAGAAGAAATAGAGGATCAACTTGAGAACTATATAAATGTAGGATAAATTGATATGGGCAATCATGAAAGGAAAAATAATCATAGGAAAGATGAGGATACTCAACCCCATATTATTTTTATCCCAATCTAGTTCTCAAAAACATTTGACGATGAATTTCTATATAAAGGAGTAAATATTTGGACCCTTTGTAGGTTACAAAAGAGGATACTCTAGTTAATAAGTTTGAAGAAGTAAAGATATCAGTAGTGGACCAAAGAATAATTGCGTCAGTAATTTTAAATAAGGATGGAATTACTAACGTTGTTGTTCGTGATGTGGTTTCTCAATCTATTCCAACAAAATTTGATTTATCTCAAGCTTCACATGAGATGCATATAACCTAAAAATTGTTATTATTCAATTCTAATGATCATGAAAATGGTCAAAGATTTAATATAATTACATTTGATGCAATACATGAAGATATGGTTGATAATATGTAGGACCATGTTCAAGAATATTTAGAGGTTATGATGACAAGTCATTGCTTGATTATGATGCATTATTTATGGAGCTCCTCCACTTTGTAAATTCTAGTTTCTCTGCATGATCACAAAGAAACAATCTAAGTTTACTAGTGTTCCATGGATATCCTCCATTATTATACACATGTGCCTATTTCTCTCATTTTTTAATGGTTTTATATGATCCTTTTGGATAAGTTTGAGGTAGGAACCTCCTACCATGTATATATGTTAAGTAGGAGTTTATGTTTTCTTTGTCTAGTTTTTATTTCCTTGTGTCTTTTGTTGAGTGTTCCATCTTTTCCTTTGCTCAAGTCTCTCTCCCTTAGCATGCCATTCTTATTTTCTTGAATCTATAGCCCAATGGATAATGTTAGAAACCAAGATCACCTGCATGCAATCACCTGTCACATGCAAAAGATATGCAAAACCAAAGAAGATCTTCTGTAAACTTCAAAGTAAAAATGCATTATTGAGAATCAATTATTACAAAGAGATCAATCCTTATGAAGGAGATTAAGAAACCCTAAATGAAACCCTAGTGTGCACACTTAATAATTAATCAATTATTAATGTGCCTAAGTTTAGCTTAAGCAACTAAAGGAATAAGTAACTTAATTAATTAACCAATATGATATAATTAATTAAGTATAATAACTTATTACTCTAACACCCCCCCTTAAGACGAACTTAGGAAGAAGCTAATACACTAGAAGAAGATGCATGCAAGCAAGGATGGGTCCCAACAACTAGGCCTGATCAGGTAACCATTTACAAATGCAAGAAAGAAGTAGAGAAGGAAAACCCAGTGGGAAAAATCCCCCTATAATGAGCTGACATGCTGCAAAGAAGCACTGGAAGAGCACTGTAGAGTAACACTGGAACCACAATCTGGCAAGCAAGGAAAGATACTTATGTCTACAAGAAACCATATTAGAATCATAATGATGCAACAACAGACCCAATGCCATGGAACACTCGAAAACTCCAAACGGGAACAACCCTGGAATATATGAAGCAACAGTTGATTATTGAATGATGTATTACTGAAAACGAAGTGCAAAGATGCAAGGTGCACCCTCTCAATTGCCAAAACATCCAAGTAATCTCCAAACAACCCATTAGGAAAAATATGGACTAAGCGATCAACCTGGGATAGATATAGAAAAAGTGGATGGACAGCAACATAAAGCTCCTCAATACCTTTCCAATGCCGCAAAGATAACGAAAATCGAAGATCGTGGCAAAACGTTATGAGCTCAAAAGCATAAAATAAACATCTGAATTCAAATAGAAATAAATTCAGTAAAACAGAAAAATACTGTAAAATAAACTACACCACAGGAAATTCCTCGGAACTAGCTTTTCGACGATATCTCGTTTGCCCGATTTCGATACTGTATGCCCAAGTTATGCCAAAAAAAAAAAAACTGCTCCTTGAAGGCAAATCAGGGCTAGAGGGGGCAAAGAGATTGTACGACCGATGATGTCATGCTGACATCAGAAATTCACTCGAAAAAATTTGACGGCCATCTGGCCATTGCCGCAAAAAAAATGCCCCCCTTGCAATTTTTTTTTTTTGATAGAGCCCCTAGTCGCTGATATGACCAGGGGCTGGGTGTTGGAGTTGGATGGGGGCCAGGCGTGGAGCTCCCAGTCCCCCATATGACCTTGGGCTGTGGGTGGGAAGCCCTCAGGGGCTGGCGGAGAGCCCTCGGTTATCCATATGACTAGGGCGGAGTTGCTGAGAGCCCTGGTAGGGTTGGCTGGCTGGTGGCCGGATGGGGGAGCCACCGGCTGTGGCGGCAGACCGGTGGCGGGTTTTTGCAACAGTGGAGGCGTCGACGCGAATACCAAAAAAAACTTTTTAATTTTTTTTTTGATTTTTGTGCCTCGTAATGCGTGCCAGGGACACTGTAGGACCTTGCTGGCGATTTTTTTTGCCTCAAAAACCAACTTCTCCAAAATGGACAATTTAACAGGCATTTTTAGGGTTTTGGGGCGCTGTGAACGCGATGGCGATGTCCGTTTGAGCTCATAGTGTCTTGAAAAATTGGGTACCCCCAGATCTTGCAAAATAGATGCCTGTGGAAACCCTTGCACTTGAAACTCACTGAAAGGCCATATCTTCAGATCACAAACATGCAGCTGCAGGTTTGGAGCTCTAATACCATGTTAGAAACCAAGATCACCTACATGCAATCACTTGTCACATGCAAAAGACATGCATAACCAAAGAAGATGTTCTGTAAACCTCAAAGTAAAAATGCATTATTGAGAATCAATTATTACAAAGAGATCAATCCTTATGAAGGAGATCAAGAAACCCTAAAAGGGAAACCCTAAATGAAACCCTAGTGTACACACTTAATAATTAATCAATTATTACTGTGCCTAAGTTTAGCTTAAGCAACTAAAGGAATAAGTGACTTAATTAATTAACCAGTATGATATAATTAATTAAGTATAATAACTTATTCCTTTAGTTGCTTAAGCTAAACTTAGGCACATTAATAATTGATTAATTATTAAGTGTGCACACTAGGGTTTCATTTAGGGTTTCCCTTTTAAGGTTTCTTGATCTCCTTCATAAGGATTGATCTCTTTGTAATAATTGATTCTCAAT
This sequence comes from Sequoiadendron giganteum, assembly GCA_007115665.2. NCBI lineage: Eukaryota > Viridiplantae > Streptophyta > Pinopsida > Cupressales > Cupressaceae > Sequoiadendron > Sequoiadendron giganteum. The sequence goes on along the minus strand of CM021101.1, from coordinate 840,284,999 downwards.
AATGCATTTTTACTTTGAGGTTTACATAACATCTTCTTTGGTTCTGCATGTCTTTTGCATGTGACAAGTGATTGCATGCAGGTGATCTTGGTTTCTAACAAAAAAGACATTAGTGTTTTATAAATATTTTAGGTCCCTACTATGTCTACAAGGTTTTTGTCCCCATTTAGAGCCAAATATTGTCTTTATTTTAGGATTTGACATTTTTCCCCCTAATTATGAAATTAGCAAGAATCACCATGTGTTCAACTCCTCTATAATGAAAAATAATTTGAGTTAATTTTCCTTGGTTGCAAATATTCTTAATCAACCTCAAACATCAAATTTATCACCAAACTAAAGTCATCGATTTGCATTTGTAGTTGCAAGTGTTGAATAATCAGGATACTGAGAGGGGGGTGAATCAATATCCACTAAAAATTATTGAACAAACACCTTTAATTACATTACTATATAGAACTGATAAGAGCAATAACAAAATATAAAATTCCATAACATAAGAACACCAGATTTTATGTGGAAAACCCAATGAGGGAAAAACCACAGTGAGGATTAGCTCACAATATATATTCTTATTTCAATATCGATTACAAAGGAGGCTCACTGCCAGATATAAAAGCTCACTGCTTACAAGGAATCACTGTCCAGACATGGAGGCTCACTACCTACATAAATTATGGAAAAAAATGGCTAACCACCAGAGTTTGAACAGATGAAGTTACACCACAAGTGTAGATTCAGTTCCTTTGATGCTCAGAGTATTTGCTCACATGCCAACAAACTAATCTTCATCCTTCTTTTCGCACACTTCACTTATCACCACATACATACACACACTCCTTCTTCATTTACATTTAATTCATCTTGAAACCACTTGTATATATACCTGATATATCCACACATATTAATTAGGTTAGCCTAATTGGATGCAATTCATATTTTCAGAAAGATAACTTGTCGGATTCATATAAAGATTTTCTGAAAGTAATACACCCGTGTCATGCAATATTATGTCGGCTGGGATCAAAGCTAGGTTTCACATATAACGACAATTTATGTTGAGCTATAGATTGATTATTAGGTCGGTCATGATTAACCTACTAACGAAATGAAATAAAAAAAATCAATGCCAACATACCAGATCCAATCATATGAACATCTGAGAATGCATACATACACACTTTTGGTGATCATAAGCCTTTTCCCAAAACCTTAAACCTTAGTGATTACCAGAGAGAATATGTGGACCAAAATACTAATTCAAATACCAGATGTCCTGCACACCGATTCAAGGTACCAAACCATCATGGTGACATCAATGACAATATAGGACTAATCTTTTGCATACTTCCAACAATCTCCGCCTTTGGCATTGATGGCAACATGTGCAAAAATTCCAATTCAAAAATCTCCTTCAATCTCTCCAAATCTCTCCCCTTTGACATCAATGGCAAAGGGTGCCAAACAAAATGTAAACACGGTGAAATCCAATATTCAAAAATTCTAATTCATTCAAAATTTCAAAACCTCAAAACTTTCAAGCATCCAATATTTTAAAGTTCTTTCAAATCAGAATAACACTTTTCACTTGAAATACTTTCTTGTACCTTTCTTTGATCACATGATATAATTTCTTCCATTCAAGTATTGCAAAGTCCATTCTTGTACACACACTTTCTAATAGAGCCATCAGTGTGAAAGAGGATGACCAATTTGTAGATGAGCATTGTCTTTCACATTCTTCTGCATCAAAGAGTATGCTGGAAAGATGGTCTAACCAGACCTCAAAATTTTCCTTAAGAAGCCATAACGTCTTCACTACATCATCACTTTGTTTGTTCACAATGATCAGTTTAACTTGTAGTTCACCGACTCTCAGCCTTTGCTAAGTTCCCTCTCTATCTTTAAAAATATCAAACTTCTTTCCAATGCTGTTCACTTCAGATTCAATTGCTTCAATCCTGCTTCTGAAATTATCAATTGTAGTAGGCCACTGGAGACAATATTTGTAGATATACGACATTTATTTTATTCACTTCTTCATCTCCATGATCAATTCTGATAGTCTCTGCTCTGCTTTAGAACATCTCTTTTCAACCGAGGCTTCCAACTTGTGTCCTTCTGGACCTTCAAGCAACATTCTCTCTTCAACTACTTTGACTAAATTCTTCGGTAAGGAATCATAAATGATTGATACATCAATACCTTTACGGAGTAGATACTCAAGTAAGGAATCATCAATTTTGAGTCTGTCAACTGGAGAGGCTGTACTCCACAATTTACCAATTTTCTTCATTTTCCCTTTCACTAACATAGACCAGATGTCATTTGGATCGAAAGATTCTGATCCAGGCAGAGATTCTTCTTCTTCCTTCTTTTCAGGAATAACAATGAAGTTCTCAGAGACAACTTTTCTTTTCTTCAATTGTGGAGGGGAATCATTAGTGACCACTTCCAATTATTTTGTTCCAGAGGAAGAGCCTTAGATGTAACTTCACCGAAGATCATTAATTTCTGCAAGGATAAGAACAAGTTTTTACACGCACTTATTTTATCTTCCAATCCTTCCAAGAATATGTATATTTGTCTTGCAATGAGAATCCTAAATTCCCACTTCACGTCTTTCTTTCCCAGTAATGAGTTCAAAAAATAGAGTACCAAACATGTAAGCAAGGACCCAAAATGGAATGGATTTCCTTCTTCTAGTGACATTCATATGTTTTTGGTGATATTTTCAAGAATTAATCTACATAGATCAAACTTCTTGTTCTCTTTTACCATTTTATGTGCTAAATACACATCAATGGCTGAAGTAGAGCCATCTTGATCTTTGAAATAAAATTTGTAAGAAATGCCATACGCAACATACCTAACTGAGGAATTGCCAATAGTATCAATCAACAGTGCTCAGGGATCTTTTTCAACTCCTGTCATTTCCTGTACGTCCTTGTACTTTATGGTCTTTCTTCCGTGAAGCTATCCAACACTGCATAATCCGATAATAAATTCAATTGCTTCCTTTGTAATGGGATAGGATTTATCCAATTCAATGCTGCCATCCTTGAATTTTCTCAAAAGGAATAAGATAAATTCTCTATCAACAATCCAAGGGAATTCTCCCCACAAATCCAAACCTAGGGTTTGTAAGTTTCGTAAGTCGCTTAGTTCCAACCCTAATTCCATCTTCTTTATTTTGTGATGATCAAATTCATCCAACTTGACTCCTTTTAATCTTAGTGGGATATGTCCACTGGATCCTCTGTTAGAAATTTCCATTATAGCTCTTAACTTCTTAAGATTCAACAAGGATTTTTTCTATTACCTTCCTCTGCAACTGCGAGGGAGAGAAATTTACATCGCTTGCTTTCAAATGTCCACAAAGATCTCTCGAAGGGCTCCAAATCAATTGAGAGATGCTCCAAGAAGGTTCCAAGTCACTCTATAAATCCTTCAAATGCATTTGATGATGAAAATTATTTGTGAAATTTCCTTTATACATCATCATTTTCCCTAACTCACATTAATTGTAAAAAGCTGACAAAATTTTTCTTCCACTCTACTAAGAAACCCTAATTCACTCTGCAAAAGAACATGCTCACTTTTTTTTCTTCTGGTTTCTTGTACAACACCTCTGTCCTATCATTCCTTACAACATATCCACATGCCAACATCTGACACACTGAGTTTTCAGGGGTTTAATTGATTTTTTGATAAAGCTCCCCCTAAGACCATGCTAGGTCTAATTCCTAGAGGAATCATCTATACCAAATGAGGGTACAGATGCATCAGTAGTCTCTGATTCTTCCTTTTTCTTCCATGTCTTACTCATTTCCTACTTAACCTCTTCCTTATAAATATTTTTCATGGGTTCATCATCTTCCACCAGAGTAGTCTGCTTTCCCTTTTTATTTTTGCACACTTTTTGAAATATGTCCCAGTTTTTTGCAATAGTAGCAAAAAATATTTCTCTATCTTGTTTGATTTCCATCAATCCCTATTCTACATTGGTTTGCTTTGTGTCCAAATATGTTATAGGTATAGCAATATCCATCAAAAGATTGATTTATCCTTCCTCCATTAAATCTATTCATCATCACCCTACTTACCTGAGATCTACATCCAGTAGCTTTATGTCTGATCTTCTTGCATGTATAACATTGTCTGAAGAAGGGACCAGAAAACTGATTCATCCTAATCCTACAATCAGTTGCCTTATGACCAAATTTATTACTTGAAAAAGAAACACCATTGAATGATGAGTACCTTTGTGCATTTGGTTGTTGGATAGGCAGTCTCTTTCCTGGATTTCTTTTCTATTTTCCTTTATCTCGAGTCTTCTGATTATTTACTAGTTTTGAGTTCTGCATCTTTTCATCAGCTTCATTACCTAGGCCACTTTTGTCTTTAGAAGGTTTCTATCCTACTATTAATTCATCAAGCTTGGTGGAGCTTGTCTTGAAATCATCTTCACAAAGTTTTTCTTTCTCAAGTTTTTCTTTCAGATTCATCACTTCCTGTTCAAGTCTAGAGAAAACATCAGCCTTGCTTTGTATCATTGTTTTCAAGCACTCCTCAACTCTCTTCTTTTCATCTATTTTCAAATTTAGTCCGGTATTCTCTTCATTTGCTTGTTTCAATTGCTCACTCACTTCTCTATATCTTTCTTTGAATTTCTTTAACTTCTCTTTCAATTTTTGGATGCATTCATTTGCTTCATCAAGATTTTATTTCAGATCTTTATTTTAAATTTCAACCTTGTCAAGATCTTCAAGGGCATTCCGAAGCTCTTCCTTATCCATTTGTTCAATCAGTAAGATCTCCCTCAAGCTGTTAGACTTCACTAGAGGAACCAAGTCTCTGATACCAATTGTTGAATAATTAGGATATTGAGAGGGGGGGGGGGGTGAATCAGTATCCACTAAAACTTATTGAACAAACACCTTTAATTACATTACTGTATAGAACTAATAAGAGCAATAAAAAAACATAAAATTCCATAACACAAGAACACCGGATTTTATGTGGAAAACCCAATGAGGGAAAAACCACAGTGAGGATTAACTCACAATATATATGGTTATTTCAATATCGGTTACAAAGGAGGCTCACTGCCAAATACAAAAACTCATTGCTTACAAGGACTCGCTATCTAGACATGGAGGCTCACTGCCGAATAAAAAATCTCACTGCTTACAAGGACTCGCTATCCAGACATGGAGGCTCACTACCTACATAAATTATGGAAACAAAAAGGATAACAACTAGAGTTTGAGCTGATGAAGTTACACCATAAGTGCAGATTCAATTCCTTTGATGCTCAAAGTATTTGCTCACATGACAATAGAATAATCTTCATCCTTCTTTTCGCACACTTCACTTATCACCACATACATACAAACAATCCTTCTTCATTCACATTCAATTCATCTTCAAACCATCTTGTATATATACTTGATATATCTGCATGCATCAATTAGGTCAGCTTGATTGGATGCAATTCACATTTTCAAAAAGATAACTTGTTGGCTTCATATAAAGATTTTCCAAAAGCAATTCACCCGTTTCATGTAATATTATGTCGGTTGGGACCAATGCTAGGTCTCACATATAATGGTAATTTATGTTGAGCTATAAACTGATTATTAGGTCGACCATGATTAACCTAATAACGAAATGTAATCACAAAAATTGATGCCAACATACCATCCAACATATGAACATTTGAGAATGCATACATACATGCTTATGGTGATCATAAGCCTTTCCCACAAACCTTAAACCTCAGTGATTATTGGAGAGGATATGCAGACCAAAATACCGAATGTTCTGCACACCAGTTCAAGGTACCAAACCAACATGGTGACATCAATGACAATACAGGACTAATATTTTGCATACTTCCAACAACAAGATGTTGGTGTAACATATTTTTCTGTACCAAGTTGGTATAATTTCCCATCTTGAAAATATTGCACTTGATCAAGTTTATTTGATATTTTTACATTAAACTTAGAAGAATTTGTGCATAAATTTTTAATTTATGAAAGAGAATCATATTTTGATGAATCAAGTTCATTATCACGAGAGATGGGTTCTTGTGAACCACTACTTATGAATCATGGGTCAATGAGTTTGACTCGAAAACTACATGGTTGAATCCTGATAGCAATATCATAATCATATTTTTAGTCAAAACCCTGGAAGTAATTTCATAGTTTAACCTAGACTAATTTAAACAATTAAATTGGGAGATATTTTTGAGCTAGAACAAAATCATTTTATAGGGACATTTAAGACTTCATTAAACACAATGTGGAAATTTTATAGGAAAAAATTCCTCCCCATTTGGAAGATATTAAAATTAACATTATTTTGTTAAGTAGGTTATGAAAATAATTAAAATAAGAGTTTCAAATAAGTTGGAGGAAAAAAATTATAGAAGTCTTTAAAGGGTTATTATGCAACGTGGAAAAGTGTCAACTGAAAATACTTTTCTAGTTAAAATCTATGAAATTATCCTCTTTGAGAATGTGACATTTGTGAATTCATTTGAATTTTCTTACAAAGTTTATACTTCACTTTGTTGATCTTTTCTAAATGTTTTGAAATTATTGGAGAGTTTAAAAGTTCAAGAACCCGTAAAAACCTTGACACTACCCTTTGGTAGAAAATTTACAAGCTCATACTCACAAAAATATTGAAGCACTTTTTGTCACATCTTTTTTAGTTCATTGAGTTTCTAAATCCTTGAAATATACTCAAGTTATTAGAGATTTTATGGTTATTTGAACATCTAAAGTGCCAAAATACACGTTCATTAGTATTTTCATGGTTGAAATCTTGGAACCCCCAACATTTCACCTGTCAAGAAGTTCAATATTTTAAGAAGTCCCTAAACTATCAATGCCTAAGAAAAATGGATTTTCAAAATATAAGTGATATAATATTTATTCCAAAAATTGTATTTGATACCCTAGTAGATGTGTACATAATATGTTGAAGCATATATAGGCCATGAACCCTACTACAATAATGCCTAATAGAAGTTTTACCTACAAGTGCCATTATTGTAGGATATTCTTAAAATGGATTTGTTGATCAAGCTTTAGAAACCATCAAAATAGAAATCATGATGGAAGAAGGATTTTTGTTTGATGTTATAGTTTAAAATATTGGTAGGTACACATACAAAATGTGAAAGTATAGATAAGACACATTAATCATTGACATAATACCTCAAAGAGAAGTCATCGAATGGAGGAATTGATCAAGAAAGTAATTGAAGATGCTAGCTTTGAAGTCACCTTAATTGAATTGATGATGAGGCATTTGTAATATCTATATTTCATATTTGCATAAAAGGAATGATGTACACTTCATGTCTTAGCATTATGGAATCTTCCTTGAAAAAGGTCCAGGGGGTGGAAAGGGCTATAGTTTCTTTATCAATAGAAGAAGAATAAATTATATATAACCCCAAATTGGTTAATTACAAGTAGTTAATTAATGTGATTGATGACATTGGTTTTGAATCTATCTAAATTAGTACTTGGGAATATAGAAATAAGATTCATCTCAAACTAGAAGGAACCATCTTGAATGGAAAAAATAAATTGTGTAGAGTTCTCTTCAAGATTTACTAGGTGTAGAAGATATAGAACTAGATATGCAACTAGAGAAATTCATGGTGTCATACAATCAAAAAATGACAAGACCTAGAAATTTTATGGAGGTGATTAGGAAGACATGTTCTAGAAATTGCAAGGAAAATTTTATTTTAGCTTGTGTTGGCACTTAGAAATTGGGCTCATTTCTAGTGCATGATGACCTTTGTGTTTGTAGAGAAACTTTATTTTTAAACCCCGTGGCAAATAGATGGCTTGAAAATTTCGACATTAAATTTTTTCAATCCATGACTCTTCTTCAAAATCTGATTGGTAGAATTTTTTTATATTTTGTCAAGAGTGTGCAAATCTAGTTTGGTAGCTCCCGAGCAAGTTTTGACAACAATTTTAATGTATCGATGTTTTTGAGCGGGTTTATAAGGTCTCATAAAAAAGTTTATTTTCTTTGTTCTGGCGACAACCTAATTGTTCATTTTTCATCAATAGACTCTAGCTTCATTTTTGTGGTCTTAAGAGAAGTTTTTGGGTCATTTATTTTTACGAAATTGCATGTCGGTAGGTCTAATTTAGAAAGGAAGTCTCAAAAATTGATTTGCTATGCATGTGAAAATGAAAGAATGAGGATCTACATAATTAATCATGACCCTCTACAAGATTTCTTGTCTCCTAGAGGTTGTATGCACCCATGGTATCAAGCCTGCCATTTGACTTGTGGAAAAAAAACAATTGCCAATTCCATAATTTTCAAAGTGTGTAAATATTCAAAACATTTTTTAATGTTTTAAATGTTTAGAGGGGCTAAAATATTGGTTTTAAATATGCCTCCTAAGTCAAGAAAGTGAAATGGATAAAATATTAATTAATTTAAAGCACAAGCAATTATTTTCATCCTCTTTTTAATTTTCAATATGGTATAGGTTTGGTTCAAATTAGTGAAATATTATTCACTGCATAATAATGGAAAGTTTAAATGATCAATGCTGACTGGGCACCATTTTAACTTGCATTTCAAAATGTCTTTAGAATTCTCCATTGCTGTTTAAAAGAGAACAAGCATGATCAAACCTGCAATAAGAATAAATGTTTCTATGGGATTACCATTGTTGGTTTTATTGCTGAGTTGGACAACTAAGTTGTATGCCAAGGTAGTGTGAATGCAACATGTACAAGTCAATTTTTTTTTTGTCTATTAAAACCAACACTATTTCCTACCTTTTCTGTCATTTGAAGCTTGTTTTCATGCCTTCTCCACTATTTTGGTGAAGCTCAGACTTGCAGTGAGGATTTGAGGGCAATTTTATAATGTTTTAAACTTTATAATCTACATTTTCATTTTTGAAAATGTCTAGAAATGTGTTTTCATGCCCATCTATAGTTTCTAATGCCTCTACCACTAATATAATAAGGGTTTGAAGTTATTAAAAATATATTTTGATAATTCAAAAAAATTCAACAAACATTTAAATGCCCAAGAATTGATTTGGACAATATTTTACATGGTTTTTTTTGTTGCGATTGGAGCCAAAAATGACCTAGTTATGCCAAAAATTCCTTTATAATTCTTCTCATGACCTTGCAACTTGTTAAAACCTCATTGTTGTTTAAAATTTCCACTAACTTGAAAAGTGACTTGTAGTGACTTTCCAAACAAACTTCAAGGCAAAAATGAAATAAAATGTAGCTAGAACATGTTTTTACATGCAAATGGAATGGTTTGTAGTGAGTTCTCTCTACTAGGAAAGGGTTGATGATGATGTGTGTAATGGAGGTATTTGAACAATGGTGTGGAATCCTCAACTTGTCAAAGTGAGGAATTCCAATGTAAATGAGTTAGTTGTATGCCAAAAATGCACATGTAGAGAGGTTACTAGCAAAGAATTCGATAAAATGTCAAATTAACGTCAAAGATTTGTTTTAGGGTTTAATAAATAAAATGCCAGTTAAAATATCAAGTTAAATATATTATTTTAAATGCCAATATTTGGGTAAATAGACTACAAGTAAAAATTTCTCTTTCAAGTGAAATTTGACTCATAAATGAGTTTTTACATGTACGTAATTTTTTTTCACAAAATTGAAAAAATAAAATGGAAAACAAACTTTAGTTGCAAAATCAAAGGAGCTAGAGTGTACCAGGTGTCAACTGGGTAGAACATCTAGGTTTTCTCCTTTCTTTAAAATGTAACTTCTTTGTCATTTGCAAGGGTTCTGGAAGTTTTGAAAAAGATAAAAGGATTTCTACAAGAAGGTGAAGGTTGTCTATGTTAGGTGAAGGTCTATGTCCATAGTTTATCACAATATAGTCTTGTTGTATCTTGTATTGTGACTATATGAATAACATAATGTTTGTAGTCATCTCCAAGCTAAAATATATCATTCTTTGAATGAGAATAATTAAGGATTATTTCTTTCTTCCTGCAAATTTTCTACACAGATCTATTTTCATTATTACCTCATGTTCAATGGATAGATTAAATGCTTTCATAGAAATAATGGGAATGTTATGCTATCAAATGGATTATTTAGAATGACTGTATTGTAGGATTTAGAGATCTTATTTTCACCAGGTGGTAATACAATAAAAGATCATCAATATATGTTTTACATTGTGAAATAATATGTAGGACATATGAATTTGTACCCCATGCTCAAACATTGGCCAGTCTTGTGCAATTTCTACTTCTAGAATGGCTCACAAAAATTTATAAATCTCAATGAACACCTTTTTAAATATAATTGATTATGAGTTGATTGTCTTGATATTTTTTCCTTGATGTCAAATTTGGTATTATGGCATATTGACTTTGACACTGTGCTACTTGATTGATACTCGTTTGGTTCAGCTATGGCAGATTGGTCTATACATATAATGGCATTCAGTTTATTGTTTATGGACAACATTATTGCTTTGTTTTGGTATTGATCAGGTTGAGCTTCATGTGCAGATAAAGGATATCTTGCTTAGATAGGTACTTGGCATGGTTACTAAGGTATATCCTTATCAGTTGGTTTTTCAATTCCATTGTTTCCTGTCAGATTAATTCTCTGGTATCATTGGTTGATCTTGGCATTCAAATTTGATATTTCAATTGATAAATATGACATTGGTATATAATTTGGTTCATGGATTATAAGTTGATATTGTACACATCTAAAAATGGTCACGGTTATTCAAGCTGCTAATTAATTAAAAATGAATTATTTAACTAATATTCTTAAGTCATCTACATATAACTAAATAAATTTATTTATTTATATTGTTCATTTTTCTAATTCTTTTAGTTTAATTAAATAAATAAGTTTATTTAATTGTTGCTGCTTTCCTCTTAATTAAACTAGATAAATTTTATAATTTATTTATTTAATTATCATTTCATTTCTAAAGTTTGAATGTTTAAATTCAAAACAATGGAATATTCTGATTTCATCCCATATTTAAATATTATATATCTTTTTCACCTCACTTAATTAAATATTGTAAAATATTTAATTACCTTTCTTTTTCACTTCCCACATAATTAAATATTCATTTATTTAAATTATGGAAAATTCTATTTGCACATGTCACATGAAATTAAATAAATTTATTTATTTAATTGAGCAATTATCCTCAAACTTCAACCAAATTTCATAAATGAAAGATAAATGCCATGTTTGTCTCCATTTTTGAATGGGGATGGTCTTGTGGGTTGAAAAGATTCTTCCACTTTCCTCTCAACTTTCCACTTTCCTCTCAACCTCTCCATCTCTCACCGTTCATCTTGATAAGTTTGAATTGCAACCGTTGATCTCTGCCAACTAGATTCTTGCCTTTGAAAAATCTATAAATACAGCCTCTTGGTAAGTAGATTTCATCCTAGATTTCATGCGTTGTTACTATAGTTACATTCCAACATTATCAACATTCTAGCAAATCATAGCATCATAGCATTTCAATTTCATAGCTTAAATCATATAGTCATGCACATGCATTTTCAATTAATCTCATTCTCTTAAGTTGCCATTTCAACAAGCTGCTGCTTACACAACTGAGAGCCAACAAATTTAATCAAATCCTTGGAGATAGAGGACAATGGGATGAATTTGAAGAAGTTGCTGTCATTAGAGTTTGCATTTATGCTTTCTAGTTAGCTTTCTTTAATATAATGTCTCATTGGTGTGTTAGTTTACTGTTTAATTAATCCACATTTTCTAACAACACATTTTTGGCGCCCACCGTGGGGTATCCCCCCGTTTTAATCTTTTTATTGCAGAATTTTTTGACAGGTGACGAACTAGAGTTGCGCTTTGGCGCATATGAGCTTTCTTTCGGCGCATAGATGAGCTATTTTAGCACATCCCCGAACTGTTTCGGTGCATCCGTGGATTGTTTCAGCGCATACATGGCGTGTTTCAACGCATAGAAGACCTATTTTTGCGCATCCCAGATTGATCTTTTAGCGCATTTAGCAACTATTTTGGCGCATTGGGGGTCTGTCTTAGCATATACAGGGGGTTTGTAAACAATAATTTTGATTCTGATGCCATCCGCGGATAAAATTTTTCATTTCAGTTTTTAAATAAAATGAAGCAACCCTAAGATAGAAATTTAAAATCTGGAATCTATCAATCCTAGGATAGTCACCAAACTTGTTTTTATGTTGGTTAAAATGAATCCAATGTTTGTTGTGAATCAAAATCTTCACTTAGCATAGAAAATTGTGAATTTGGATTTAAAATTCAACCAACTTGTTTGCTGTGATTGTGGGTAATAGGTTTATGCTCTCCCTTTAGCTGGATGATCAGAACACCAGACTTACCTTTTCCTTTCTGCAATTTCATGCTTTATTACATCCTTTAGAAGGCCTTCCATAGTGGGAAAAAGTACTCACCCTATGGGAATGACCTAAGTGGGAACAACTAAAGCCAGGTTTTCCAACCCACTATAATCAAAAGTGAATTTTGGGGAAACCCTTATTCAACGGAAGTGAGCAAGATAACCATCCCCAAAATCTTTGTTCTAAAGATTGGGAGGTCTCCTGAGGGAGTTTATCTATTGCCACACCGAATGGAAACCTTTACTACGAACCATAGTGTAGAAAGCCAGCCGTGTCAATATCCAAACATCATTTTAATCATGATGCAAGGGGAGGGAAGAATCTCCCCCAAGACACTCACCATATAATCGCCACAAATTTTTTGCTCAGGGGATTTGGTATCCACTTCCGTCACCTTGAGTACACACCTGGAAAAGACAAAAACATGGGTGCCATCTAGGGGGTGACACGACTGTGTGAGTCGACGCGATTTTAAGCTGTGGGCTGTGATTCCTATGATGACCTATTTGACAACTAAGAGTGAGTCTGCTAATGCTTATCTTGTTTAATACCTATAAAAATCTTAAGAACATACACTCTTTGTTTAGATTTTATTATTAACAAAATGACTGTCTGCTACTATATGCCGTGTTTTTCTCACTGCTAGATACAAAGAGCTCACTACTTACAAGGAATCACTATCCAAATGTGGAGGCTCACTACCTACAAAAATGGCTAACTGCTAGAGTTGAACTGAGAAGTTACACCACATGTGCATATTCACTCGCATGACAATGGACCAGTGTTTAAACTCCTATCCACATACTTTGCTTACCACACCTTTTCACATATTCCTTACACCCTTTCTTATCTACATTCATCTTCAAACCATCTTGCATATATACCTAATATATCTGCATGCATCAATTAGGTTGGCCTAATTGGATGCAATTCATATTTTCAAAATGATAGCTTGTCGGCTTCATATAAAGATTTTCTGAAATTCACCCGTGTCATGCAACATCATGTCAGCTAGGACCAAGGCTAGGTCTCACATACAATTTATAAATTATGTATAGTTATAAATTGAATATTAGGTCATCCATGATTAACCTAATACCCAATGCAATCACAAAAACCAATGCCAATGCACCATCTAATCATATGAACATCTGAGAATACATACACACACACTTCCAATAATCAAAAGACTTTTCCCAAAACCTTAGATCATACTGATTACCAGAGAGAATATGTGGACCAAAATACTGAAGCAAATACTGGATGAGATAAGCTTGCTCTTCACATCGGTACAAGGTACTAGACCAACATGGTGGCATCAATGACAATATAAGACATAGTTCCAACAATCTCCCCCTTTGGCATTGATGGCAACATGTACAAAAAGTCCAATTCAAAGACTCTTCTTCAATCTAAAAAAATTCTCTCCAAATCTCTCCCCCTTTGACATCAATGGCAAAGGGTGCTGAAAAATATGTAAACATGGTGACATCCAATATTCAAAGATTCAAAATTTCAAAAACTTCAAAATTTTCAAGTATCCAATACTTCAAAGCTCTTTCAAACCAGAATGACACTTTTCAATTGGAATACCTTTTTGTACCTTTCTTGGTAACAATATGTAATTTCTTCCATTCTATTGGTGATTTTTCTAGCAGAACCTAACAATTCTCTAAAAAGTTTCCAACTCTTATAATGAAGAAATTGTAAGGTTAGTGGCCAACGCAATGAGCCTAGGATTTTGTGATCCTTACTCCTTCACTTTTGGCCCTATTAAATCAGGGAGGGTAATCCCAAATACATCTTCATGAAATATACCAAATTAATAACAGATTGATTCTTGGTTAAATGCAAATAAATACTGAAGATTTGGCATATCCCTTAAGTTAGTGACTACTTATTTGCTATGAATAAAAAATACTTCCATCCCACACATAATTCATTGAAAAGGGATTTTAAATGAATATTGTTCTTATTTTAAGTTCAACGCTAGGTGTGCTACTTTCTCACTCTTCATGCTAGATTTTCTGATAAACCGACCAACGTTTTATCAATTAGAGCAACAGAGTCAAATATGTATGGATTTGTAATATATGAACTAATCAATTTTAGAAATAGAGGAACTACCCTCATACTACTTTGCAGATTATGAAAACTCAAAATGCCTAAAAGAAACACTCACTACTTATCAATCCTAAGAAACTTCTTACAAATTTTATACACTCTTCAATCATTTTAATCAACTCTTTGAGTTAAAGCTAAGAATAGAGTAGTACATTCAAATAGAACCATTTGAAGATAAATGATAACACCATTAGCATTTTCATTCATAACTTATAAGAAATATACATAGGACAATATTTGTTTCCAGAAAAAGATTCATTTCTACATCAGTAGTTTATAAAACTAATTTAAGATTGTTACATACATAACTTCATTCCCAAGACCATCTATTGGCCTATTTACCCATATCCTATTCAAAATTCCTTTTCTGAGTGAAGCATTAACCCAAAACCCTATTGAAACTTAAAAGTCCGACCATTGTAATGAGCCCAAAAATCCCTTTTATAGAATAAGGGAGCAACAAGCATCAGGCTCAATTACATTTACATTTCATTTCATTTTGAGATCATTTGCACCAGAATTTGAGATGTCCAAAGTTTGTTACATGCAATCATTGAGGAAAATGGAAGAGTAAAAGAAAACATTCCACATCCCCTATATGTAGACCTGCCAGCTCCTTAAAAGGTAGAGGCACTTGTAGCAGCAACATCCCCATCCATGCCAACCAAAGAGGATTCTCCACTCGTAGCTTCAACAGAAAACTTGCATACCACCCAACACTAGGAAGTCTGGCACCTCTCCTATACACCGGCTCAAAAAGTTTCCACATCAACACTAGAAATAAGAAATCACATGAATGCTAAATAGGACAATCCTGACAATAGGGCCATGGTGTCATCAAAAACAAAAAGGGGGCATAGTCATCACTCTGAGTCATTAGCCTTAGAGGATACTAGCCCATGCCTTGCTCGTGGTGGAATTGGAGGATTTTTCACGACCACGTCGTTGAAATCATCAGATGGTACTAGGGAGAGGGGATAATAATCACCCTCTGAATTAGTGTCACCCTCATTGTTTGGAGGGATATTAGAGAACTCACCAAAAGAATTAAGTCCTCCCAGTCAAGCCTTACAATACTTGCACCCTTTCTTTGTCTTCTTTTCATCTTTCACCAACTCCTTGCCTTTGAACTTGACTAATTCTTCTGAAACCATTCGGTTCCTCAGGCAGGAGTTGCTCCTGACACCATACTTCTTAAATTTCCTACATCCCCTTCTATTCTTTGGTGTATTAGTATCTACCTGTGTATCTACCTCATCCTTTGGGGCACTCTTCTCAAATTTTAGCAAACTCAATCTCCTAGACCTTCGAACTGGCCTAACAAACTCTCTTGACTTACTTATCCTTCTAGCGATGAGAACCAAAAGACACCTCCAAACTCAATGCAAAATGTGAATGAGAAGTATAGCAATCAAACCTTCTTATAATGAGCCATGCAAGTGTTCCAACCATTAATTCTTCAAAGAAATCTTGTGCGCATGAGCTGTCAACAGTTTGCCTTGATCCTTTTAATCTTAACCATCAATCATGTTTTAAAAGATAAATCAATGGGTAGATTACAATGCAACCACTTACAATTAAGTTTTAATTATGCTTTTAATGCTCTTTTAAATCAGAAAAGCTCTGAGTAGATAAACATCCACTCTGTACATAACACCAATTAAAAATTTCTTGCCATAATTACTCGCTCACCCATAGGAATCATTTCACTCGTATTTCTTCTTATCAAAATAGCGGGGATTGATCCTGATTCAATCTCAAAATATTGGTTCATACACTGCCATGCCTTGTTTTCACCTTTTCCACACGTATCATTTGATGTCAGAACTGATAGCTGGAAATTCAACTATGCGCCTTAAAGAACAAGGTTGAAAATAGTGCATTTTAGAAATAGTATCTTCTCGACTAAATTTGGAAGTATTCCAACTTTATTTAGAGTCCATTGGATCCTTTTAGAAAGTCCACATGGCACTTGCCCACTAGCCCATCAAAAGATACAGGACATAGGCGGGGCCCACACGGGATGGCGAGGAGTTGTCAGGATTGAGCCATGTGGTCAATCATCAACCGTCGAATTGATCTTTCATGAAACAAACCCTTATCCTCAAAACCCAATGGGTCCCACCATATGATAGGTGTCACATCGCCCGCTAGCCCGTGTGACTATCCCATTTTATCACTGTAGATGGACGAGAGTGCGGATAAAAAGTCCTGATAAGAAAACATGTTGTGATGTACACTATGGATCAAACCTCGAACAACACCCTCTACCCTGTGAGGATTAGGTCCCACTATTAAATTGTACTATGTGGCCATTGCTCGGTAGCCTGTGTTCTTAAAATAATATGAAATAAAACAAGACGAGCTCACGGGGAGCGGTACAGATGTGGTCACATCTTCAATCAATCAGTCATAGATCCTCTTTGAAAAGCGCTAGTCATCTTCACTAAGGAGAATGGGTCCACTAATATACCAGACACGTGGTCGAAGCCCGCCAGCTCGTATGAATAAAATGAGAGGAAATAAAACAACACGGGCATACGGGGAATGACTAGGGTTGACTCCCATGATCAAATGGCCAACATAAAAGATTATTCTTGCACATTCCCTAAAAGTTAATCATAAAAGGGGTCATCTCTAGGCAACGAAAAAACGGACCCTTTATAACGAAGGCTAATGATATAAATATTTTAAGATTAATCCGTTGATCATAGGTAATTAAGACCAAGAAGAACCGAGGCGACCAAAAAAATAAGGTCAGGGGCCAATAAGACAATGAGTATGATGGCATAAATAACAACTTAAGTGACCGGGAATGGGGGGAGCAAGTTAGTGTAATTTTAAAATGAACAAGGTTATTTCATTTACATGCCAATTTTGGGAAGTTTCATGAAGATAAAACCCTATTACAACGATGAGAATATGACCTAAAATTAGGCACAAGGGGCCAAGCCATATTTTGCAGAACTTTTAGGGTGGAACAAAGAGAATTTTAAGAGGTTCCATCAGTGGCTCCTGTTGGGGATACTTGCCTCTCATAGGCATGGTGAGATTCTAGAATCATTGGGTGAAGCAGACCAGGAAAAAAAGGCAAAAATAAAACAAACAAAAAAAAGACAGAAAGCAACAAACTATTTACAAAATCATACACAAGCCAAAAGGCCAAAAATAAGAGATCGAATCTCCATTATTTGAAAAAACTTCTTGTGAGATGCAAATGTTATTATGCACCCTTCAATATAACCTAGGTTTCTTTTTCCTGCAGGTGGCACTAGGCCACAAAAATCCCAGGGCCAATTCCCACCCCTATCAAAAACCAACCTTCTGAAAGAACCGTTGTCCTTTCATGCATATTTTCCTCTGTCATACCATTGCATCAAACATATCTTTACTCTTATAAGCAGACAAATGTGGTGACAACTGAAAACTACCGAATTATAAACACTGCCACTGACCATTCAGAGTAGACCATTATCAATGTAATCTTTATCATTCCTCTCTGTATAATCAGGCATAAATTGAAACCCTTCATCATAAGATGACACATATATCTTGTATTCATCATATGAAATATGTTCTAATTGAAAATAACATTCCTTGCTCTTCATTTCATTGTCATGCTTCATCAAAATTTCTTCCATCTGAAATAGAAACTGAAAGTACTCACACTCCTTCAAGTAGTTGGCATCATGATACTCAACCTCATTAGTAACATTTGTATCAAATGTAAAATACTCATAGGCAATGCCCTCATGGAGTTCATCAATGTGCTGATTTGTTTTCTCTAGACCACACTCTAGCCTTGTATCAGATGCATCCTTAGAATCCTCAACAAAAAGTGGATTATCTCTAATCCAATAAGGATCACCATGTTTATCAACTGATGAAAATAAAGGCTCATCAAATAAGGGGTTTTCCATTACATCCATTGTTTTCATAAAATCCTCATCCTCCCCAACATGAGGGTCAAAATCCTTCAAGTCATCATTGCACTCAAAATCATTGTAATCACTAGAAGAGCAGATAGACAGATTTTCAACTTCATTCTCATCATTAGTGGTTAACATCTCTGACTCATATTTCAAAAAATCTTCATAGGGAGGAGATTGTTCCTTTTCAATCAAACACATGTTCTCATCGTTATAAGCATATTCAACATTTGCAACAAAAGATTCCATTTCCACTTCATGAGGATAATAACAATCAATAGAGAATTTACCACACTCAATGCCATCATCATTACTACAACAAAAGGATACATCAATGTTGTGACTATGTTCAAAATTTTTAGGCTGAAAGCTCAATCTTATGTCTTCTAGAGGAAAACAAGTGCCAGAATATTCAAAATAATTGAAACCACCTATTTCACTTGCTTTATTTAGGTGCCCATTTTCAAATTCTGCTCTTCTCCCTTCTTCTTCAAGTGATATCTCACTATTTGACTCATATGGAACAACAGAGTCATTATCATTATAGTTTGAAAACATAATAGCCTTTTGATAGTCATCTCTATTATTTTCAAAAATAGAAAAGAAGTCGCATACTTGGTCAAGCCTAACTGGCTTCAATTCCTTTGGCAGAGCACTTAAACCCAGTTCATAAGATTCATAAAATAAATCAATGCATTTTGATTTTTTAGGTCTATGACATTCAGGAATCTCTGCCAGAGTATCCATAAATATTACATAGAGATCATATGACAATTCTCCCTTTTGTTTCCTTATGCAATAAAGGGATTGAACAAGTAGCACAGGATCACAAATGCATGTAACTTCTTGACAATTTGTTTGGGATTCTATATGATCAACATTATGGAATGATGTATAAGCTGAAACAACAGGGGTGTAAGTGTTTTGGTGTTCATTTTCAATTTTTGACTTACACCCTTCATCAACATTTGGTGTCTCAGGGAAACAAACACTTGTATTCAAATGACCATTGTGCATTCCATATTTTCGGTTGTTTTCAATGTTCATGGCTATCTCATAGGCCTGATGCAAAGTTTTAGAATCCTTGTCTCTTAGTAGATAGCTCATCTTATTATCAAAAGCTCCTAAATAAACAACCAAACATACTGCATCACTTAATCTCATGAAATCGGGAATATCCCTCAGTGTTTTAGCAAATCTCCGGTTAAATGCTGGAACCAACTCATTCTCTTCTTTCTCAATGCTCATAAAATTATTTAACACTGAACTAGCATTGATTCTTTCACCGAATTGCCTTATGAACACTGCCTTGAACTCATCCCAAGAACAAAAAAAACATGATGGTAAATCAGAGAACCAATCTCTTGTATCTCCCTTTAGGGACTGAACAAACAATCTCATAATTACATCCTCATGATCTATTTCATAATCATCCATTAAATTATTGAATTCTTGCAAATGCTTTCTTATTGATTCATTCTTTGTACCACTGAATTTCAGTAACTTATCTATAATGTTAGATGGAATAACATTTGGGTAATCATTAATATCACTAAAATTTATGGCTCTATATCTTCCAATGCTGAATTTTTTTTACTACATGACAGGGGGTGATTACAAACCATGGTTGCACTAGGAACCATACAAGGATGCATATATTGATGCACCTTTTCTTATACCCTTACAAAACTTTTCCTATCAATATTGCAGTTATATAGGGTAGTTCAAATTTCTTTTGCAACATGACCTTAAGCCTTCATAATGCATAATTTTATCTCAACTTGCTTAAGACCTTCTAAATGAATTTCTTCAAAAAAGATTGCATACTTCTCTTCATAATAAAGGTTACAAGATAATAGAACAAAATTATATGAGCCAATTTCCACTATTCCCTTTCTTTAGTGCTTATTTTCACTTAATAGGAATCCAATTTTTTTCAAGACTTTCAAATATAGTTTTCATATATAGATTTATGCCTTTTTGAAAACCAAAATATGGAGAATACCTAGATATGTTGCAACTTCTGCAGATTCTTCTTCCTGATTGGAAATCTTTGTATATTTGAAATGTGATTCACATCTACATTAGGTTCTTGAGACAGAGTTGCCACCTCTCTTCACAGAGGAATGAACTTCAAGCATTATGAAGCTCTTTTAAAAATGAATTTCTTTCTGGGTCTTTTCCCACAACAGAGTCACAAATTATTTAAACTTTTGCTACAACAAACTTACTTCTAGGTCTAAAATTTTAATATTTGAACTAACTTGTTTAGATTCACCAAATTCTTGACTCTATAATTCATAGTCAACAACTAGATATTTCAAAGTTATTCCCCACCAGAGTCACCATTTCTGTTGGTGATTTTTCCAGCAGAACCTAACAATTCTCTAAAAAGTTTCCAACTCTTATAATGAAGAAATTGTAAGGTTAGTGGCCAAAACAACGAGCCTAGGATTTTGTGATTCTTACTCCTTCACTTTTGGCTCTATTAAACTAGGGAGGGTAATCCCAAATACATATTCATGAAATATATCAAATTAATAACATATTGATTCTTGGTTAAATGCAAATAAATCCCATCCCACTAAAGATTTGGCATATCCCTTAAGTGAGTGACTTCTTATTTTCTATGAATCAAAAATACTTCCATCCCGCACACAATTCATTGAAAAAGGATTTTAAATGAATATTGTTCTTATTTTAAGATCAAGGCTAGGTGTGCTACTTTCTCACTCTTCATGCTAGATTTTTTGATAAACCAGCCAGTGTTTTATCAATTGGAGCAACAGAGTCAAATATGTATGGATTTTTAATATATGAACTAATAATTTTTAGAAATAGATGAACTACCCTCATACTGCTTTGTAGATTATGAAAACTCAAAATGCCTAAAAGAAACACTCACTAGTTATCAATCCTAAGAAACTTCTTACAAAGTTTATACCCTCTTCAAGCATTTTAATCAACTCTTTGAGTTAAAGCTAAGAATAGAGTAGTACATTCAAATAGAACCATTTGAAGATAAATGATAACACCATTAGCATTTTAATTCATAACTTATAAGAAATATACTAGGAGAGTATTTGTTTCCAGACAAATATTTATTTCTACATCAGTAGTTTATAAAACTAATTTAAGATTGTTACATACATAACTTCATTCCCAAGATCATCTATTGGCCTATTTACCCATATCCTATTCAAAATGCCTTTTTTGCGTTAAGAATTCACCCAAAACTCTATTGAGACTTAAAATTTTGACCACTATAATGAGCCCAAAAATCCCTTTTATAGAATAAGGGAGAAACAAGCATCGGGCTCAATTATATTTACATTTCATTTCATTTTGAGATCATTTGCACCAGAATTTGAGACGTCCAAAGTTTGTTACATGCAATCATTGAGGAAAATGGAAGAGTAAAAGACAACATTCCACATCCCCTACATGTAGAACCACCAAATCCTCAAAAGGAAGAGTCGGTTGTAGCAGCATCATCCCCGTCCTTGCGGACCAAAGAAGATTTTCTACTTGCAGCTTCAGCAAAAACTTGCATACCACCCAACACTAGGAAGTCTGTCACCTCTCCTATACACTAGCCCAAAAAGTTTCTACATCAACACTAGAAACAAGAAATCACATGAATTCTGAATAGGACAATCCTAACAATAGGGCCATGGTGTCATCAAAAACAAAAAGGGGGTGTATTCATCACTCTAAGTCATTAGCCTTAGAGGATACTATCCCACACCTTTCTCATGCTGGAACTAGAGGAACCGTCACCACCATGTCGTCAGAATCATCAGATGGTACCAGGGAGAGGGGATAATAATCACCCTCTGAATTAGTGTCACCCTCATTGTCTGGAGGGCTATTAGATAACTCACTAGAAGAATTAAGTCCTCTCGAACAAGCCTTATGATACTTGCACCCTTTCTTTGTCTTCTTTTCATATTTCACCAACTGCTTGCCTTTGAACTTGACTAATTCTTCTGAAACAGTTTGGTTCCTCAGGCGATAGTTACTCTTGAAACCATATTGAAATTTCCTACATCTGCTTCTATTCTTTGGTGTAGCAGGAGCTCCCTATGTATCTACCTCATCCTCTGGGACACTCTTCTTAGATTCTAGCAAACTCAATCTCCTAGATCTCCGAACTGGCCTAACAGACTCTCCTGAATTACTCATCCTTCCAGCGACGAGAACCAGAAGACACCTCCAAACTCAATGCAAAATATGAATGAGAAGTATAGCAACCAGTCCTTATTATAATGAGCCATGAAAGTGTGCCAACCATTAATTCTTCAAAGAAAGCTTGTGCACACGAGCTGACAATAGTCTACCTTGATCCTTTTAATCTTAACCGTCAATCATGTTTTAAAAGATAAATCAACAGGTAGATTACAATGCAACCACTTAAAATTTAGTTTTAACTATGCTTTTAATGATCTTTAAATCGGAAAAGCTTTGAGTAGATAAATATCTACTCTATACATAGCACCAATTAAAACGTTCTTTCCATTATTACCCGCTCACCCGTAGGAGTTATTTCACTTGTATTTCTTCTTATCAAAATAGCGGGGTTTGATCCTGATCCGATCTCAAAATATCGGTTCATACACTACCATGCCTTGTTTTCACCTTTTCCACACGTATCATTTGCTGTCAGAACTGACGGCCAAAAATTCAAGCACGCGCCTTAAAGAACAAGGTTGAAAATAACACATTTCAGAAATAGTATCTTCTCAACTAAATTTGGAAGTATTCCAACTTTATTTAGAGTTCATCGGAGCCTTTTAGAAAGTTCACATGGAACTTTCCCACTAGCTCGTCAAAAGATATAGGACATAGGTGAGGCCCACACGGGATGGCGAGGAGTGGTCAGGATTGAGCCATGTCGCCAACCATCAACTGCTGAATTCATCTTTCACGAAACAAACCCTTGTCCTCAAAACCCAACGGGTCCCACCATATGACAGGTGTCACACCACCCACTAGCCCGTGTGACTATCCTATTTTATCACTGCAGATAGATAGGAGTGTGAGGAAAAAGCCCTGATGAGAACACGTGTTGTGATGTATACCACAAATCAAGCCTCGAATAACTCCCATTGCCTTATGAAGGAGCAAGTCCCACTATTAAACAGTACCAAGTGGCCATCGCCCGCTAGCCCATGTTCTTAAAATAATATGAAATAAAACAAGATGGGCTCGTGTGGTACAGTATTGATATGGCCACATATTCAATCAATCAGTCATAGATCCTCTTTGAAAAGTGCCAGTCATGTTCACTGAGGAGACTGGGTCCACTAATATACTAGACATGTGGTCGAAGCCCAACAACCCGTATGAATAAAATAAGAGGAAATAAAACAACATGGGCATACAGGGAATAACTAGGATTTATTCCCACGATCAAACGACCAACATAAAAAATTATTCCTACACATGCCTCCAAAGTTAATCATAAAAAGGGGTCATCTCTAGGCAATGAAATACTGACCCTTTACAATGAAGGCTAAGGATATAAACCTTTTAAGATTAATCCTTCGATCATAAGGAATTAAGACCAAGAAGAACCAAGGTGACCAACAAACCTAAGTCAGGGGCCGGTAAGACAACGAGTACGATGGCATAAATGACAACTTAAGTGATCGGGAATGGGGGGAGCAAGTCAATGCAATTTTAAAATGAACAAGGGTTTTCATTTACATGCCAATTTTGGGAAGTTTCATGAAGATAAAACCCTATCACAACGATGAGAATATGACCTAAAATCAGGCACAAGGGGCCAAGCTAGATTTTGCAAAACTTTTAGGGTGGAACAAAGAGATTTTTTAGGGGTTACATCACATTCAAATACTGTAGAGTCTATTCTTGTACACATACTTTCCAATAGAACCAACAATGTGAAAGAGGATGACCAATCTGTGGATGAACACTATTTTTTACAGTCTTCTACATCAAAGAGTATTTCGAAAGGATGGTCTAACCGGAACTCAACAATTTTCTTAAGAATCTAGAAGGTATTCACTACATCATCCATTTTTCTTTGCACAATGATCATTTCAACTTGTAGTTCACCAACTCTCCGCCTTTGCTTTCCCTATTTGTCTTCAAAAATATCAAACTTCTTTCCAATGGTGTTCACTTCAGATTCAATTGCTTCAATTTTGCTTATGAAATTATCTACTGCAGCAGGCCACCAAAGACAATATTTGTATATGTTTGACATTTTTTTATGCACTTATTTGTCTCCATGATTAGTCCAAACAACCTTTTCTTTGCTTTAGAACATCTCTTTTCAACCAAAGCTTCAAACTTGTGTCCTTTCGAACCTTCAAGCAACATTCTTTCTTCAACTATTTAAACTAAATGTTTAGGTAAGGAATAAAAAATGATAGATACATCAATAACGTTATGAAGTAGATATTCAACTAAAGCATCACAAATTTTAAGTTTGTCAACAGGCGGGGTCGTACTCCATAAATCACCAATTTTCTTCATTTTCCCTTTTATTAACATAGTCTGGATGTCATCTAGATCAGAAGATTTTGATCCAACTAGAGATTCTTCTTTTTCTTCCTTCTCTTTAGGAATAACAATGATATTTTCAAAGAGAGTTTTTTCTTTTGTTTCGGAGGAAGAACCTTCCTCAAATCAACTCAACATAACTTCACCGGAGCTCATTACATTCTGCAAGGATAGGAAATTTTTTTTACACACACTTTCTTTATCCTCTGAACTTTCCAAGTGCCTGCATATATGTCTTGCAACGGGAATCTCAGATTCCCACTCAACGTCTTTCTTTCCCAATAGTGATTTTAGAAAATAGAGTACCAGGCTTGTAAGGAAGGATCCAAAATGAAATGGGAATCCTTCTCCCAATGACATTCATATGTTCTCAGTGAGATTTTCAAGAATTAGCTTACACAAATCAAACTTCTTGTTTTCTTTTACCATTTTATGTGCCAAATACACAACAATAGCCGAAGTAGAGCTTTCTCAATTTTTGAAATAGATTTTATAAGAAATGCCATATGTAACATACGTAGCTGAGGAATTGGCAATAGTGTCAATCAACAACATGCCTGGGGATCTTTTTCAACTCTTGTCATTTACTCTACTTGTATTTTATAGTCTTCAATCCAAGAATTTCTCCGACGCTGCACAATCCGATAACGACTTCAATTGCTTCCTTCATAATAAGATAGGGTTTATCCAATATAATGCTACCATCCTTGAATTTTCTCACAAGGAACATGATAAATTATTTGTCAGCAAACCAAGGGAATTCTCCCCATAAATCCAAACCTAGGGTTTGTAAGTTCCACAAATTGCTCGGTTCCAGCCCTAATTCCATCTTCATAATTTTGCAATGATCGAATTCATCCAACTCAACTCCTTTTAACTTCAGAGGGACATTCCCACTCAATCCTCTATTAGAGATTTCCATTATAGCTCTCAAAATTCAACAAGAGATTCTTGTATTACCTTCCTCTATAATTGTGAGAGAGGGAAACTTCCGTCACTTGCTTTCAGATGTTCACAATGTTCTCTCAAAGGGCTTCAAATCTCTTCAGAAATGCTTTGAGAGAGTTCCAAATCGCACTACAAATCCTTTGAATGTATTTGATGATCAAAAATATTTGTGAAATTTCCTTTATACTCCATCATTTTTTCCCTAACTTACGTTAATTCCAAAAAGCTGACAAACTTCTCTTCCACTTACATTGAGAAACCCTAATTTACTCCGCAAAAGAATGTGATCGCTCTTTTTCTTCCAGTTTCTTTTGCAACAATTTTGTCCTTTTATTCCTTGTAACATATCCATGTGCCAACACTTGATATGCTATAATTCCAGGGGTTTAATTGATTTTTTGATAAAGCTCCCCCTAAGACTATGCTAGGTCTAGTTCCTAGAGGATTCATCTGCACCGGATGAGGGTACAGACGCATCGATAGTTTCTGATTCTTCTTTCTTTTCCATATCTTTCTCATTTCCTACTTAACTTCCTCATCAATATTTTCCACCAGTTTATTATCTTCCACCTGAGCAGACTATTTTTCCTTTCTATTTCTACACACTTTTGAAATATGTCCCGATTTCTTGTAATAGTAACATAAAATATTTCTTTGGCTTGTCTGGTTTCCATTAGTCCCCATTCTACATTGATTCGCTTTATGTCCAAACATGTTATAGGTATAGAAATAGCCATTACATGATTGATTTATACTTTTTCCATTGAACCTATTCATTATCATCTTTACCAAAGATCTGCACTCAATAGCTTTATGTCCGATCTTCTTGCATGTATAACATTGTTCGAAGAAGGGACCAATAAACTGATTCATCCTAATCCTACACTCAGTTGCCTTATGACTAAATTTATTACATGAAAAAAAAACACCATTGAATGATGAGTACCTTTGTGCATTTGGTTGTTTGATAGGTGATCTCCTTCTAGATTTTCTTTTCTGCTTTCCTTTATCTTGGGTCTTCTGATTGATTATTGGATTTGAGTTCTACATTTTTTTCATCAGCTTCATTACCTAATCCAATTTTTTCTTTAGAAGGTTTTTGTCCGGCTATTAATTCATCAAGCTTGGTGGAGCTTGTCTTTAAATCCTCTTCACAAATTTTTGCTTTCTCAAGTTCTATTTTCAGATTCATCACTTCCTATTAAAGCCTAGAGCAAACATCAACTTTGCGTTGTATTACTGTTTTCAAGCATTCTTCAACTTTCTTCTTTTCATCTATCTTCAACTTTAGTCTGGTATTCTCATCATTTGCTTGTTTCAATTCCTCACTCAATTCTCTATATCTTTCTTTATTTTTTTAAGTTCTTTTTCAATTTCCGGATGCATTCATTTGCTTCATCTAGATTTTCCTTCAGGTCTCTGTTTTCAATTTTAGCCTTGTCAAGATCTTCAAGGGTAGTCCGAAGCTCTTCTTTATCTATTTTTTCAATCTGCAGGATCTTCTCAAGCTGTTAGACTTCTCTAGAGGAACCAAAGCTCTATACCAATTGTTGAATAAACCAGATACTGAGAGGGGGGGGGGTGAATCAGTATCCACACAAAATTATTGAACAAATACTTCTAATTCCTTCGCAGTAAAGAACAAAAAAAGAAGAGATTCCACAACACAAGAACACCGGATTTTTCGTGGAAAACCCAATGAGGGAAAAACCACGGTGAGGATTAGCTCATAATATATATATATATATATATATATATATATATATATATATATATATATATAGTTATTTCAATACAGGTTACAAGGAGGCTCACTGCTTACAAGGAATCACTATCCAAACGTGGAGGCTCACTACCTACAAAAACATGTAAACAAAAATGGCTAACCACCAGGGTTGAACTGAGAAGTTACACCACATGTGCAATTTCAGTTCTATGATGCTCAGAGTATTCGCTTGCATGACAACCGACGTTTAAACTTCTATTTGCATACTTCGCTTACCACACCTTTTTGAATATTGCTTACACCTTTTCTTATCTACGTTCATCTTCAAACCATCTTGCATATATACCTGATATATCTACATGCATCAATTAGGTCGGCCTAATTGGATGCAATTCATATTTTCAAAATGATAGCTTGTCGGCTTCATATAAATCTTTTCTAAAATTCACCCGTGTCATGCAACATCATGTCGGCTAGGACTAAGGCTAGGTCTCACATATAATCCACAAATTATGTATAGTAATAAACTGAATATTAGGTCGACCATGATTAACTTAATACCCAATGTAATCACAAAAACCAATACCAACACACTGTCCAATCATATGAACATATGAGTATACATACATACATTCTTCCAACAATCATAAACCTTTTCCCAAAACCTTAGATCATACTTATTACTAGAGAGAATATGCAGACCAAAATACCAGAGCAAATACTAGATGAGATAAGCTTGCTATTCAGACTGGTACAAGGTACCAGACCAACATGGTGACATCAATGACAATATAAGACATACTTCCAATAGGAACATGAACAAAGCATATAACTTCAAAATTTATGGCTAATCAAAGGATATTCTTAGCCACCAAATTTAACCTCCTATAGTAATCCTAAAAAAAATCTATTTAGAAGGTTGACAAGAATCATAGAGTGAGCCTCACATATTTTTTTTTTCCAACCACTAGCACAAGATCTCTCAAGACTATAGAGGATAGCCCAAGCTTCCATATGATCATTAGAATGAGTACCCAAAAAGAAGAGAAAAAAATAAACAAATCTTGCATTGTCACGACCAATACCACAAAATCCTTTTGGACTCATGTGCATCGATTTTAAAGAAATCATTAGGAGGAGGGTCCTGTTATGTGAATGGTTCACCTTTTTGACATGATAAAATCTAGAGATAGATTTTTCCTATGAAGAAGAAGAAGAAAATGATAATTCCTAGTGATTAATAATGTGAAGATTAGGAGAAGAAAGAGGGATTTCATCACCAAATATAGCCTCATTAGTCTCCTTGAGCATACTCTTTATTTTATTCCAAACTTGGCTAACTTCCTTTCACACATTTTGGAATATGCAATAATTTATTTCTAGCCAAATTTTCCATAGAACAAACAAGGGATCAAAATCCCAAGCAAATAAAAGAAAAGAAGTTGGAGTAGGGAGCCCACCCAAAATATTCCATAACTTAGATAGGGAAGTGAATGAATACAAGGTCTATTTCATAGTTTCCAACAAAGATTCCATAATTTAGTAGAGAAGTGGAACTGAAAGAAAAAGGTGATTCATACCTTCTTCATTAGTGTCACAAAGAACACAAATGGAAGGCCCATGGAAACCTTTCTTACAAATATTTTACCAGGTTAGGTTCTTGTTTTGAATTAGCAACCATAAAAATAAATTACACGTATGCTTACCTGTGGATGATGAAAATATGAATAATGTAAAATAGGAAGAATGCAATGAAAGTACTAAATTCATACTCAACAATAATTCAATAAAGCTTAAGATCTATCTATGAATCAAATAATGAACAATTATACCATAACAAAGACTTTGATTTTCTCCATTTTTTCTTCGAGATTTGTTTGAGAGCTTGATATGTGGGTTTCTCTTGAAAATAACATAACCATGATAGCACAATATTTGAAATGATAATGATATATGCTCAAAGATAATAGATAGATAAGAGAGATAGATATTAATAGATATTTATATGAACTTTGTTACACCTCGTTGCTAATTTACCCAATTACTTTAACCTATATGTTCAAATGTGGATTAATGCATGAATTATGTCATTATAGTATTTGACAGCTAAATGAAATGAATGAATATGCAATATGATGAAACTAATTTTAAATGCTTATATGATGTTTAAGATATATTGTGAATATGATTTATATGTTATCAACTAACTACAAACATGTTGATCTAAGTTGGATGCAGGAAAGTTCAAACCCTCTAGAGGGAGAGGGAAAGTATCATCTAGGAGAAGAGTTGGTATTTGGAATGTTGGGTATTGCTATGAGTAGATACACACACTCACTCATTTAGGTTATTTAGAACCTTGTCAGTCTAGTTCAAGTATTGAGTTAATAAAGTCTTAAACCTAAGTTGAAAGGATAAGTGTCACACCCCATCTTGTTATTACTGATTTACTTTTACCTTCATAGGTAAATAGGATGGTAAATGTAATCATGATTTGGATATGCTTGCTAAAAATGGAATACTGAAATAGGTATTATATGAAAGTGTTGATAAATGCTTAATATGGCTTTGAAAGAGTAAATATGTTTACATTGATTGCTATATGAATATGCTAAAGTTTATGCTGCATATGGATTTATTATGAACATCTAACTACCATTGCATATGTGCTAAGCTAGTTACAGGGACAGGTTCAATCCTACGAAAGGGAGGGGAAGTATCACTCAGGATAAGTGATTGGTCGGGTAACCTTTACGAAACCTATATGAGCTTATACACATACTCACATTAGAATGGTTGAGTCTAGAAATAGTGTTTGGAATTGGTAAGCCATCCTTAAGTATGATGTGTTTGCATTAGTAAGGGTCTTGACTACTATTGAGTGCATTCTTGGATGATGTTTATATGTTTGGAGCTTATGAGTTCTTCCTTATTTTACTATGCTTGATTGATGAGTGGAATATATGTTGAATGTATATATATATATGTATGTGAATGAATGTCAACAATAGACCATACACATGGAGTAACACGTGCATGAGAGTACTTAGGTATACATAACTATGTGCACTTATGAATGGGTTTCTTATGAGTACAAAGTTATCAAAAGGACAAAGAGACATGAACATATATATGTATATATGCATCATGTGGATATATGTCCATCAATAGAATAAGTGAGTATATGTGAATGATTGTTTAATAAATTGTGTGTATTGGAAGTATATGCATATATGCATATGTATATGCAAATGTCAATATACATGTATATGTCAACACGAATGATGAGTGACTATACGGGTATACTGATATATGTATAAGTATGCATATGTGTATATAAGTTATTTAATATGGTATTATTGTGAATATATCACTTGGTCGTAATCGTTTGATTATCGAATGGATTATTTCTATATTTCTTTGAATGATATATATATATATATATATATATATGTATACATATGTGTGTGGATATATATATACACACATGAGCATTAATTCTTATTAGAGAAGTGCATATATATATTATATATATGTATATGTGTATGTATATACACACACATATTATTCAATGGAAATGATGATTTGAATGTGTGCATTCGAGATATCAAATGATGTATGTTTACTATCATATAAGTTGATAAATAAATATAGGTATATATAATGATTACTATATAAATGAAAAGGGAAAAGTGTATGTACACATGACATGTAGAAAATGGAACAACTCAAGTTCAAAATAGCGTAGCCAACATTATGGCTTAGTCATATAATAATAGTGCTAAGTAATGTAATGTTGACCATGGATGTGTTAGCGCACAAGCAACATATAATATATATTTGTATATAATTTATGCAGAATATAAAAACCGATTTATATATATAGTATGCAAAATATTGCAGGTCGGTTTATACACATAATGCGCATAAGATAAATGCTAATTTATGTGCAACAATAAAGGTCGATATAGAAGTAAACAATAGTTGATGCTTATGAAATGAATCTTTATTATTTAAACAACAATTTACTCCACGCTGATAATTTTTTTATCTATGAAGTAAAGCGATGGAATATAGAGCCAAAGTCATAAAATATTATGAATGCTTGATAATAGGAAAAGAAAATAGCAAGGCACAAATTGGTCAAAGCACCATTTATATGCTAAAGCAACTCATTTTCCTCTATTTCTCAACAAAGCTATGACCAAGTTAATATAGCATAAGTGTCGTCTGAATTTGAAGACTGTTTCAAAGAGAGTTAAACTACACCAAAGTAATAGGAAGTGGTTGCATACTTGGCACCAAATTATGAAGTTTTATTTTCTATAGAAGTCCATTTTTTTTGCAATTCGACTGTCATCATTTTGGCATGATCACATTTGAATTGGTCTTTTGCTGTTGTCAAGTAGAAGGGTCGATCTATAGCTTTTTGTGCTGAGTTTTCACTTAGTTTTCTGCCACCTTTGAGCTAAGTAGAGTGAGTCGACTTGTATGGAGAAAGCTGTCAATTAGCATGCCTTTTTTGTAGGCTGCAAAGTCTCCATTTTTTGTATAAATAGAGAGGCTATTTCTATCATTTGGACACACTATTCTACAATGTTTTCTACAAATTTACTCTGCTGCATTATTTATGTGAGAATTGAGAGTTATTTTGTGAGAGCTAGGAGTTATTCTTTGAGAGAGCATTGCATTATTTTGAGTAAGAGGCTACAATGAGGAATTGCTTTGGATTGATAAAGTAAAGCTAGGAAGTTCTTGTAGAAAGGTTGTGCATCAAGTCAGTCAGTTGGTTTAGAATATTATAAGCATGAGGATCTAGTCTTCTCTTATTTTGTCTTTATTTATGAAAGATAGAGAATTTAATGCTTTATATGAACTTCTTGAGGATACTTGCATTAGGAAGTCATAGCATTTGCTTTGGAAGGGAAAAGAAGTTGTTTTATGCTTTTCTATGAAAGTGCTTGTATTTACTCCATAATAGGAGTGTTTTTTTGTCATTAGTATTATGTACTAATAATGATGAAACGAGAATAGCTTAAGGGTTATTCATAATGTGAAACGTATCAATGTCACGAAGTGACTTGACACTATTGGATTATGATGTTAGGAAACCTTATGAATGATAAGGTTTAGATGTACATCAATAGTTTGGAAGAAATTATAGGATGAGTCATTGCTAATCTATATTTGTATGATCATTTGATCATTGCTTAACTACTGATAACACCCTAGGTTGGGAGTAACCTATTTGGGTTGAGAAGTATATTGAAACCTACGTTGAGATTAATCTATTAGGTTGGAATATTTACTTGATTACTCATTGGAGCTAATAGGTTAAAAATAATTATCTTGGATGGGTTGTATGTTGTTCTTGGTGGAACACATGGGTTAGGTTAACCTAATTGATTACACTGATTATTGATTATATCCAGGATTGGGGTAAACTAAGGTTGAGACTCACCTATGTGAATAAGTAAATCACTTGAGTTTATGAGATACTATGTGTATGGAGTCATAGGTGGGATTTCCTATTGAGTTAAAGTTGCTACTTTTTTAGTTGCTTTACACTCTTGAGAAGAAGTCATATTGTTGAAAATATTCTACTCTTAAATGATCCTTTTTACTAAGGAGATTACACTATTGAATGGAATCATCTATTGATATGATTATTCTTCGATTGAGGTCATTCATGGAAGAGAATACTCTCTTGATGAGAGTCATGTAATAACGTGGAGTATTGATGAATTAAGTCAATTATTTATGAGTATTTAATCTATGGTTAGATAAAGCTTATGAGATAAACTTTAGATTATAAAGTTATACTTGGGACTAGATTGTCTATTGAAGAGAAAAATTTGTTTACACAAAGTTAATTTATAAACTAGAAAATCTCATATGTTATTGTGAACCCCAATCATAGACCTACACAAACATAGCAAATAAACACAATATTAGATTTATATGCAAGTTAGAACAAAGGTTCCCCATGAAATTCATTTACAATGCTCAAAATAGGAAGAAATGAAGAACAAAACATGAAAACTAATTGAAATCCTATTTAAACATGCAAACACTCAATCCCATGGGGGAATTGGTGCCAATTATGTGTAGAAATTGGCCCTTTCCCAACTCCTATGATGCAATGTTGATGAATGATGCCCTTTGGTGAAGATTCAATGGAGCTCCATGATGAAAAATCTGCATAACCTAGCTAAGATCTTAATAAAATGGATGAAATTGAGTATAGTGAGTTTACTCAAATTGTGGATGATCAAATGAGGAGAAAAGCCTCTTATTTATAGATGAGATTGAGAGAAGAATAGAAAAAATGGATGAATGTGGGATCATTCAATATCCAATGGCCAAGTGCCACTTGTCAAGATGTGAATGGAGGAATGTTGTGCACATTTTGATGAATGAGCCAATACATGATAGTAGGTGGATTTTCAAATTCATGAAATGACTTGTTGAAGAGGGAAAGAAAATGACTTAAATGCCACTTGGATCAATGTACAAGGACATGTAAGAGGAATGAATATCTTGTTGGAAGGACAAATCCACTTGGAGGGATTTTCAAAATTTGGAGGAATATTCTCAAAGGATGCCAAGTTGAAAGAAAATAGGGATTTAATAAATCAATTAAATGTATTTTCTTGTGCAAGTGGAAAAATCTAGAGAAATTAAGTGAGTGGGATTAAATTAATCAAGGGTTAATTAATTTAATGAGGGATCAGGTGATGTGATTATTTGATTTAGATTTATGGGTTGATTTAAATCAAAAGATGAGAATTAGATTTAGATTTAATTAAATAAAGGATTTGATTTATTTAATTAAAGAGGGATGATGATGTTAGATCAAATTAAATAAGGTTTAATTTATTTAATTTAATGAGACAACTTTGGAGGTTTAATTAAATAAAATGAATTATTTAATTAAATAGAGACATAGGGTTAATTAAATCAAATTGATTAATTTAATTAACATGAGAGAATGACTTAATCAGATAAATAATGATTTATTTAGTTAAGGGATAAAAATGTAATCACAAGCTTAAGATGATGATTTAGGATGAAATGATGTTAGTAATTAGGATCAAGTGTGTTGGTATATTTTCCATGTCTACATTTTTCCCCTCTTTGAAGCAATGCACTTGTTGCATTGGTTCAAAGAATAAACTGCTGTGATCAAAGCTTAAATTTTTTTTTATTTTTTAGATGCCCCACTGCTGCCTCGGCGAGAAGAATTATGTTGGTATACTGCCCCCTCGAGAGATTAGACAAAAATTTGGATTTTTGGGTGATCTCGTAAAAAAAGAGGACAAGGTACCCGACGGGTCCAGAAAGGTTCCAAGATGCCAAAAAATGTGTTAAAACACCAAAAATGATGCAAAATGGCCCTTGGTTGCTCAAAAAATAGGATCGGGGGTTCGAAACCCTAGCTGGATGGCTAAATTTAGTCAAAAACCCCTAATTTCTAGGCTTAAATAGACCCTAAGGGGTTATTTTCAAATCATTTTCACACTTAGCATTTCTT
The DNA here is from genome assembly GCA_007115665.2 of Sequoiadendron giganteum. NCBI lineage: Eukaryota > Viridiplantae > Streptophyta > Pinopsida > Cupressales > Cupressaceae > Sequoiadendron > Sequoiadendron giganteum. The sequence continues at coordinate 840,249,765 of CM021101.1, read as the reverse complement.
TTTTTTGCATTTTGAGCTTTGAGTCTTGATCGAAATGGCGCAAAGATTGCTTCCTCGACACATGTCAGAGAGAGTATGAGTGCACCAGTGGCTAGTCAACACAAGACCCGTGGTATGTACCCCTTCCCTGACTTGTGATTTTGATTTTATTTATGCATTAAATAGGGTCAAAGTCAAATTAGAGTCAATCGGTGCTATATTGCACTGTTGAAAATGCAAAATCGGCGCCACACGGTCTCAAAGTGTGTTGCATGTGTGAAGAGCACCACCGCGCCATAATTTAGAAATTAGGGTTTTGGGTTTAAGTCGACCACATATGAGAACTATGTCGTTGTGGGCCTCTTTGGAATTTAGGACTCAGGAGCATGGTCAAACTGTGCTTCCGCGATGTAGTTTGGAATTTGCAAACTGTGCCGCAATTGCAAACATGACCGCAATTGCTATTTGATTTACAAAAACTTAGTTCTAGGGCCCAATTTTTTTTGAAACTTGACATCATGGCTTTCCTTGTGCAAGAGGACCTCGGGATACTACAATCACGAGAGCACTAGTCCCAAGTACTGAGTCGGTTAGTCGGTATGCACAATTTGCTCTAGGACCACCTTGGGGCAATAAGGCTCTGGTATGTTGCTTATGCACATCCTGTTCGGACTCACTTAGGGATGATGGCAGCCTTGGTGGAGCAATGGCACAGTGAGACATCGTCATTTCAATTGCTGACAGGAGAGGCTACCATTACACTGGAGGATGTATGGCATATCCTCTAATTTCCCATCCATGGAGAGAGGGTCATATACAATGTGGATTCCAGGAGGGATTCTTGTTATGAGATCATGGAGCTTGAGGCGATCATCTTCTCTGAGGGGAAAATAGATCTAGAGAGATATAGGGGCACAATGCCCACTTTTAGAATTATTGTTGCTGCCATCATATCAGGACTTGTGGCACCAGATCAACATGGCCGATATTTCAGTCTGGGCTATGGATTGGTATGGGAGTAGATGCTCTTCAGGAGAGAGTGATTTTCCTGAGGGCCAGTGATGTTGGCCTCTCTTTATAGAGATTTGCATGAGTTTGCGTATTTAGACAGTAGGGCCATCAAGACTGGTGTTAAATTGTTGCATTTTTGGGCATGGGAGCGGATTGCAGTGCTTTTCCCTCGGGTTACACCAGTTGCCTTAGAGCTAGATGATCCGATCGTCTGGTGCTATGGTGGTGCACAAATCACTTTCGGACATACAGGGGCCGATGGTATTATGCACTGGAGGAGAGTCATCGATGAGATCACAATTTTTAATTGGAGGCCTTGGCTTGGGATGGGTCCATGGTTCGATGATGCTCAATAGTTTTTCTTTGCTCGTTAGGATAGATTGATGCAGGGCAAAGAGCACACCATGATCGAGAGATACCTACCAGATAGAGTGGCTTGGCAATTCAGAGATGTACAAGACATGCCTGATGACTAGTACATGGCCATCTTTGACCGTACCAAAAGGGAGATTGCATGGGGTAGACCCATCCCTATAGATGAGGCAGTGAAATCCTTTTGGTAGTTAGTGGCTATGCCGTGGCCATACGATTAGGGACATGGTGATGGAGGGGTGACATAGGTGTACAAAGATTGGTTCAGACCCCCCTTGAGGTTGACAGATGTAGGTGCAGTGCTTGCACGATGGAGACCCAAGGGCCAATCAATAGGCTGAGGTCGAGGATAGGGAGGCAGAGGGGATGGGGACGAAGATGGGGTGCTAGGAGGAGGACCACCTCCACATCAGACACCACCCCAAATGCAACTAGAATAGACACCTCCCTAGGTGCAGACACTAGTTAGAGATCAGGCACACCAGACACCTCCTTGAGATCAGCCCAGAGGTGGGGACAAAGAGGTCCCACAAAAGAAGCCACCAGTTTAGCGAGATCACCGAGATGCTTTGATTCAGCAGCTGCAGGCACAAGTGTAGGTTTTGACAGGTGAGAGGGATCAAGCTAGGCAACAGGTTTTGGTAGTTATTGCTGAGAGAGACTAAGCACATTCAAAGTGGGATTAGGAGATAGGTTGGAGGTAGCAGCTTGAGAGCATGGCCTCCTCATCCTAGGGCACAAAAATATCCTTCCGGGCATACCAGGAGGTGGTTAGAGAGGCAGAGTACTATCGACAACATTTTAGGCAGGCAGTGCCACCAATAGGCTGAGTGACAAATTTTTCACAGCAGATAGGCATGAGGCCACCTAAGGATCATGCTGAGAGTCAAGAGGGTGAGGGGTTCAACTAGCAGGGTTAGCTCCACATTTTGATCACAGGAAATATCCATTTTTGATTCATGGGCTCTGATTTGTTATTGCCCCTATTGTACCCTATACATTTGATCCTGGTTTTGTACCATGACAGTTACCCATGTTTATATATATATATATATGAGATTTTGATTTATGAGATGTCCTATTTCATTTGCGATGGATGGATGCATTTAATTCCTGTGTGTTGCGGTGTGATGCAGCGATTATGGATGCATTTTTTCTAAATTTTCTATGCATTTTATGGTGACGATGTATGGATGCAATTATGATATGCAAAATGGTTTCCATATTATGCCTCTAATGGTTCATGCGATGCATTATGACTTATGGAATGTAGTTGATGATAATGTTTTTGTTTCCTTTTCTTATGCATGATTTTATGAATGATAGATGGATGTTATGATGATACTTATGTGATTATGCAAAATGAATGTGAAATGATACATGCAATGCAATGATTCTTCTAACGAATGCAATGTTATGAAATAATGTTGTATGATGAGTAATGAATTTTAATGATAATGATGATGCAATACCCTTGTTTTATGCAATAGTTCCCTATGATATGTGATACTATGTGATTTATGTAATGGATGTTTTTGAATGCAAATGATAATGCAAGATGATTTATGATACAGTGTTTTATGATGATGATTATGTGATGTAATGGATGAACATCGTTATGCAAGATGATTTATGAGATGATGCTTTATGAAATGTAATGGTAATATAATAATGAAATGATAATGACATGTAATGCATGTAAATGATAATGGTTATGCATAATGAGGTTATTATGATATGATGTGCATATGGATATGATAATGATGAAACATATGATAATTTATGCCATGTATAACTTAATAATGCCTATGTAATAATGTAATGTAAATGATTCTATATTAACAATGAAATGCAATGCATCTATATTTCCTACATGATATACATTATGTAAATGATTGGTGGATGTAGGGCGAATGCATTCTAGTAATGTTTTTTGAGTAACTATCATGGCACCATGTTAGTATGGAAAGGAGATAGAAGAAAAAAGATCCCACAAGCTTATCTTATGATGATGGTGATAATGATACCAGGAGTTGGGATTTTAAAAGGGCCAATTACTTTATGTTTGATAACACACACAGGTACGATGCATCAAGGTATTAAGAACCAGGATGGCGTTGTACGTAGTGCAATGGAATTTGACTCATCAATTAGATAGGAGTATTCCTGTTCACACTTGACATGCAAAATATCATTCAGAATGCAGTTCAGATGTTCTAGATATCTCAAACCAAAACATAAAAAGGAAAGACTTCCTATGTGGTCAACAAGATACTTAAAACACCTTCCCTACAAACCAAACAAAGCACACATGACCAAGTTATTTTACAAGAACATATAACAATCATAGTAGATAAAAAGATATTGATTGTTGCCCTATTCATTTCTCTCTAAAACATTATGATTAGGCATCATCGAGAGGACCTTGGAATGAACGCAAAATAAGAGAAGTAAAAAAGACCAAGATAAAGTAAACAAACAAGCTAATGTTCTTCATATCACTAGACAATAATAAACTATGGTGATGCCTGATGTCGATGTCTATTGTAGGAAGGATGCATCCTAGGACATGTTATTAGATGATTTTGGGATTTGATTGGATGATAAGCTATTGATACTCCGAGTTGATAAACTTGCTTGCTTACTGACCTAAACTTGAGACTTTGACGATTGGGTTTTCACTTTTGAACCTGCTAGACTTGCTTCCGATTGACTTACCAAAGGATGAAAATGATGATTGATTTATTATGAGTGGATGATTATTGCGGGTGAAAGTGAGATGAGATGGATGCACCATTTTGGGTTTTTTCAAACATTTGGATGTTTTTGGTGTTTTGAAATGTTTTGAGGCTATTTTTGGTATTTTGAGATTTTTCAATTTTTTTGGATTTTTGAGATTTTGACCAAGAGACTAACTTAAAGACCTATCCTAGGGGTCTTGGGAGCTGATCAACATATTAGCCTTGCCTACGTTATACACGTAGAGACCACATAGTTCAACTGACATAGATTTGATTATTGATTAGATAGATGGGCAAATGGATTGCCATTTCATTGCGATGGATGCCTAAAGGATTGACCTAAAATATCTCACAAGATGATCAAGGATCACCCTTGCCTACGTTCAAGCTTAGAGATGATGTAGTTTGGTTGGATGAATCTGCTAACATGATTTTTAGATTTTTGAGATGTTTTGGATTTTTATATGATTGGGATGTTTTTGGATATTTGATGGATTTTCTGATATTTTTGGATTTTTGATGGATATTTTGATTTTAAGGAAGATCGCAAGAATATACACGAATTTGATTTGATGAAGGTACAGGAACATGCCCCCAACATGATGTGATAGAATAATTCGATATAGGAAGGACAAACTGACCTTAGGAATATACCAAGTAGTACTAGGATGGAACATGATACAAACATAGGATCAAGCTATGGTACAGATGCAAATGAATGGTGGAAGGATAAATGGAATGTAATAGATAAGTGAGTGAGCTGCAAAGATCCTGGTGAATTGAGAGTGCTTTATTTATGCTTGGTGCCTGTTTTCTAGGTTTTCACCAAGGTACTTGACCAAAGCGCCACTGAAGTGGTTTTCACTAGAGGATGACTTTTTCTTTATTATTTTAATCCTTTTTTTTGTTTTTTTTTTGGATTTTTATATTTTTATATTTTTTTGTTGTCACCAAGATGCCTGTTTACTAGGTTTTCATCAGGGTGACTATTATTTCAAGATATTTTCTGATTTTTTTTAATTTTTTGGTTCTATACCTTGAAATATTTTAGGCATAAAACTTTTTAAGATGGGAGTTGTTCATGGGCTCCTGCAGAGGTTCACCTTTCGATGTTTATAACTGATAGGATCCTGAATTATAGCTCATTGTGATGATGAAAGGGCCCAACCAGTTGGGCTCAAACTTTCCCTTACTCTCTGGATTTGGCAGGTTTTTTTGATTCTCCTTTAGTACTAGCTCACCGACTTGGAAGGTCTGCCTTTGTTATAGGTACATTTCAGGCGGTTTTGATAGACTTCTAAGTGATTTAGGGTATTCATGCGCCACTCATCTAATAGCTCCAACTCATTTAGTCGTGAGACCTGGTATTACTCATTTGTAATGAGATTTTGTAGTGATATCCTCAGGGTTGGGAGCTCGATCTCAATGGGGAGGATGGCTTCTGATCCATAGACCAGGGAGAATGGGGTGGCACCTATTGGTGTGAAAATACTAGTGCGGTAGGCCCATAAGGTGGGATTTAGCTATAGATCCCAGCCATGACCAGCGTCATTGACTATTTAATTAAGGATTTTCAAGATAGTTTTATTGGTGGCTTCTGCTTGGCCATTGCCCTGGGGATAATATGGAGAGGAAAAGCGATGTTAGATGTTGATTTTTTGGAAAAGGTCATGGACATCCTAATTTTTAAAAGGTGTCCCATTATCTAAGATAATGGCTTGGGGGACACCGTATCAAAAAATGAGGTAGTTCAGGATGAATTTAGATATATGCTTTCCATTTATGTAGGTCATGGGAATGGATTCGACCCACTTTGTGAAGTTCTCCATGGTGGTGATGATGAATTTATGGCCATTGGATGAGGTGGGGGTGATTTTACTGATGAGATTGAACCCCCACTATGAAAAGGGCTAAGGTGTGACAATGGGATGAGGCTCCTGAGTTGGTGCATAGATGAGGTCCCCATGCTGTTGACACTGCAAACATTTTCTGACAAATTCATGTGCGTCCCTTTCCATTTTGGGCCAATAGTATCCAGTCCTCAACAATTTCTTAGCCAAAGTTATACCACTCGAGTGCAAACCACAAATGCTATTATGTACCTTGGTTAAAGTAGTCAGGGCTTCCTCAGTATTTAGGAAATGTAATAGGGTCCCTTCGATGCTCCTAAAATAGAGGGTTTCTCCTAGGATGAAAAAGAGGGTTGAATTCTTGACGAAGGCTCGTTTAAGGTTCAGGGTTATGTCAACAAGGAGGACTCCTATTCTCAAGTAGGTGTAAATGTCATGGTACCAAGGATCACCGAGATTAATGATTTCACACAAAAATTCAGACTCTGGTACCTCAAATGCTGGTATGAGAAGCTTCTCTACAAGGAATTCCTATTTTGGGATGTTGTGCGAGATTTCCAAGAGTGATCCAATTATAGCCATTGCATCCGCTGCTCTATTATTTTCTTCGGGTAGCTGTTCAAATGTAATATCAATGAATGACTCTTTGAGGCTCTCCACCAATTTCTTGTATGGAGTCAATTTATCATCCTTCATTTGATATTTATTTTTTACTTGATTGATTATGAGCTGAGAGTCCCTATACACCTTAAGATCCATAATCTACCACTGCACCACAATCCTTAAGCCTATGACGAGAGCCTCATACTCTACTATGTTATTTATGCATGGGAATGATAGCTTGTAGGATTTGGGTATGTAGTCTCCTTGGGGAGTGATGAAGAAAATTCTTGCTCCCAACCCATGTTGTGTGTAGGATTCATCAAAATACATCTTCCAGTGGTCTGCTATTCTTAGGCTGAAAATTGATTCATCGAGAAACTTTGAGATAAGTGGGTTTTCTGCATATATAGGTTCCTTCGCTAATTGATCCACAATTACTTGTCCCTTGATTTCCTTGTGCTCTAAATATTCAATGTCATGTTTTTTCAATATCATGACCCACTTGGCTATCCATCCTGTGAGAGTGGCTTTTGGAAAGTAGGTACTTGAGTGGATCTATCTTTGCGATTAGCTTGATCTGATGAGCCAACATGTAGTGTCTGAACTTCTGAGCTACAAATATGATTGCTAGACAAGCTTTCTCAATAGGTGTATAGTTTAGCTCGTGTCCTACCATGGTACTATTGATGTAGTATATAGCCCTTTTTGTTCCGTTTTCATCATGTTGGGCTAAGATAGCGCCAAGGGCTACCATTGTTGCTGATATGTATAGAATCAATGGTTTGCCTTGAATTGGCGGCATCAGAATTGGTGGTGTGAGTAGGTATTCCTTTATTTTTTTGAATGCTTGGTCACATTTGTCATCCCACTTATATGCTACCCCCTTGTGGAGTAGATGTGAATATGGGATTTTTTTGTCTGCTAGCTGTGCTATGAATCTGTGGATAGACTGAAGCCTTCCTTGTAAACCTCTTAGCTATTTTAGTGTCCTGGGTGCTTCCATTTCAAGGATCACCTTGACTTTGGTAGGATCTACCTTGATTCCTCTCATTGACATGATATACCCCAGGAGCTTGCCAAATTGCACTCCGAAGATGCACTTCTTTGGCTTGAGTCGAACCTTGTACTTTTTCAACCTATCAAAAATGGAACTCAAAGCTGATATGTGGTCTTGTATTTTCCTTGATTTAGCCAATATGTAATCCACATAATCCTCCACGGTCTTATGAATCATGTCGTGAAAGATCAATGTCATGGTTCTCTTAAAATTTGCACTTGCATTCTTTAGCCCAAATGGTATCATGTTCCAGTAGTAGGTCCCCCATGGACATGTGAACGCTATCTTGTGTTGGTCCTCCTTTGCTATCATGATCTGGTTATATCCTAAGAACCCGTCCATTAGTGATAGCATCTCATGTCCGACCGTCATATCCACTATCATGTCAATGTTTGGTAGTGGGAAATCATCCTTGGGACACGCTTTGTTTAGGTTTCTGAAATCAGTACAGATGCGGATGCCCCCATTTGGCTTTGAAACTGGTACAAGATTTGATTCTGGATAATCAATTGGGTGTATGAAACCAACATCCAAGAGTTTCTGTAATTCCATTTTGACTAGCAAGGCTATTTGAGGATGCATCTTTCTGAGCTTTTGTCTTACAGGTTTTGCCTTAGGATATACAACCAAGTGATGAATGAATACCTCTAGATCAAGCCCAGGCATGTCAGCATAGGTCCATGAAAAATTTACCTTTCTTTCTTTCAGAAATACAACTAAGAGTTCCTATTCTTCTGTGAGAAGGGATTTAGCATAGAAAGTTATGTGCGGTAGCTCCTCTGTTCCTAGGTTGACATGATTGCATTGTTTTGTTAGGATTGCTGATTTTTCTTGATGAAGTTTAATGAGGGGAAGATTGAATCCTTCATCCTCCAGTGCCTTAGATATTTTTTCACCATTGGATGCGTCCTTTATTTTTACTTTTTTATGGTCAGAGAGTGCCACAGTGTGGTTTTCACTCAAGGACCTTGAGATTATTCTCAATTTATCACTTTTGCAACTGAAGGATTCAATCATCTCCCCATAATAGGCTTGAGTGTCTAGTGTGATGTCAAATCCAGCCTTATGATCTCCGTATGGTACTGTATCCCTCAATCCCATGAACTCTGAGAGTGCTTCATCATTTTCAAACGTGTACAAAATCGGTGGTCCCCGTTGGTCACGATCGATGAGTTGGGGGTATACTAATTTTATCTCATGGGTTTGGTGGTCCAACTCAAAGGATAAGGTACTGATCATGAGGAGGGAGGAATATTCAAAAAGCATGGGTAAGCCAGTTACGGTATCGTCATCATCACTACTACTACAAACATCAGTCACATCAAAGGTGAAGTTATCTAAGGGTAGACCTGTGGATCCTGGTAGTCGTAGGGTGCCTGCCATTAACTGAGGGGGAGTCTTGATTGATCTAACTAGAGGACTGCGACCATGTATGGTTATACTTGAAGGGGTACATCCAAGGCCAAGATTTTTAATTCGTTTCTCAAAAATGATGGGCTCCAGTCAGCCTTGCTATTCCTCCCAAGAATTTCATTTCTATTGTAGCCCATACCAAGCATCACCTGTAACCCTTTGCTTCTTTCATCCATGGGAAGATTAGGTGCAGGCCTTTCATATTGATATAGTGAGCTTGAAATGTATCTTTCATCTACTGTCTCCTGACTTAGATCCCCCAACATCAAAATCTAGAAGGGCCCACTCTAAAAGTTTGCGAGGGTTTTTTAGCTAGTTGGGGTCATCCATGTGACCTAGGAGATTGAGGTAACTCTCCTATGAAAAAATCATTCTTATTCATCCTATAATCCCCACACCCATTGTCTTGGATCATGAACTTGATGTTAGATATGTTAGGGATGGAGGGTGTCTTTGTCCCAAAAGTGGAGGCTATGATGGATGGATCTATGTATGGAGTTGAGGGGCATTCATCATTCTTTGGGACTTGGAGTACTTTATAATACTTGGCTTCTAGGTTCTTGCAGTAGGCAAAGGGTTCAAGATCACCATGGATTGTTACCTCTTAGTTCTGGTATGAAAAATTGACACATTGGTGGAAGGTTGATGCAGCTTCTTGCATCTTATGAATCCATGAGCACCCTAGGAGGATGTTATATGATAGGTCAAGGTCAAGCACCTAACAGGTAATTTCCATAATAGTTGACCCTACTTGAATAGGGAGTTGAATAGTGCCCTGAGACACTCTTTCTTGATCATCGTAAGCCCTGATTATGATACCCTTACCTTTTTCAATAGAATCTTAAGAGATTCCTAGATTCTTTATAAGCTTGAGTGAACAAATATTGAGGCCTGCACCTCCATCCACCAAGACCCTTTTGACCTTATTTTTGTGAACCAAGACTTCAAGATGTAATGCACAACTGTGAGATGACTGGGTGGGGAAGTCCTGATCAGAAAATGTGAGGAGGCTGGGGGTGGTGATGTTACCAACCATAGCTTGGAATTGCTCTGTATCAAGGTTAGCAGAGATGGTAGATGAAGCCAATGCTTCCTCAAGGATTTCTCTATGGGCAGCTGAAATATTTAGTAACTCCATGATGGAGATCTGAGCAGGGGTTCTTTTTAACTGGTGTAGGATGTTGTAACCATTAGGAATGGATTTTTGATTTGAGGTGGGGGTCCTAGATGGTTGTGATGCCCCGATGATGGTGACCTTGCCACTGCATGTGGTGACTCCAAAATTAGCGTTGGCTCCCTTGATACTGATAATAGTGACTATTTCATCAAGGCATATGACAACCCCTTTGTATACATGGTTCACTTTGCCAAAAATTTTCTTACCTTTATCGTTTCCTTGATTGTGGTTGGGCATCAGATTCATGTATATTTTTAAATCTTGATTGTGAGCTAGTTTCTCAACATTTATGATTTTATCATCGATGAGATCTTGGATGATATTTTTCAGTTTCATGTAGTTGGCGGTTGTATTCCCTTTGAGCTTATGATAATCGCAAAGGAAATTTTCATTGTACCAGGGTGGTTTCACCTGGGGCTCTTGGTAATTATCATAGGTTTGGATTTCGATGAGGTTCTCATTAACCAACTTCTTCATGATGGATTTGATCGATTCCCCAAGGGCTATGAATTTCCTCTTGGGGGGATACTGGTTTCACGGAGGTGGTCCTCCTTGATTATTGAGGTTGTTGAATTGATTGTGGGATGGTTGTTGGGTTGCCACATTGGATTGCATGTTATTTTGATTATTGTTCTGAGGTTGATGATGTGTTTGGACATTCTATCTTGGAGCACTGATGACGACCTTGGCATCGACCACTCCATCATTGGTGACATTCCTATTTTTTTTTCCCATGTGCGAGGTTTCTCATTATAACTGGTGGATAGGTGACTATCTTGATGTGCATGATTTGTAGGTATGCCCCCTCTTGTAACAAGGGCCCTTTCTATGTTGAGCACCTTGGGGGTCAATTGGTCATACGTGGTGATACACTACATCTTTAGATAAAATGTCAAGTTTTCATCTAGATTAGCAATGATAGTGTAGATTTGTTGCTCCTCTGGCATAGCCCACTTTCTTCGATTGGCCTTGGATCACCATCATTGTAGAAAGGAGGCAAATGATTCCCCCTTCCCCTATTTGAGTGCTGATAATTCCTCTAGAATAACATCCGTGTCGATGTTGAATGCATAATTCTTGAGGAATGCGTCTATGATTTCTTGGAATGTTCTAATGCCCGTACGTAGATGAGAGAACCACTCCATGGGGAGACTAGTCAGGCTTTGAGGAAATAGCCACATCAGATATGTATCATTGTATGTGACTTCCATGCAATGCACTTGGAATTCCCTGATGTGGTCCTCAGGGTTTCCCAATCCATGATACTTATCAAATTTGGGGATTTCGAATCCCTTCGGGAATGGTACCATTACAAGGCTCCTATCAAAAGGATAGGGACACAGATTGCCAGGTGTCCTTATTGTCTTTCCTTATTGAATATCAAGCACTTGATGTGAGAGAAGCTTGATCTGTGTTATCACATCTCCTTTCAGATCAGGAAGTGGGGTGAACACGTTTTGAGGTGTTGGATTGATAGGTGGAATGTTGGTGGGAGTTTGTTGCAAGTTTTGCTGAGTGAGAAATTCCTGCATTTGCTGTTGAGTCAAAAACACTTGTTGTTGTTTGTGTTGTTACTATGCCAACAATTCTTGTTGTTGGTCATGTTGTTGTTGTGCCAACAAATCTTTTTTTTGGGCTTGCTGTTGTGCTTGATAATATTGCAAGGCTTGTTGATATGCTTCTTGCAATTGTACCTGGTATTGTGCTTGTGCTTGTGCTTTTTGAGCTTGATATTGGCCTTGGGCTTGATCATGCACTTGTTGGACTAATTGTGCAATTTAAGCAGCTTGTGCAGTTTGTGTGGTTTGAGGTGCTTGAGCTTCTTGCAAAGCTTGAGTGGCTTGTGCAGCTTGGGCGGCTTGTTGTTGCTGTAATAAAGCTTTGGCTTGGGTAGCCTATTGTGCCTATTGCGCTTGTTGTGCTACCAATTGCGCTTGTGCTTACTAAGCAACTAGCTATGTAGATTGTTGATTTTGGAGTGCCTTTTGATAGGTGGCTTGTCAAGCTACTTGTAATGTGATGTTGAATGAATTTTGCATGTTGTATTTTGATGATGGTGGCGGTGGATAGGGAATGGTGTTAACCATTGTGATGAGGTGAATGATCATGTTGATGATCAGGGTTTGAGTGGTGGATGGCGTGATTTAGATGCTTGGTCCCTGGGAAACCATGCTTTAAGAGACTTGTGGGATGGTAGATGTGTTGATTGTTGGGGTTGCTTGGATGGTTGCCATCTATTGTTGTGATATCAATGGCAAGACAAGAGGATTTGGTATGATGCTTTGAATTAAGATGGGGGTGTTGCTTTGATTTGGTGGGTTGATGGTGAGTAAAGGAGGAAGACCCAACCCAAGGGGTGATGTAGATATAAGTGGTAGAGGTGGAAATGGCAGGAAGATGGGTGGTGCATTTTCTTGAATAGATGATGATGAGGGATCAAATTACCCCCCTACTCCAAACAAATCACCTTCTCCTTGTGAGGTAGGGAGAGAGGTTTGCATGTTGAGAGAAGTAACTGGTGTTGCATGAAAGGAGGACAAATTGGTATGATTATGAACATATGGGTGTAATGGATTTACTGGGACAGATTGACCCAATATGGTGTTTGCATCCAAATCTTGGTTATTTACAAGGGGATGTGCTTGAAGGGCATGAAGCAATGAGCTTCCCTTGCTAATGATTGGCGGAGTTGGAGTGATGGATGATGTGATTTATGGGATGCTTTGGGTGATGTTTTGACATGGAGGTATGGGTGGGATTGGAGGCATGATCCCAAGAGGTCTTTCCACAATTGTGCTTATGTCATAGTCAGAAGGGAGTTTATCCCCTTCTTTTGCCAACTCAAGCATGTATTGGGAGGGGTATAGCCTCATCATAGCATTGACAATTCGATGATTTTCAAGATTTTGCACCATCTCAAGGATTTCATCTTGTGTCATACCTAAGACACTATTGGTGATGTCCTCTACTTGACCCTCCTCTTGAGGATTTTGTGATGGTAGAGGGAAATTTCTTGGGGGATTGCTTGATCCAACAAGATTTATTTCAGGAGAAGTTTGGCTTAGATCACTTGAAGTTGATGTTTCCTTGTTGATTTCCATATTCTTCTTGTGTTGCGATCTTGTTTGCACCATAAAATAGGGATCAATTTTGAAGAATGTGTGAGGTGAACCTCTAATTCTTTGGATTGATCTAACTTTAGGTAGAAGAAGAGAAGAACTAGGATGATTAAGGATCAAAAGATGGGGATGAGATAAATGGAAGATGGATCATGCAGATGATGAAACTCTTGAGAAACCTTGAGGGAGATGCTAAACTTTAGGACCTGCTTTGATTGGATTTTGATTGATTTGGATAGTGAACTTGTAAACTCTAAGAGGTTGGATGTTGTCCTAGAGTGAGCTTGTACACAAGATGGTAATTTGACTAAGTGTGTAAAGAAGCATTCATCAAGACACCCTTAGTCAAACAAGATGATTTTGGATAATGAACTCCTAAACCCCAAGATGTTGGATTTTATCAAGAGGTAAATGTGTTCACAAAGATTTGATAATTTGATAAAATATGTGGAGAAGGATTCATCTACACATATCTAACCAAACAAGATGATTTTGATTTTGCCTAGAAGCCTAGCATAAATGATGTTTTCAAAGTTTCCAAGAGTTTGTTGATGAGATGATGTTTGATTTTGATGGTTAAGGGATGGATGAGAATGATTGGTTTTGACCCTATATTTGACCTAGATAAAACTCCTTGCTACAAGACCTCAGTAGTGAAGAACATGCTTGATACTCCCTATGTGAGAAAAAGAAAACCTTTGAAAGAGAGTTGGATTTTGTTGATAATAAAACTCATAAAAGTTAGGGTTGTTCCTTGAAGCTTTCTTGTAGAAGTTGTAAATCAACCTTTCTCTTACTTCGTGAAGTCTTGAAAGACCCTCTTCACGGCCTCTTGGACTAAAACTCTTGAACCTTTGCTTTTAGAATTTGATTTTGCGGGAAATCATTTAAAAGAAAACATGTGTGGGGTTCAATTGTTCCTTAGCTTTGTTTAATGAGTTCCTTTTACCACAAACAATTCTCTTGATTAGCTTTTCAAACTAAATTTCTAATGTCCCAATTTCCTATCATCCCACAAAGTCCATTATGTGAGGAATCAAGGAAATTAAGGAAAAAGTTTCCTAATGTTGACTTTAGTAAAAGCAAATTGTGATTAAATCCAAATACCTAGATGTCTCTAAGGATAGAATCCCTAGGACAAGCATGATCACTTGAATTCGTCAATGGTATTTTCCCTTCCTAAAGAGTTTGAAATTTGGAGGATTTGAATGTTGAATGTTTGTTTTCAATATTTTGGAACCAAGCAATGTGTTTAACTGACTCAAAGATTCCACAACCCTAGGCTGAAAAAATAAAATATCTGTTGAGTTCCCACTTGAATGAATCTGTCTATGCTTACTCTTAGTAGATGATTAGATGCTTGACCACACAGGCTCCCCCTTATAGTGCACTTGCTTCTTGGGTTAGCCAAGCATCAGTACCCATGAATATCCCATGGAATACTTCTCATCTCTACTAAAATCCATAAGAATTTAGGATGGCTCCAAAGGTCTGACCTCCTGATGCCAACAAATATTGGGATTTTGGGATTCTAAATAAAATTTTGTAGTAAGGGCATCCAGTTTAGGGGATGCAATGATAAAATCCTTGTGAGAGATCTCCCAACCCTTAGAATAAGGGCTTTATGCATCATAAGGATATTGGGGGAGAGTTATCATGCACCGCTTCCCATTGTTTATGATTTTCATCGTAACCACAAATTTATATAGCAGTTTGGAAGAGTTTGTATTATGCTCATTATCGCTTGAGTCATTCCCTTGGGTGAGTAATTTTTCCCACCAAGGTAGGCCCTCTAAAGGTACACAAAATCAAGCAAGTACATTTGTAGTTCGATCGATCTTTGTTGAGAAACAAAGAGAGAACACTCACAATGTACTCCACTCACACTTGCAAGATTTGTTCAATTTTTAAAACCCAATTTGAAATGTGAAGGAAACCACTTACACAATTTAAGATCACCAAAAGGAATTTTTATTCTCAAGATCACTATAAAGCGTGAGAGAAGTGCATACGTCATTTTTGATGATTTTATTTTGGGTAAGTGATTGAAAAAAAGATGCACATGTTTATTTTAAATCCTCAAGGCAATGATTATGATTGTTTTTAAAGCACCAAAAGGAAAGATGAAAGTTGTATTGTTCAATTTTTACCCTCAAACCAAATATAATAAGTTTGTCTAAAGTTATTTTTAACCCTTTGTGGAAAAAATGAAAACTTTTGTAGTGTTCTTTTTAGAGCCCAAAAGAAATTTAGCGTCTCCTAAAAACATGAAAGTAATTATATCCTTAGAAAGGGATTATAAGTTCTCCCAAAGTGTTTAAAAACACTTAATACAATGAGTTAATAATGACATGGAGAACCTTGGCCTTCATTTTATTTCCTTACTTCAATCAAGCCAACTTGCAAGAAACTGGTTAATACTACAAAAAAAGACATTGAAAACCAGTTAGAAGTCCAAATAAATCAAAATGGAAAAAAACACATGTCAAAATAATTAAAATTATGCTGTTTACCCAACTTTAGCGGCGTAGTTCATGGGTGCGACGCAGTTTAGAATGATCAGTGGCGAAATATAGCGCCGCTAATTTACTGAGAGCGGCGCTCTGCAGTAAAACAGAGACTGCGATTACGGCTCTGTTTGACCAATGTCATAGTTTGTAATTTAGAAAGTCCGCGGGTCAGTTTGAAATTTGATTTTTTTTGGGTGGGAAGACACCAGTGGCAGAGTTTGGAGATTATAGAGATGCAATATAGCACCACTTGATAGTCAGTGGCTGAGTTTCCTGAAAGCTGCAAAAAAAAAACATAATTTTTTTAAAAAAACGTGATTAAATCCTTCAGATTCACCCTCCTTCTAGTGCCAAAATGTGAACCCCAATCCTAGACCTACACAAACATAGAAAATAAACACAATATTAGATTCATATGCAAGTTAGAACAAAGGTTCCCCATGAAATTCATCTACAATGCTCAAAATAGGAAGAAATGAAGAACAAAACATGAAAACTAATTGAAGTCCTATTTAAACATGCAAACACTCAATCCCATGGGGGAATTGGTGCCAATTATGTGTATAAATTGGCCCTTTCCCAACTCCTATGATGCAATGTTGATGAATGATGCCCTTTGGTGCAGATTCAATGGTGCTCCATGATGAAAAATCTGCATAACCTACCTAAGATATTGATAAAATGGATGAAAATAGATATGCTTGAGGATGAAATTGAGTATAGTGAGTTTACTCAAATTGGGAATGATCAAATGAGGAGAAAAGCCTCTTGTTTATAGATGAGATTGAGAGAAGAATAGACAAAATGGATGAATGTGGGATCATTCAATATCTAATGGCCAAGTGCCACTTGTCAAGATGTGAATGGAGGAAGGTTGTGCACATTTTGATGAATGAGCCAATAAATGATTTTAGGTGGATTTTCAAACTCAAGAAATGACTTGTTGAAGAGGGAAAGAAAATGACTTAAATGCCAGTTGGCTCAATGCACAAGGACATGTAAGAGGAATGAATATCTTGTTGGAAGGACAAATCCACTTGGAGGGATTTCCAAAATTTGGAGGAATATTCTCAAAGGATGCCAAGTTGAAAGAAAATAGGGATTTAATAAATCAATTAAATGTATTTTCATGTGCAAGTGGAAAAATCTAGAGAAATTAAGTGAGTGGGATTAAATTAATCAAGGGTTAATTCATTTAATGAGGGATTAGGTGATGTGACTATTTGATTTAGATTTATGGGTTGATTTAAATCAAAAGATGAGAATTAGATTTAGATTTAATTAAGTAAATGATTTAATTTATTTAACTAAAGAGGGATGATGATGTTAGATCAAATTAAATAAGGTTTAATTTATTTAATTTAATGAGATGACTTTGGAGATTTAATTAAATAAAATGAATTATTTAATTAAATAGAGACATAGGATTAATTAAATCAAATTGATTAATTTAATTAACAAGAGAGAATAAATTAATAAGATAAATAATAATTTATTCAATTAAGGGATGAAAATGTGATGACAAGCTTAAGATGATGATTTAGGATGAAATGATGTTAGTAATCAGGATCAAGTGTGTTGGTATATTTTCCATGTCTACAGTTATACTTTGGATAAAAATATACATTGAAGGGGTAACTTATGCTTTGGCTTTAATGGAAGAGATACCATTATGTTTGGAAAAAGGGGATTAAGTTATTTTTGAGGTTAGGGATTACCTATGGAAGGAAATTACCTAGGCATAGAATATGAACGGTCATAATCCAACCAAACTATAAAAGTGCATGTGAACAAGATGATTGTCACTCGAAGTACTAGGTGAGAATACTTTGGCCAAAGTAGTGTAAGTTTCCACTGTTTACACTGTCAGTTCACTGTGTTCCTTTTATGCATTCTAGTTTAGGATTTTCATACTCGTAGGGGATACAACCGTATGATTAAGTTTTGGTTTGTAGGACACAAAACTAAGCTCAGATAGGCTATTGTTATGAGGTTTACCAACCAATCTCTCTATCGAAGGGAAGGGCCATCTTGTCATATGTGAAAAATGTGCGGGGTATCACATTTGAGTCTGTGGTTGGTAGAAACGTGCTTAAGTGATGCTTCTCCTCATCAGATGGTGGCCAAGGTTTGCAGATGTTTGTGCTAGCAATGGGGACAGTTAGAGTGTATGCACCAGGGAGCGGGGAAATCCAAGAGGTATGCACCATTGCAGTGACACCGAGCCCATTTTGTAAATCTATTGCTAGATGAAGCTCATAAGAGCTATGTATGTATCATGTACCCATTTATATGGAAGGATGTAATCTTGAATGATAAACTCAAGTTTATTTAATATGAAATCTATGTTATGGAAAGATGCATGAAATTACAATGGAGTGCAATGGAAGTTTGAAATAGTGTTTATTTCAAATGTGCATGTGATTTACATTATTGAAAATAATTTTTTTATTGCTATGTTATGGCATCATGTGTTTTCACTTGAGGTGAAAACTTGGAAAATTTTACTGAGTAGAATATCCGGGTTGTTACACTAAGTGACCTTAGGGAAATAATGCCTTATCATTATTAAACCTCTTTGATCATATACACACATAAGTTATATATTATTGTATATATATAAATATATATTATATTTGATTTGATTTTGAAAGCCATATTAAAGGTTGTATGCCACATATGGAGTCATGATTCGAAGCTAATATACATGGAATATGGCTGATATTTAATGAATAATGTGGTTGCCATCTTAGGCACCACCATATACATTTAACAACTTATGGTTAAAGCCACGTAGTGGTTGATTTCTACACTCATTAAAGTTATTCAAACTGCCACATAAGGGTTGTGATTGGGAGAATTTTATGCATGGGTTTCAATTAGTATGGAGCCATGATTTGGGTAGTGAATAGATGAAGTGGTTAGGAATGTGGAATTTTGAGGAGGAGGTCTATTTGGTTAGAATACTTTTTCAAAACAAATTTGAATAAGAAATCAATAACAAGTGAGGCGTGAGGTTTTGTATGAACACACTTAGTCAACAAAAAAGTAATCCATGGAAGCATGAGAAGGAAGTCGAGTTGGTTAGGGAGACTTCTTCAATTTGCATTTAAATGGTATGAACAACAATATGCCAGTCACAAATTTTAGTTAAAAGTTGACTCAGTCTAAAGAATAGTCATTGCATTTGGAGGATGAATTCAATATGTTTTGAAGACTATTTCAAATCAAGATTGTATCACCATATAACTATATTTTGAGTCATAATTTTTGGTTGAAGATGGAATGAATCAATTGCTAGTCATGGCAACTCTATGTTGGCTTAGTCAACTATATTGTGGAACTTATGCACATGCTTGGTAGAGCATAGGTAGGTCGCGGCATTTAGAGAGCTATTTGAGACTCCAAGTTAAATTGTTTTCTATCTTTAGTAAACCATTTTTAGCATAAATAGAGATCAACTGCTCATTCTTTAGGGGTTGATGAGTTTTGAAATCTTTGGGAGAGATGTATATCATGAGTTTTAAGGAAATAATAGCAAGAAGAGCATTGCAAACAACATATCAATACCCATAGAGTGAGATTAGTTTGTTAGTATCAGATTTAGATTACTTGATAGCTACAGACTAATAATAAAGAAGTAAAAAAGAGGTGCAAGGATAGTGTTGAGTGTTGAAACTGATAGGACAACAGGTTAAAGGCTGAGTTTTAAGTGCAAAATTAAAGCCAGGAATACTCGAATCTAAGCTAGGCTATTTAATTCCATGCATGATTTAAATGATTCTCTTTCTTTCTCTTTCAAATTATGATAAAAGCTCTTTCACTATTCGGAGTTGGCTGTAACCATTGCTATGTGCAAAGTGTGGCTATTTGAGAAAGTATATGTATGCATGTATGAAAAGCATAGTATATTTATGCAAGATTCCAATAAAAAATGTAAAGAATTAATGAGAACTAGTGTAACTAGCTGGTTAGTTGAAAGTAGCTTTCTATTAAAAACATTGTTAAAATCATGTTTGATTTATGTGATACAAAATTATTATATATATTTGAGAGAGGGCTTCAGTAAAAAGTTAAGACTCTCTCTAAAGATGTATTTAACCAAATGATTAGCTTATTAAACAAAAGTAGTGAAGAATAGCTAAGTATGGGAGTATGATATTTATCCCAATGAGATAGTTTCTTATTATATTCTTATCAAATAAATTTATATTGTATTTTAGTAAGAGGGTATGAAAATGTAATAGAAGTGAAAATTTCTTTATTATCTTTTGAAAGTTTTCATCATGTATAACATACCAAGAGTCATTATTATTACCTACTAATTGAAAATCACGTATCCTAGATAGAGGACTTTATTATCTTGTTATTAAAGGCCTTAGTGCTAGGAGATTTTAAGGTGCAAAAGCATAGATAACTCTCAAGTAGAAAATATTCTCCAATGTGGCTATAGACTTATCATACATTGATATATGAGAATACATGTGTCAAGAATATCTATATACAAAAAAACATAGGTACCCTACATAATTATGCAAAGGATAACTTGAAAGAAACATGTGAGGAATCTAGAGATTAGTCAGATGGTTCTCAATTGAGTTATCAAAAGTTTAATAGCTTAATATGCTGAATTATTATTGGACATTTGTATGAATATAAGATTTATATTGAATCAAAATAAATGATAATTAATATCATGATTAACCATATCGGTTATGGTGTTCTAGAAGAACAAAAGCATACTTGTTATAAAAATGAAGAGTCTGACCCATTATTTAAGAAGAAGATAATTGTTTATTTATGTTCACTCCAAGATTATCATATTCTAATGGAGTTATTTAGAATGGAGCCAAATAAAAAATGCTGGGCACCTGAAACTCTAATATGAAGAAGTTATCTTTAATTTAAGTTTAATAATTGATTATTATACATATCAATATATTGTTAGTGATTTTAGATTAAGACTAGGTGTGTCTAGTCGATGATATGGTGTCATCAATATTAACTAATTATGCATACGATAGGAGAATAGTTACTCCTATGGTTAAATACTAAGGACTTGAGTAAAAGGTAGGTGCCAAGCTCCAGGATATTACATTAACATAACTGGAAATATTTAATCAGAAAAGTATAACTAGTCATGTTTATTGACCTAGTAAGAAAGGACTCGAATATGAGGTAGTTGCCTAGATATAGAATGTTGCAAGAATGTAACATGGGTATTCAAGTCAGAGGTGTTAAAACTATTTAGTCAAATAATCGACACTAGTGAAGTCATCACTATTGAAAGATAATCTATTCGAGTTAGTTAACCTTTGGGTAAAACCAAAAGTAAAGTTAACCATAGGTCAGTAATATTTATACGTTGAGTTAGAGGTGGGTGAACTTACAACACTGCTTCCTTAGAAAGTGGATGATTATATATATGTCAAAACTTTGGCCAAAGTAAGTGTAAAAGTCGTTGCTTGCACTTGTCGGTTCACTGTGCTCTAGGTTTGCATAACTTGTTAGTAACATCATGCATAGTTGGAAGGTATCCATAGTTGTATGGTCGTACATGTTATATAGGACACAACACTAGATACTTAGATGTCAATATTAGAGGTTCCTATACTATGCTATTTATCGAGGAGCAGGGCCACTTTTAGTAGGAAGGTGTGTGGGGGACCACTGGTCCGTGAGTGGAGGTAAAGTGCTTGGGTGATGTACTCCCTCTTGTAGATGACATGTTGAGACTCGTGAAATAGAAGAATTAATCTAGATAAGGATACCTTGACCTTGATCTATTGTAAATTATGAAATCGTATATATGATCATGAATTCTATTTGTAAACTATATTTGAAAAGATGAGTTTCATTTACTTGAAGTTTAGTTATGATATTTCAATTATACAAATGTTATATGAAGTTATTTATGTAGTATACAAATTATGTTATTGAAAAAATAATATTTTTAATTTTTTTTGAAAACATTGAATTATTCACTTCATGAGTTAAAACTTAGGTGAAAGCTATAGAGTAAATATTGGGCATGTTACAAAATTGCTAAGAGATGATAGAAGATCTAATGCCAGATAATGATGTAAGATTGTGCTAGGGGATAATGTGTAGATGAAAGATTTTATTTATATGATTCACTTGATACTTGATCAACGACGGAGATTAATTAAAAGAATCAATGGATGAGAAAAAATGAAAAAAGGTAGGAGCTAAAATCAATAAATGGATTGGATTGATGAAGTGGGATAGTTGAAAGAATTAAATGAATTTATTTAATTCATAAGCATAGTTGGAAAAATTAATAAAATATCAATTTTATTTATTTTAGAGGGAAAGAGTTAATTAAATAAGTATTCTAATTTATTTAATTACGGAAGAAGTGTTAGCTAATTAAATATTTTTTGAAAATTATTTAATTATAGTGGATACCAAGAAGTAATTGATATTAATTTAATTAATGTTGGAGGGAAATAATAAATT
Source organism: Sequoiadendron giganteum (assembly GCA_007115665.2). Taxonomy (NCBI): domain Eukaryota; kingdom Viridiplantae; phylum Streptophyta; class Pinopsida; order Cupressales; family Cupressaceae; genus Sequoiadendron; species Sequoiadendron giganteum. The sequence continues at coordinate 840,227,453 of CM021101.1, read as the reverse complement.
AAATTATTTAATTATAATGGACAAAAAGAAGTAATTGAAATTATTTTAAATAATCTTGGAGGGAAAATGATAATTTAATTAAATAATTATTTAAAAAAATTTAATATAGATAAAAGGAAAAATTGAGATAATTAAATAATTAAAAAATATTTAGTTATTATTGATGAAAAAAGGAAATATTAGCTTAATTAAATAATTAATTAATATAGATAGAAGAATTGATGAAAAATGATAAAATGGAAAGATGAAAATGTCCTAGTTATTTCTAAGGTGTCTACATTTACCCCTCTTTGAGATAGTGTGTTTTATGGCATTATTTCAAGGAAATAATGTTGGTATAAAAAATTATGCTTGTGACACGCCCCACTATGCCCCAATGTACTGAGGGATGGAGGTAGTGTTGATGGCCTATTTGACGCATTCAACATAGGTAGGGTATTGATACCTTACCTCTCTTAAAAAAGTAAACTAATCATGAGATCAACAACCTTCAAAGGTCTTAGAAATTGGGTCACAACTGTGCTGTCTTGTAAAGCGATCAAATGGCTATAATATTTCAAGGGGCCTGCTGGTATTTCAATCCAAACTAGGGCGAGTTTGTAATTTAATCCTAACTAACATGAGTTTTAATAAATTTCAAAAAGATAGGATAGTGTATGCAAGAAAGGAGCAAAGATATTCATTCCATTGAACATAATTCATCATTTATCAAAGGGACATTTCCAAAAAATTGAAGATAAAAAAACTTGTCTTACACATGGTTATATTTATTTTAAGTGCTAAATTCAAAATGCATACTTCATAATCCCATAAAAATATCCATTTCAATCAAAATTTAAAATGTAAAATAGTTTTATCTCTTTGAATAATCACAAATTATAGTAATAGGAAAATACCATTTGCATACAAGAGTACAATCTAGAAATGATAGAATCCAAATGATTTTATTATATTCCAAATTCCACGACTTCTACAAACCCAACAAAACTCCATTGGTGTATAGATTTACACTCCTTGAGACTAAAATCCTCCTAAAGTCTTGTTGGACTAACCGCCAACATCTCCCTTCGGGTTTGTGACATGGTTTAACCGCCTCCTATGGATCTTAACTAATGCTTGTATCGGGCATTGAGAGGTCGATATTTTGGTGCAACGACAAGGCCAACAATTGGTATCAGAGCCAGTCATGGGTTCGAACCCCTCGGGTGACGCTAAGGGGGGATTGTTGGACTAACTGCCAACATCTCCCTTCGGGTTTGCGACATGTTTTAACTGCCTCCCATGGATCTTAACTGACGCTTGTATCGAGAATTGAGAGGTCGATCTTTTGGTGCAATGGCAAGACCAACAATTCTAACTTATGAAAATGCAACAAAAATATGAAAAATCTAAAAAACATAAATTATTGGACCTTCAATATAAATCTCCAACCTTTAGACATGGCTAAGAATGAGAGAAGATTTATAAATTATAGAAAAATACAAATATTTTTCCCTCAAAAATGAATATGCAACACATATAGTGCACCCAACATGCAGATCCACAATTTTAGGTAGTTCTAATAAAGAACTTCAGTTAACTGGAAAAAGTTGATTTTCTAGAAAATTGCTTCTAGTTTGCTACTGTGAACCATCTATTAGCTTTAGTTCCAAAAATACACACCCTTTCTAGGAGATAAGGCATTAAAACATTATATTCCTTGTTTAAAAAGTCAAAAAAGAATATTCTCTTCTTTCAAAAATGTTTTAACTTATGGTTGTTTTTGTAGCTACTTACATTCTTCAAAATTGGCCAACACTTGGGTGATTATTTTTGTATCTGGGCCATCAACCCATTCCAATCTAAACTTTGACTTCTCAAATTTGTTTGAATTTATAGCTATACATCGCTCTAACATTTTTATGTCGTCTCTCACCCATCTAACATCAACCTTAGTATTCATCAAGTTATCCAAAATTGTCTCTTCCTCCTCCTGCACAAAATTATTTTCCTTTTCTAATTTTATATTCCGAGCATCCTTGTTGGCTTGGAGGGTATTCAAATTATGTGTGCTTGGAAATAGGAGATTTGGATGATGATGTTGATGACAAAAATTTCAAAACAAGAAGAATTTTCATATAATTCCTTATGCAATTAAATCAAGCTTAATCAGTGTTCTATTATAAGTTCCATCCAAAATGATATAATATTGATACTGTTACTAACCAAATTTACATCTTAATCTGCCAAAATGGTAGTCTCCTTTAGCTCCTTTTCTCCCATTTTATTCAACTCCCAGAGGTTCTTTAGATCAATCATGTACTTTTCATCCTTATCCCTTACATTATCCATATATTTATGTGATTTTTCTTCCAAGGCATAAGCCTTTCATACTATTTATAGCTAGATACTAATAGTTCATCCATTTCTTTCTTAATTTTTTTTATCCAATTGTCAAAAATTTGAGACTTCCTTTTCATCTCATTCAACCCATCTACCTCTTTTCTGCTCATTAAAACTGTAGCCTCTAATGAAGTGGGTTGCTCCACAATGGGAGAGACTAAACCTTTGAGAAATATTTTCATTTGCTCAATTTGAGCCTTCAGCTCATCCTTAGTTTGCTTGTCTTTATTCATTTGATCCCTTACAAAATCCACCACCAAGTCTAGGGATGAAATTTGGTCTCTTCTGGTATGCTTCCCCATGCTGACAGTAGATAATTGATAATCTGATGCTTAGAATTCTCTATCATTTTTATCTACTACCGGAGTGGAAATTTATACTATCATTCCCCCAATCATTGACCCTAGTGGTGTGGAGGATTCTTGGTTTATTTTAAGGTTTAATCTTCTCCACCTATACAACCATATCCTTGTAAGGAAGCTAAGGTAGTAGAACAAATTTCTACACTAATATTGAGATGAGGATGATGAAAACATTTATAGATCTTTTCAATAATTACAGAAACTTAAACATAAATAAACATAAATATCATGCATACCACAACACAATGATTTACGTGGGGAAAACCCTTTCGGAAAAACCCCACACTCCAAAATCTGCCCAATATATTATTCATATATCACAAAGATTACGATATACTTGCAGAGAAAGCTTCTCATAGGAGTATCACTAACCAAATATCTAAAGGAAACACAACTGCTATCAGACTCTTAGAATACATCATAATAAATAGTCATAATATAACACCCTCGTAGAATAGGGTTACCTTCTAGGGAAAGTCAAGCTAATAAAATATCAACCGTTAGATCTAATACCTAATGATGAACGGTCCAAATTTTTAATAATAAAATATACATAAAATTTAGCTTTTGGGGGCACTTCCCCCGAGCCCTCACTGGGGTGCACAACCCCTGGACCCCCCGTTGGGGGGCATGAACCCCTTGTGACCCCTCGTCACTTATGTATTAACAATAACTTATGTAATTACAAGGTTGAGACATATTTTTACCAACAATCCTTCTAGCCATGTAGGAGCTCTAGAAGGAATAGACACTTTTTTTTGATTGATTGAAGTCTCCTTAGTTTTCTCTTTTACTTCTTCTTCTTCTATGCTAATCACTTGTGATGAAGAAGATTTTTTCGTTTTCTATCTACCTCTCCATACTCTCAATGACTTCCCACTATTCCTCCACAATCAATACATGGTCTTCTTCTTTCTTATCCTTAGGATTTTCTTGCTCCTATAAGAGTTCGTGTTCTTCCAAACATTGATCTACATCTACTTCTTTAGATTCATCCTCAGTTGCCCTATGTTCTTCTTTATGGATGCCTTTGGGTGAATCAGGTACTATATCCACCTGATCACTCTTATTGTAAAGAGTGGAAAATTCCATAAAAACAATTCGACAATACTTAAAATAAGTTCCATTATATTCCAAATAAGTCGTCATCACATTCATTCATTCATTCATAAGAACAAGTCGAATACATAAAACGACATAAAAGTCGAAAGATAACATCATATTATTCGGTCTAAATCTTACAAGTGTCGAAATACACAGTTGAAATAACATTTACAATGGAGGATACATATCCAGTTTACAAATTCGAGACTTAGGCAGTCAGTCGCCATAAGCTCGTCAATATATACATCATGAATAATAAAACATTTTAAAAGAAGAATCAATCAGTCGATCTTCTATCCATAAGCAAATCTTCAAAGAAGATGAAAACAAGGATCAGGCGCTTTTCCACCCAACCTCGAAGCTTACGCTTCCCCGGAATTTCTTAGTCAATCAAGAAATACCCGACCCTGCATGAATTGCTTAGCAAAAAGCAGTCTACAAGCAAGATGGAATCTGGTGCAAGCCTAGTACTACTAGTAATCCACAAGCATTTTCAGTTTTCTAATTCAGTTAAGAAAGAAGCAAGTTCGGTACTAGGATATGATAGAGAGCTCAAATAACCCATCTATTTCAATGGTACAAATAATTACTTGGCCAAGTAAGATGTCATGCACGACAATAAAAAGTAGTTTTGGAAAAAGCAAAACTACACTCTCTATTCACCCATATTCGACACCCGTCCCAGAAGGTAACTTTCCCAAAAACATCGCATGCAGAATTATCTATCATTCTTGCATGGTTCAAATAGTCAATCACAATCTTTCAACATTTAACTGAAAACAACATTTATAATGAAAACAGTTTATCAAACACCACTTTTCATTGTTCCAATTCGCATAAAGACATAAAATCAACATTTAATTCAGTCATTTAAATACTCAATAAAGTTTCAAAAAGAAGGTGTATCTCCAGTATGTTAAATAATTACATATAAAAATGAAATTTATAAGAGTACGCATTCAGTTGTTTATACTCCTGTTAATTTAATGTTGTTTCGAAGTCATTCTGGAGGTTTTCAATTAATCAAATTTGAAGTTAATTATGTCTTTTATTTTTAGCTTTCAAACATTATTTTTAATCAGCAAAATATATCTATTTTCTGTTCATAATCGTTTTAATTTTCTAAAATGATAAATATCGTTTCTAGATTTGATAGATTCTCCTAAATTTCATTTATCTGTTTAATGCATAATTTCAAATCAGTAAATCCTAATTTCTCAGCAAAATAAACAATTTTCTGTTTTTGTGTTTTTGCCGTCAACAATTTGTGTTTCCTCTCAGCATAATTCATCTAATTTGTATCAGCATATTTCGTTTTTCTCAATTTGATCAGTTCATTTCCAAGTTGAATTTGGTTTTCTAATTTTTTTGTTCATTCTTTTATGGATGATTTAAAACGAAGTTTATCAAAATTTCTTAGCATAAAATTAAATCCAAGTTTTTGTTTTTCTAATCTTATCTCAAATTTTGAAAAGTAAAATAGTTCAATTATGTTTTCCTGTCCAAAGCAAGGTTTCAAATCAGAAATCTCTAAATTCTCAGCAAAGATAAACAAGTAACTATTTAATATTTTTGAATCTGTAACAATTCGTTTTCTGTTTTGGGTTTACTCCTAAATTATATTCAATGTTAAAAATTCAAGAATTTATATCAAGATTTCTCCTAAAATCTGTGTTTCACAATTTATCTTAAAATCTAAAAAAAATAATTTCTTTCTGATTTGTTCACAGTCAAATAAAAATTATAAGATCTAATTTAGAAATTTAACAAAGAATTCCAACCTGGTAAATTTAGAACTCTGGCAAAATTGTTGTTTCCTCTGTTCTGGATGCACCCTGCCTCGCCTCTCTCTATTTTTGTTTCAAAATTTTGGAAGATAGAACTTCTTGTTGCTGTGCATTTACAGTCTCTAGCTATCTGAAGAATTGGGGACGTGTCTTTTATTTGATGCCTAGAATTGTCTGCGCCTAACTTCTAATTCTTCCTGGCTGCGTAGACTGATGATGACTGAGGAAATGGAATCCTTTGTAGCCTGCACATGGAGGAAGAGGGGGAATGAGTGGAGGTCTTGCGCTTCCTTTTGCAGCCTCTGTGCGCCCTTCAACAGTCCTGGCGCACCTTCCTACAGTCCTAGCGCACCTCCCTACAGCCTTTGCCAGGTACGTTCCTTTCTTGTGCTTGGCAGAGGTGTGTGGGGTGTGAAGAGTGTGTGGGAAAATCAATTATGACAGGCCGCGCCTCTGCCTTTCCCAGACTTTCTGCACTAGCCTTTACTTGCTTACCCTGGCTGCGTAGAAATGAGGAAGTCTCTCCTTGGTACACTGAGAATTCTCAAATTTTCACTCTGTTTATTTGTCCTTTCTCAATATCTTCAAAACAATGATTATTTCCTCTGTGTTTTTTCCAAATTCCAATTTTTTTTTAATGTCCAAAATCTCTGTGTCTTCTAATTTCAGATTTTCACTGAGATATATCATTTCTTTCCCATGCATTCATGCATAATCCAGATCCATAAATCTCTCAACTTGATCTTCAGATCAAATTTAAACTCTCTGTTTAAGATATTTTTAAGATATTTTAAATCTTCCACTTTTGCTGAGTTCAAATTTGCAAGCAATTTCCAATTTCGAATTTTGAACGTATTTCAAGTTCCATTTCATAATTTAATTAAATTTACAAAATGAATCTATTTCAAAATATAAAATTAATTTATTTTCACTATTTCCAATTTAAATATCATTTAAATTTAAAAATAACTTTATTAAACTAATATTTAATAAAAATCAAGTTTAAAACTCAATTACATTAAATTTTCAAATTTTCAACTTCATATTTCAAAAATAAGAATAAGATATTAAATTCACCCTCTATTTTATTTAAATTGCATTAAATTTCATAATTTAACGAAATTATCTACGAAAACACATTTTACAATTTTCTAAGAAATCACACCAAAACTAAATTTTTCAATTTGCAAGCATAATATACGCACGAGACATTTAAAATATCAATCTATGTGAGTGTGTGAGATCCCATCTATTCGCACACGTCAATCGGCTAAACAACTCTACTTGATCGTTATTCTCGCCTTCGACCTCATTCACCTGTTTCCTGCGTTCACTTGCACTCAATTCATCATTAGTAATGACAAACCCCGAAATAAACGTAAATATGATAATTGCATTTCAATTTCAATTTAATTTCATCTTTATTTCATTTTGAATTTCAATTAATCATGATTAAAATAATCATTAAATAATCTAATTTGACATATAAAGTAAAGTCTGCATTTAAATAGATAAGCGTAAATTTCATACGTGACACTTATGAACCACTTCTTCATGGATTTTCTGGCTTTGGAGGTGTGAGAGATGGGAAATCTGAAATTTATACCACCTCTATTATTGTTGGATCCTTTGGGGTCTTCTTGCTTGGTCCTGAGGTTTGGGTATCCCATATAAGAGGAACTTGGGAGATTGGCATCACCCCAAGTCCTGATACAAATCTTGCCTCTACAACCTTAAAAGTAATCTCTGTTGATTTGAAGGCTTCTGCCATCATCTCTATTATTTGCTCAATTCCTATAGTCTCTTGAGTGGATCCCTTCTCCTTCTTATTTTTTTCTCTTATATCTAGTTGGTATTGATGAAGAGGAGCCTTTTGTGGTATATTGTTTCTTCCTCTTAGGTTGGCTTTCTTTACCCTTGAAGTTCTTTATTCTTAGGTCTAACCAAGTGTTAATTCCATCCAAAACCTCCTGGGATATAGTATCAATGGAGGGTTCCTTCTTTTCTGACTATTCAATTAGATCTAAAGTCTTATTGCCAACCTTATTAATGTCATACATGGGATACAATGTTTGCACATCATCAAATAACCTTTCAGGTATGCCATCCCTAATACCCAATTTCCTCATCAAAAATATGGTTAATCTGTCATAACTCCTTTTTTTGACTTCAAAATCATCTTGCAAATTGATGGGAAAGGTCATTGGTGTCACTTTTTGCATCATTTAATGTTTCAATTATTGAATCGGGTGTGTATTAGAGCTATATGAGATAAGGATTTCTCGACAGATTGGGGGGTTTTACACTATAAATAGTGACTTTTGATTTCGGTCTGACTCCTTCAAGAGTCTTCAGGAACTCTTAGGAGTGGAACTCAAAAACTAATTTCTAACTTACTAACCCTATCTTATCCCTTAAATAACGTTCATTTAGACTCTAGTAACTTAGTTCAAACTCCACCTGATTTAATTGTAATTGATTCATGGAAAAATTAAAATATAACTAAATTCACTCTTAATCTAAAATTTAGAATTTAAATTTACTTGAAAAGAAAGTCTATTTTACGCTTGCAAAAAAATAAATATTAATTTAGAAAATAACAACGCTAAATTCCATGAATAAATTCCAAATAAGCTTTGGTTTAATCTTCCCATCAGTCATCATTATTAATTCCACTAAAACCACCATGCATTTGAAAATAGTTATTAAGTTTATATCCTATGAACAACTTTTAAATCTAGAGTAAACACATGAATGTTAATCTATAGTGAAGCATTATGAACTATCTTAAAAACACAATGAAATAATCTAGAAAGTATGAGTAAATGTAGTTACTAACAATGATTAAACAAAAATCAAGATCCTTAACTTTTCACTTAATACAAACTGAACAAAAATTAACTAAACCAAAAGAACACAGCACAAGGTCACCTCCTTTGGTGGGACCTTTAACATTGAGATTCAAATTAACTCCTTATTTGCATTCAAATTGGCCCAAGTAGGGAAATGGAACAAAAGTGTGTAGTACAGTCATTACAATATCAAGCAAAAAATTATCTAACTCCAGAATAACTCTAAGGATGGATATTTATAGGAATATCCCTTATTTGAATTCACAATCATGGCACTACCTGCCAAGATACAAAGCGGAAAACTAAAACTAAAACAAAACTGAAAATATTAGAGAGAATTCCACTACATAATAGCTGGAACAAGAAGTTTCCAAACCGACTAAAGAAGTCAATTTGAAATTATGATGAATCAGTATCCAACTAGAGCGATCAGGAGTGTGATTGATTCCATGTTTGTTAAAAAGAGAGTTTAACAAATCCACCTCATGAAGTAAGTATTTTAATCATATGAATGAAATCCTCAAAAATAGGATGTTAATGTGACAACAAATGTTTCAAATTGAATAGTTATTCCTTCATTAACATCATTAAAAGTGACACATTCAATGCAAAATATTATTTCTAATATATTCCCTAATTAGTTAAATATAAGGTAAAATGAGAAAACATATAAGTATATATTCTATTGTTAGCATTGTTAATTAACAGTATAAGTCTTTGTGAACATAAAATGATTATTTAAAGTATCATTTTGAACACTCATCACAAATCTGCTAAAAAATCTTTAATGTTGGGCTGGTGATATGGGAACATGGAAGAATTGAGTGCCTTCATATTTCCTCTAGGATCAAAATTCTCCCTTGGAATATATGTTTTAGATTTAAGGATTGTAGTTCCTTTGGAGCAATTTTTGGTAGCCACAATAGATGTGCATGCATAATTGCCTAGTTGAAAAGGGTATTTTAATCCTACCTCGTGCTTTCCTAAGAATTTTAAGTGCACCTCCATGACTTGTCTGACAAACTCAATCAATACCAATCTATAGCTGCAACATCTTGGTAATAAATAAGGTGCCTTATCAAAACCAAAAATCTTGATGTAAGTTGATTTGGGGAATTGAATAATCCATTGTCACCATTACTTGATCAAAGCCATAGTCTCCTTTGTCATTTTGAATCCGATATCTCCAATGAGTTGATTGATCACTGGATACAAGAAAGAATCATTGACCCTTTTGAAATGATTTTATACCTTTTTAAGCTCAATTTGGGGATAGAACTCCCAAATTTTATTTTTTCTTGGGGCTTCCCATTTGATGCCCTTAGTAGTTAGTCTAGGGAATTTTCCCACTCTTGTTGCTAGGTACACTATGTATGAGGACATCAAAAATTGCTTAGTGACTTTCACTATGGTCAGTTGGGCATGAATGGTATCTAACACACTTTGTCCCCAATATAGGAACACCTCCTTTTAGAACAATATGGATGAAATATAATATCCATGTAGCATAAGTATTGGACTCCTCTTTGCCCAAGACTCTAGATAGAAATGTGATAATATCACCAACCTCTGAGTAGAAGTCTTACCTTATTAGTTTCTGAGGGATCTTGGCTACTGATTTTCTTTCATTCTTGAGCCATTTCTTGTTCAAATTCCTAAGGTTACCATTGATATCCTTCTTGTATTAAAAAATGACTTTTGCTTTTATTGCCATTTTCAAATGAGTGTAGGGTGGGATATCAAACACAAATCTAATCATAGGGGGAGAGAGATTAATGATCTTAGTTTCATAAGGGTCATAACAGTTCATTTGTGTGGGATTATAGGTTTATTCTACAACAAGGATGAGCTCAGGGTACTGTATTTCTACTAGGAATGAAGAAAAATGTGCCAATCCTAAGCTGACTATGTTTTGGGCCCTGGGAGAAGCCTTTGGTGAAAATGTTTCTTCCTTTAATGCTTCCATATTTATGTGCCCAAGTTTAGTGTCCATTATCCTGATTACTTGTAAGGTGAACTTAAACACATTGGGAACCCCTTGGAGCTTGTACTTCATTGCGAGTGGGATCTTATTAGCTTTGGATCTCTTATCTTTCCTTTCCTCTCTTGATACTCCTCCAAATGAATCCACTCAAATTAGTTATTTAGATAACTTGAAATGAAGAGAAAGAGAAATCATAGAAGAATCCCTTTAGTAGTTGAAACTTCAATGATAGGTGGAATAAGGAAATTATCATTTTACCAACATCCATATACTTATAATAATTTGGCTCAAAACAAGATTCATGCTTAGCCCTACTAGGTTTAGAAACTCTACAGGGAACTTTTGTTTTTTTCCTAGTTTGAGTCATTGGCGAGAGTCAGGTCTAGAAAAAAACTTAGGACCTTTACTGAATAGGTCCAATTGGGTTTTAAAATATTGATAGAACAAACACCTTAATAAAGCGATAATCAAGATTGTGGAGGAATTTAGGAATTTATACCTGATTACTAAGTGTATGGTCAAGGATGACAACTTTGCAAGAACTACCGCTTTATCAAGGATTGGGATCCAAAATAGATATCAGACTTCGATTCTAACATGTCTGCTTGGGTTTTGAACACCTGAATGACTATAGACATTATTTTATAATGGTTTGATCGAGGCTAGAAGTCTCAGACAAATATTTGTGTGAGGGGACTGGGTCCGAGAAATAATATGGGATTTAGGTTATTTTGCAAATATACCCTCGGGGGTTTTGGAATCTGAAGGAATATCGTATGAAAGCTTAAGGTCATATTTGAAGAGGGTGAAAGGAAATCCTATCTGGCGTCGGGATCCAAAATGGATATGGGACCCTGTTTCAAAATATCTTTTCGAGGATGAAAATCTCAAAAAGATGCATTGTGTGGGGATTACTCTGAAAATATATCATAGATTAAGGCCTTTTTATGAGTGCATCCTTTCATGTTTTTTGGAATCAAAAGGATATATAAAGAACTAGGATCAAGATCTGCAAATTTCAAGAGGGTAACTTCATTGAAAATTGGGATCCGAAATGGATATTTGATATTGATCATTTTTAATGATCAAGGGCACATTAGGATCCAAAATCCGAACGATGAAAATGGGGGAATTCCATTTTAATTTGTAAATACATCTAACTCATGAACCAAGGTCAACTCAAGATGATAAAATTGAGCCCCAAATAGGACCACCAAACCAAAAGATGAAACCATAGGACCTAGGGAACAAGCCAAAACCAAAAAATGAATGAGAAACCAAAAAAAATGAAAAAATGACAACAAAAAAAAAAGACCAACACAAAATACAAATAAAAAATGAGAAATCACAAAAAATCACACAAAAAGAACCAACTTGGAACCAATTTGAGGGCAGGATTCGATCAGTTGAGGATCCACACAAAGAAACATTTTGCACCTCTAGCTTTGATGCACTAGCTCAACTTGAAGATCAAATTGCAATTATGGATTCGATCGAGCATTCATAATCCATAAAAATATTATGTGTATGTGTGAGTAGATCTACCATTAATATAATAGATGGATGAGGTCTTGGGACTTAAATGAACTCCTGTACCTCAGTGAAAACGATCCTACGTCTGATCGAGGTTCCAAACTCCAGTTAGTTCCAAGAAGAAAAGATAAAGAGAGAAACAACGTGGGGTCGAGAATGAAAACCAAACTTGGACCCCTCTAAAAATGGCCAAAATCTACTTCAAGTTTTGAGACTCAACAACAAGGAATCAAGGGACCGGGAACCAAGAACAGTTTTATACTTTTTGAGAAAAGTCTGAAATCCATTCGGGATCCCAATACCCGACATGACAAAGGGAAAAATGGGCCCGAAGTTTCAAAATGAATATGGAACTTTCAAGGAAAAGGTCAAAATTAGTTCAAAGATTTGGAACTTGAAAAAATTAGCTCAAAGATTTGGAGCTTGACAAAGATGAAGGGGTGGGTTCAGAGATCCAAAATGGATTCAAACCTTTTTGAGAATAGTACAAAATTCACTTAGGGTTTCAAAACCCAACAAAGACAAAGGGGCGGGTCCAAATATTGAGAATGGATTCAAACCTTTTTGAGAAGTCCAAAATCCATTTAGGGTTCCAAAACTTGACAAGGAAATCACAAAGGGAGCCTGAGAAAAGGAAAATTTTTGGGACAAAAAAACAAAACACCAAGGGAAAAAGACAATAAGGAAAATAAAAACAACAAAAAAGGGGGACCCATTTTAAAAAGAAAATGAGGGGGTATGTAGGGAATAATAGTTAGGGTTTCCCTTTGAGATATTGAATGGGAAAATATTTTCTTGGTCAAACTCTTGATGAGAAGGATAAGCTAGGTCTAGGAGAGAAAATGAATCAAATGAGGTAAATGGAGAAAATGAATGGATTCTATAAGTCAAAAAATGGTGCAAATAGTGGAAGGTAAGGTAAATTTTAGGGATTAAGGAGGTTGTAAATAGTGATAGGAAGAGTCATTTTTCATCATTTTAATGCTCTCAATCTAGAATATTAGAACCTCCAAAGCATCTAGAGTTAGAACTAGTCTGTGAGATGGTAGACATTCTAGTAACGATTCATTGGGTGAAGTGTGTGTGGGTCTTCAAGCAGTTGGTCGGGTTGTGTTTAGTGGTAAGTGCCTAAATTTTGGGTCCCTAGGGGTAGTTGTAGGTGTATTTATGAGGCGTATAATTATATTTTATCAAATGCATGTCTCTACATAGAAAAACACAAATGATGGTTTACATTGCACATGGGATGCAAAATTGATGTGTTGTTGCACATTTGATAACATAATCTATCCAATTGATGGAATTACAAAAATGAAGGGTATAATAGGATAATTGATAAAGAACTAGCCCAATCAATAGGATTATGCAAATGATAGGAAAGATTACACATTTGATTTAAAACCACACAAATGATGGATTAAGTAGCACAATTGATTTACAATTGTGCAATTGATAGGCTAAGATGCACAATTGATGTAGAAGTGTGTAAGTGATAGGTAGAGTGACACACTTGATGAATTGTGCCATGAATGATTGGTAATGTGGAACATTTTATGCCAAACTAAGATAGGGTAATTTTTAAAACCAAAAGGAATCCAATGTGAATTCATAGTCCATGCATTTCCATTATGGGGAAAGAATAAAAAGAGTTATACTAGGAAAATCAACATGGTTGGGTGAATAATAGCTACAAATAAAGGGAAATCCAAATGAAACTATATTTGGCCACTAATAAGCATCCATATGGTTGTAAAACATGGGATGAAATAATTTTTTCATGGAATTTTGTGCGACCATGCTTTAGGCTAGGATCAAATAGAATTTAAAATCATAAAAAATGACAAATTATAAAATGAATACAAAATCATTAGAAAATAACACATAAAACATAACCATACCAATTAGAAAAGATATTTGAAATATTCATTAGGGTACAAGATAAGGATAGGTTAAAATGAGTCCTAAAACAATGCTACAAGAATGCACACTAAAATTGGTATAATTTGTAGTCTACCAAAATGATAAGATATGTAATTTTTGATATTACAAGTTCATATGAAGGCTACAATAAGATATCAAAGGATTTAACCAATAACAATTGAAATAATATATTTTTGTTTATTTTTGAGTTAAAAAATGGGCATGTTAACACTACAAGAATAAATATTCACATTTATTAATAATAATACAATATTTTTAGTTGGTTGGATGAGAGATTAATAGAGTTTGAACATGTATCTAAAGGAGGAAGAGAAGTGGGAAAATATATTACAATTATAGACTATGGCAATATGGTGCAAGTAGAAAAATATTTTTAATGGGATGATAAGGAGAGGTAAATGTGACTGGTATCAAATTCATGTTCCTCTTAAAGTATACTATCATGATGCTTCAATTAGAAAAATTAAGTAAAATATTCTAACATAGAAGGAAAGACATGCATGAGGTTTGTAAAGGAGGAAAGACCATTTACGAATTATGAGACCTTATACATGGAACATGTCTATGCATCTATTTTATAGAATAATATTTTTTTCTAGGAAACATGGATACGAATCAAGAAAATGATAAATTAAGGTATATTCTATAATGTAAACATTTAAATATTCCAAAGAGAATGTGGTGCAGGAGCACCTAGGAAAGACCTAGGAAATACCTAGGAAACACTAGACATTAGGAAGTCTAGGATGAACTTTTTTTTTAATGTTTTTCCAAGAAGGTCATGTTGACCATTGAGTTAGAATTAGAGGCTTAATAACATTTCTTTATCAAGAGTGATCAAGAGTGGAAAGGTTTATGAGGTCAGAAACTCACTTTTCCTAGTTCTCTAGAAAATTGGCAAAAGTGGCAAAATGGCCCATTTTGCACCTTTGCCACAAAGACAAATGCAATGTTTGACCAAGGGGAGGATAACTACATTCATTGACCTATATAGGGAATGCTTCGACCTATGAGCAAGGTTGGAAGGCATTGGAAGCTTTTGTAATTTTGAAAATTCATGAATGCTAAGTGTGGACAGTGAGAAGAATGTGTGAAATTTTGTGTTTGCTTTGAGTTTGTGTGATTAGGAGCGAACATGGCTCTATAGTTTGTTGTAGTTTGTAGTATTTTTTATGTTCTAAGCTTGTGTGGTAGTCTTTAGGGTGAGTGTTCAATTTGCAGGTGTGTTTGGTAGGTAATTTGTTGTTATTTTAGTTATTGATCTGACTGGCAACCTATCAAGAATTTGGTTTTAGTTCTCTTTCCCACTGTACCTGGTGTGCGGGCTTTTGGGAATTGGGGCTAGACTCCATGTTTGTAAATATGGTAGAATTAGGAGTAGTTAAGAGTCAGCAAAGCACTATGGAAGACTTCTCCTAGGCGAGCTTGACAGTGCCTGGCTAGGAAAGTCAAGAAGTGCAAAGCACTTGGCTTGCAGGGGTGACCTTTCCCTGATAAACCATGTGGTAGAAAGTTAGATGGAAGCCTTGTAGAGGCTTGGTAACAAAGAGGATGATTCACTTCACCAGTCCGTTTGAGTGGAGAACAAACTAACAGTCCACTGTGTGGTCAGGAAAACCCAAAGAAGAGGCCTATTTTGTAAAATTGAAGGTCTGACCTGTGTACGGACAGTCAAGGGTTAAGACCTTTGAAATATTGAAGTGGTAGGCATCAGGAATAAGAATCAATAGAAAAGATTCAGGGTTCTTTGGAGAATTTAGGAGAGTTACTTCATTCTCTTGGAGGAAAGACCTAATTGGGAAGCCTAGAATTAGGGAACTAAAACCCTAGGTGAGGGTTTGGTGAGAGTGATGGAAGAAAGGAGTTTGGTGAACTTTCAAGAACCCTAGGAGGATGGTGTGAAGCTAGGAGAAACATCTCTACACCCTTGCAAAGAACAAGTTGAGAGATGGGAGTAATTAGCCTTTAGGGAAGATTAAGGGTTAAGGGAGAGTTAGTGGCAAGGCACCAAGATTGGTTTGGTAGATTGAGAGTTTGATGATAGTGGGGTTGGCTAGTAGAATCAGGGGTACCTATACATGAGATAGGACCTAAAGGTTAAGGTGGGAGAGTCACCTACGATTTCTTGAGAACAAGGACCCAGAGCATGGAATAGTGAGTGTTCCATCCAACCCTTCCCTATCAGATTGGTATCAGAGCAAGTTAAAGATTTAGGGAAGAAACTTGTATATCAGACCTTGAATCCAGTGGTTCCACAACCATGGTGAAAAAAATTGAGTTGGAAAAGAAGGTTGAAGATCAGGAGGAGGATAATAGGAGGTTGAGAGAAAGGCTAGCTCAACTGGAGCAAGCATTGAATAATGTGCAAATCAAGGCCGATGAGGTCAGTGATAGATTGGAGGGCAGGGAACCAAAGAGTGAAGAGGTTGCAGAGGAAGACAAGACCCCTGAACCTGACCCTATTCTGCAAGAGGAGCCTTTCTTAAAGGCATTGAAAGCTTTGAGTGGGAAGGCACTTGAAGGTATACCACTGTTTAGTGGCAAATTGGAGGCTGACCTAGTCTTGGATTGGATAGAAGGCATGGAGAACCATTTTGAATGTGATGGAGTCACTGAAGCATAGAAGGTGAAGGTGGCCAAGTCTAGATTGAGAGGATCTACCTTGACATGATGGAAATTCATTCAAACAGAGAGAGAAAAGGAAGGAAAGAAGCCTATTTCAACTTGGAAAGGTATGGTGGCAAAAGTGAGAGAAGCATACATACCAGATGATTATGAGATTCAGTTACACAAGAAGAGGAAAAGCTTGAGGCAAAGAGACCAAGATGTGAAAACTTACACTGAGGAGTTTTAGAAACTTTGTATGAGGTCCAATGTCTCAGAGGATGAAAGTCTCAAAGTGGCTAGATATCTGAACGGCTTGAAGTGGAACATCCAAGAAGAGATGACTCTTCTAAGTCCTAAGACAGTACATCAATGCTATCAATTAGCTATCAATATTGAGGAAAGAAGTAAGAGGAAACATGATTAGGCTTCTAAGAGTAGAGGCAAAGGTAGAGATCAAAGAGATCAAAGAGGACATAGAGGTGGCTACCAAGGAAGAGGAAATGAGCAAAGAAACCAAGGAGAGTCTAAACTCACTGAGCATGGGAGTGAAACACCTTCTAGAGGAGGTTATGGAAGAGGAAGAGGTTCTCAAGGAGGATCAAATAGAGGAAGAGGAGCAGGTAGGAGCAATTCATACTTTGCTGATATGAAGTGTTACCATTGTGGTGAAGTAGGCCATCCAGCTTATAGGTGCTCGAAGAAAGCATCATCATCAAATGCTGAGAAGAGAGTGGCATATGCACAAGAGGACACCATGAGCATCAAATCACCTGAGATTAGACATATTTAATCTGAAATGGGGGAGAATCTGATGTTTAGGAGAGTGTTGATTAGGCAACCGGTCAAGGAAGAACCAAAACAAAGAAGGGCTCTGTTTAGAGTGAGATGCAAGATAATTGGAAAAGTATGCAAGGTCATTGTAGATTCAGGTTCAATAGATAATATCATCTTAGAAGCGGTAGTAAAGAAGCTCAAATTGGAGAAGGTACCCCACACCAACCCCTACAAAGTGACATGGTTAAACAAAGGGCAGAGTGTTCTTGTTAATGAGCAAGTAACAGTGGAGTTTTCTATTGGAGGGTACAAAGATAAGCTAATTTGTGATGTATTACCCATGGATGCATGCCATCTACTATTGGGACGACCATGGTAGTATGGCAGAAGTTCCATCTATGATGGAAAGGAGAATACCATTTCATTTAAGAAGGATGGGAAGACTTTTAAGTTGTAGTCACTGTCAGAGGAGGATGAAGGACAGTCAAAGACACCAAGTGTCTTGTTAAGTAGTGGCAAGGAGTTCCTTAACAACCTACACCAAGGGGGTGAAGGTTATGTAGTCTTGTTGCAGACCAAAGAAGAAGATAAGACTAGAAAAATAGTCATACCCAGAGCAGTCCAGAATTTGCTTGAGAAGTACAAAGACATAGTAAGTGATGGTGCACCTGCAACTTTACCTCCTAAAAGGGCCATTAGTCATCAGATTGACTTCATACCTAGAGCATCATTGCCTAACAAAGTAGCTTATAATCTTACACCAGATCAGAATCTAGAGGTAGCTAGACAAGTGCAGGAGTTGTTGGATCAAAGCTTGATTAGAAAGAGCATCAGCCCATGTGCAGTACCGGTGGTCTTAGCAACCAAGAAAGGAGGCAAATGGAGATTATGCGCTGAATCTAGAGCAATAAATAGAATCACAATCAGGTATAGGCTCCCTATTCCTAGAATTGAAGACTTTATGGATTGTCTTGGAGGAGCTTAGTACTTCACCAAGTTGGATCTCAAGAGTGGATACCATTAGATCAGAATCAAGGATGGAGATGAGTGGAAGATAGCATTTAAGACAACATATGGGTTGTATGAGTGGAGAGTTATGCCATTTGGCCTCTCTAATGCCCCTAGCACATTCATGAGGCTCATGAATGAAGTGCTCAAGGAATTTACAGGGTTATTTGTGGTTGTGTATCTTGATGATATACTCATCTTCAACAAGACAACAAAAGAACACCTAAAGCATGTGGAGTTGGTTCTTAGAAGATTGCAAGAGGAGAAGTTAGCCATCAACCTAGACAAGTGTGAGTTTTTCAAACAAGAGCTTGTATATTTGGGTTTTGTTGTGTCTCAAGGATCATTGAAAATGGATCGAAGCAAGGTGGAAGCTATCCTAAACTGGCCGACACCAACCACAGGGATAGAGGTAAGAAGTTTCCATGGATTGGCTCAGTTTTATAGGAAATTCATCAAAAAATTTAATGGCATATGTGCACCAGTGCTAGAAACAATCAAGGGTGGTTTGAAAACTAAGTTTGTGTGGACTCAAGAGGCTGAGAAAGGGTTTGAGAAACCGAAACAAGAAGTGGCAACTCAACCTATTCTCTTATTACCAAGCTTTGACAAGCTATTTACTGTGGAGTGTGATGCTAGTGGAGTTGCAGTAGGAGGAGTGCTTAGTCAAGAAGGAAAGCCCATAGCTTTCTTTAGTGAAAAGCTCAATGAAGACAAGAAGAAGTACTCTACCTATGATCTAGAACTTTATGCTTTGGTTCAGTCACTTAGGAAGTGGAGACATTACCTTCTACCCAAGGATTTTGTGGTCTTTACAGACAATTAGGCACTTAGTTATATCAACACCCAAGAGAAGTTGAGCAATAGACACTTGAAGTGGATGGAGTACATCCAAGCTTTTACTTTCACCATCAAGTACAAGAAGGGACAAATGAACAAGGTAGCAGATGCATTGAGTAGAAGATTGCTGATGGTCCAAGAGATACAGATCAAGAGCATTGGCATAGAGAGTTTCAAGGATCTCTATGAGGAGGATGAATATTTCTCAGAGGCCTACAAGGTATGCTCTAACTTTGAGAATCATTTTCATAGCCAATACTCAGAGTATACTTTACAAAGTGGATTGTTGTTTAAAGGGAACCAGTTATGTGTTCCAAAAGGATCAATGAGAGAAAACCTCATTCAGGAAAAGCATAATGGAAGTCTTAGTGGATATTTTGGCATCAATAAGACATTAGAACAAGTGCAAAGGTTATACTATTGGCCTAAGTTGTCAAGAGATTTTAGGAGATATGTGGAGCAATGTGTTGTGTGTATGAAAGCCAAGGGAGGAGCTAGTAATGCAGGTCTATATCAACCCCTACCCATTCCTAACAGACCATGGGAGTGTGTGAGCATGGATTTTGTGGTAGGACTCCCTAAGACCAAGACTGGCTTTGATAGTGTGTATGTAGTGGTGGACAGATTCAACAAGATGAGTCACTTTATTCCTTCCAAAACCACTCATGATGCTAGCTATATAGCTCACCTTTTCTTCAAGGAGATTGCAAGGATCCATGGATTACCTTTAAGTATTGTTTCAGACAGGGATGTTAAATTCATGAGTCACTTTTGGAAGACTCTATGGAGAAGATTGGGTACCAAACTATCTTTTGGATCAGCTTACCATCCTCAGACCGATGGCCAAACAAAGGTGGTTAACAGGGTGATAGGTAACCTACTAAGGTGTCTAACCAAAGAATATGGACAGACTTGGGATATGGTAATCTCACAGGCTGAGTATGCCTATAATGATAGTGTCAACCGGACCACAGGGAAGAGTCCTTTTGAAATTGTGTATGGAATGCACCCAAGAGGTATATGTGAGCTCAGGGATCTAGGAGCTATGGAACATAGGAGTGGACATGCAAAAGACTTCACTCAAACCATGAAAGAGATTCAGGAGCAGGTAAGGAAGACAGTCATCGAGGCTACGCAAAAATTGAAAGACAAGGTAGATATATCAAGAAAGGATTTGCAATTTGTAGTAGGAGATTATGTCATGGTTCACCTTAACAAATCAAGGATACAGAAGGGAATTCCAACCAAGTTGCAAATGAAAAGAGTAGGACCATGCAAGATATTAGCCAAGTATGTAAAGAATGCATACAAGGTGGAGCTACTTGCAGATTTGGGAATTTCACCAGTCTTCAATGTAGCAGATTTGATCAAGTACAAGGGATCAGTCAATGATATAGCTTAGACCAGTAGGGAGGTCTTAAAGGAAGTCAACAACATAGCCTTACCTACTAAAGACAAACTACAAGCAGAGAGCATCTTGGAGTCAAGAGTGCATAAATCTACAAGGAAGAGAGTGTACATGGAGCACCTCATCAAGTGGAAGGACAAGCCAAAATCTGAGGCCACATGGATGGATGAAGTTTAGTGCAAGAAGCAGGGCATATATTTCTCTCTACTCTCTCCTCACATCCCTTAGAGTTTGTGTAGAGGGGGAGAATGGTGCAGGAGCACCTAGGAAACACCTAGGAAATACCTAGGAAACACTAGACATTAGGAAGTCTAGGATGAACTTTTTTTTTAATGTTTTTCCAAGAAGGTCATGTTGACCATTGAGTTAGAATTAGAGGCTTAATAAAATTTCTTTATCAGGAGTGATCAGGAGTGGAAAGGTTTATGAGGTCAGAAACTCACTTTTCCTAGTTCTCTAGAAAATTGGCAAAAGTGGCTAAATGGCCCATTTTGCACCTTTTCCACAAAGAAAAATGTAATGTCCAACCAAGGGGAGGATAAATAACTTCATTGACCTATATAGGGAATTCTTTGACCTATGATCAAGGTTGGAAGGCATTGGAAGCTTTTATAATTTTGAAAATTCATGAATGCTAAGTGTGGACAGTGAGAAGAATGTGTGAAATTTTGTGTTTGCTTTGAGTTTGTGTGATTAGGAGCGAACATGGCTCTATAGTTTGTTGTATTTTGTATTATTTTTTATGTTCTAAGCTTGTGTGGTAGTCTTTAGGGTGAGTGTTCAATTTGCAGGTGTGTTTGGTAGGTAATTTGTTGTTATTTTAGTTGTTGATCTGACTGGCAACCTGTCAAGAATGGGGTTTTAGTTCTCTTTCCCACTGTACCTGGTGTATGGGCTTTTGGGAATTGGGGCTAGACTTGATGTTTGTAAATATGGTAGAATTAGGAGTAGTTAGGAGTCAGCAAAGCATTGTGGAAGACTTCTCCTAGGCAAGCTTGACAGTGCCCGACTAGGAAAGTCAAGAAGTGCAAAGCACTTGGCTTGTAGGGGTGACCTTTCCCTGATAAACCACATGGTAGAAAGGTAGATGGAAGCCTTGTAGAGGCTTGGTAACAAAGAGGAGGCTTCACCATTCCGTTTGAGTGGAGAACAAACTAACAGTCCACTATGTGGTCAGGAAAACCCAAAGAAGAGGCCTATTTTGCAAAATTGAAGGTCTGACCTGTGTACGAACAGTCAAGGGTTAAGACCTTTGAAATATTGAAGTGGTAGGCATAAGGAATAAGAATCTATAGAAAATATTTGGGGTTCTTTGAAGAATTTAGGAGAGTTACTTCATTCTCTCGGAGGAAAGACCTAATTGGGAAGCCTAGAATTAGGGAACTAAAACCCTAGGTGAGGGTTTGGTGAGAGCGATGGAAGAAAGGAGTTTGGTGAAATTTCAAGAACCCTAGGAGGATGGTGTGAAGCTAGGAGAAACATATCTACACCCTTGCAAAGAACAAGTTGAGAGATGGGAGTAATTAGCCTTTAGGGAAGATTAAGGGTTAAGGGAGAGTTAGTGGCAAGGCACCAAGATTGGTTTGGTAGATTGAGAGTTTGATGATAGTGGGGTTGGCCAGTAGAACCAGGGGTACCTATACATGAGATAGGACCTAAAGGTTAAGGTGGGAGAGTCACCTAGGAGTTCTTGAGAACAAGGACCCAGAGCATGGAACAGTGAGTGTTCCATCCAACCCTTCCCTATCAGAATGGACAAGTAAGATCTATGGGAAATATTGAAAATAGAAAAAATAATCAAGAAAAGAGTGGATAATAATATTTGGGGGTGGTAAAGGAGATTAAGGAAATAAATGAATATAATTATGTTAAGGGTAGTTAAAGGGAAGAAAATAATGGTTTAGTTGAAGGTCACCATTTTTCTCCTTTAGAACTATGGGAATGGGTTTTGAGGTAATGCATCACATTTTTATGGATCAACATTTGTTAGAAGAAAGAGATATGGATCATGTTGAAATTTTTATTGATTTCTTCTAGTATCTAAAGTATCCCCAAACCAATAACCTACTACCTATAATATCTAACAATCCCAAAGAGGATTCGAGGGTAAAGATTTTGGATAATCTGGTAGAGTATCCTTTGAGTGATGACTAGGTGTGGAAGGATGTAAATCATCATCATCATAATCATCACCATTTGAGGTTGAGTAAGAAGAATCCCCATCAAGAACAATAGGATTAATATCATATGGAGAACTATAATCATGTATATTGTCTCTAAAGTGATGAAGGGTGAAGAAGTGGTAGAAGAAGAGCTAACATGACTCTCCTCAAAATGAACACTCCTCTTAATGAATAGATTGTGAGTGGTGGGATGAAGAAGCATGCAGCCCTTAACACCATCTATATATACAACAAGTATACAAAAGCCTTCTCTATGAATCCATAGCCTTGTATTTTTTGTTGGAATGTGGACCCATGTAGGAGAGCCAAACACATAAAGGTGTTTCACTAAGGTTTTGTGACTAATCCAAGATTTTATAGGAGTTATCCCCTTCATATATTGGTGAGGAACTTAATTTTAAATTTAACATGCACAATTGATAGCCTCTACCCAGTATTGTGGTGTTAGAGATCTAAAGCGTATCATACTATTATCTATCTTTTTAAAGAACCGATTACTCAATTCTATAAGTATTTTTTTAAAGGACTATAGAGTACCATGTGTTGTATGCCAATGCACTAAAAAATACAACATTGTTCAAACTTGTGGTTGACATATTCTCCCTTATTATGTATACATATAATCTTGATGGAATTCCTAGATTATTTTTGTAAATGCTTTGAATTCCATAAATCACTCTAAGGCTATAATTTTATTTAAGATAATATATAAAGGTGTGCTTGGAAAGATCATAGTAAATTTCAAAACATGTTGATCCCTACTAAAGGATGTATGTGGAAATAGACCAACCAAGCCACTATGTACTAACTCTAGAATCCGTGAGGCTTTCCAATATTTCCCTCATCAAAATTATCCTATGGATGCTTTCTAAGAATGCATCCTTGACTAAAACTATTAGAAAAATGAATTGCAAGCAAGCTTGATACTATGTCATGTTAATTGAACTCATGAAAGTAATGGTAGTTCAAGTGGATAAATCATTGATGCCACAAGTTTCTCACTTTATTTGAATGAGGAAGAAAAGTTTTCAAAGGAGAATCAAGATCAAAATGAGAAAATTGATAGAGCCTAAAATGATTATCTGGTTTTCCCATGGAAATTATAAACCCATTATGTAGCTCACTAATGACCACTTTATTTGGAGTGAATTCAAATCACTTGTCAAAACTTGTATGGATGATCTAGGTAGAAAAATAGGAGATGAGTTGACAACAAAGAAACACAAATAAAATCATAAAATATTTATTCACCAACACCTATAAATCCTCTCCCAAGAACATTCTCAAGTGATTCATTACCCACAAGTATGTTAGAAATAGAGCATGGATCCAAAGATGATAATCTTTATGTAGTGTAGAAAAATGTATCCCCTTTAGATTTTCACACCTAATTAGGAATTAATATTAAAATGAACTTAATTATGCCTTAATTTAGTGTTGTAATATGTATTTTACATATTCACATTAAGTTTAGGGCCCTATTAATATTAAAATGGAATTAATTGTGCCTTAATGTGGTGTTTTAGAGTGTACCTGTTTACACTTTCACACTTATTTAGGGATCCCTTAATTAATTGAGGTTTATTTGCCTTAATTGGCCCCTTTAATTTGAATCCAAGCCTAATTAATTTTATTTTCTGAAGAGGAAACCTGACATTCATCAATGCCTAAACATAACACTTCTCATTGAGAAATGTTTGTCCCAGGTGAGTGAACTAGGACCCATTTTCCCATGGGCGAATGAGTGCTCACTTAGAACTAGGACCCATTTTCCCATGGGTGAATGAGTCCTCACTTAGATCTAGGACCTAAATTTAAATTATGTTTTTGGAAATATTTTAACATATTCAAATCCATATTCACATATCGGCTTGTGTTATTTGAATTTTGGGAAATTAATGTTACATACCTATAAATAAGAGGTCATTTCACTAATTTTCACCTAAACAATCTAGCAAATTTGAAGTAAGCATTCCTATAGAAAGTTTATGAGATCAAGAGAATTTAAAGGCATTCAAAGAGTAGATTAATATTGAAGAATTATTGTAAAAATCAAGATCCAATTGTCATATCAAAGTCTTCTTGCATTATGCATGTTATTGGAGCTAATATGTTGATGTAGAGTTCATGCTCCATTCAAGAATTCAAGGCATTGTTTCAAATCAAGTTTCAAGATCAAGATCCACATCCATTGAAGCCATTTTATGCAAGTTACAGATCTACATTCCAAGGTTCATTCAAGGGTTTGGTGAGTTGTGACATATAGTTGTTCATTCATCATTCCTTTCATGCCATTTTTTTTTATTTCAAGGTTTAATTACCAAAATGGGGTTTGACCAAGGAAAATCCCCATTCACCAAAAACAAATTCCCTCTTGATTTGTGTTTGTAGATTTAGGTCAAATAAATCTTAGAGATCTCTTGAAGAGAAAAAATGAAGAAGTTGTCAAAGTTGAAAAATTTGTCATCTCATAGAAACTCAATTACATAATTTATTTCTATATTTTCGAACCTAAAACCTGGGAAAATTGAGATATTCATATCTATTGCAAAGGCTCCCAAAAGTTGCAGACAAACCCTAAACTGAGACCCATTTTCCCCTGGGCGAATGAGTCCTAGGTCAACTTCAGAAAAACACTTTTGGTTTCTGGTACACATCATCTTACCTCTCTCCGATCTGCATTTCAATTTCTAGTTCCACCAGTATTGAGCTTAATCTATTAGATCCACTTTGTAGATTGCATTTTGGAGTAAGTTTTCTATTTTTAATCTTTCTCCCCAAAGTGTTGTTTAATCAGGACCCATGTCCTTGCAAAAAAATAAATCAATAGATTCACACTTTGACTTGAATCGCCTCAAGGTTGATAGTCCTTTCATTGTTTGGATCTCATTTCCTAATTAATTAAGGAAGAATAGGTCATTAATCCCACATTAGCCTCACATACCCATATTTCTTCATTTCATTTTGGTGAACCCGATTCTTGATCATTGCAATTTTCTGATTTTGGAGTCCATTTTCACCCTAGATTTAAGTTTTTCATTCATTTTCATTTCATTACATTGAATTGAATCTTATTTAGGGTTTTTTAGTTTGCATTAGTTTGAATTTAATTTAGGGTATTAGATTTGCATTTTTGCATGTCTTGAAATCTAAAAAAATACAAAAACATCAGTCATTTTGCAAATCGTTTACATAGAATTGCATCATCATTCATTTACATTTGAAAAATGAATCAAAATTGCACATAAAATTAGGTCTCCTAGTTTGTAATTTTGTCATATTTTTCATTTGCTTTCAACATTCATTTCACAAAAAAATTAAATTGTAACTTACTGTTTTAGATCAGAATCTGGAAACCACTAGAGTCAACTAAGATTTCTGTAATTTTGTTTTTTAAAACCCTAACATAGGACCCATTCGTCCCCTGCATGAATGAGTCCATGATCAGGGTCATTTCTTGAATTTATGGGCATTAAAATATCTATTTCTACATTCAACTTTGTTGTTTCAGTTTTTAGTTTTAGTTTATAGAATTTTTGTTACTTGAAATTGCTCATATTTAGCTTCATTTGATAAATTTAGTGCATTGTGTGAATTCAAAATTGAATTTACAAAACATCATTTTCAGGTTTTTGGCATAGCATAATCAGAAAATAATCTTGTTTAAAATCTGAAAATTGCATTACATTCTAGGTCCTTGCATTGCATTTCATCTTCTTTCCATTTTGGGTTTACATTGCGTTTTTGAAACTTGTATGAGCTTCACAACTTGGTGTCCTATTAGCAATACTATTGTGAGACATAGTTCAAGACTCATGTCATCCTGTAATACACCATTCATTGTGGATATTGGGTTCTCCAACTCTTTCACTAATAGTGTTGATAATTAAACCTCTATGGATCATAGTCTTTATACCTCATTTACAATGACTTTCCTATCCACAACTAATGTGCATGCTGTTGCTAGTGTCCCGCAAGAGAACATAAGAAGGATAGATGATGAAATAGAAAAATTTAAAAACTTTGTGACTTCCAAAAACATTGCTAATAGTGTCATTCTTGCTTAAGATAATGTCAAGAAGATGCTTGAAAATGAACATGAAATAGAGATTTTGTGAATTCTAGCTCATATTGTTGACAAGAACATCCCTACTAGAGTTGTGCTCAAGCTTTGGGTTATACTCAAAGCCAATATGGAAATTCGATTCCTCCTTCCACAACCCTCACCTCTATTCCTATATACATTGGTACTCATGTTACTACAACCATTCAACCTACTAGCAATGTCAACACTTCCTTAGGTATTTCCACTAGGAATCCTTCTAGATTTGTGAATTCAACTCTCATATCTCCTCAACCATCCCCCCTCAAAAATTTACAAGTCACTTGTCCTCCACATACATACACCACTCCACCTTATTCACCTCCCTCTCACAATACCAAGAATGATCCCATCCTTAACAAAATTTTGCAAAACATGTCATCCCTCCAACAATAAATCACCACCCTAAATCAAAACAACAATGGCCAACCTTCACAATACATCAAAACCAATCCCTTATCCTTGGAGATATTGAGAAAAAAAATGCCACAAGATATAGAGATTCCTAGGTTTGAGAAATATGGTGGGAAAGGAGATCCTGTTAGTCATGTTTCTGCTTACACAACCTTATGTAGTGACTTCATTTTTGAGGATAAAATCTTGGCTAAACTATTCCCTCGATTCTTGAAAGATTCTGCTTTAGAGTGGTTTTTCTACTTACTGAATAATTCAATTGGTTCATTTAATGAACTTATTGATTCCTTTTACAACCAATTCTAAATTCACCAATGGATAAAAGGTTCTCAATAAGGTGTAGCGGCGTTACGTTTCATCACTAATGGAGAAATTAACACCTCTACAGATTCTAGAGGTAGGAATCTTGTCAAGATGGCAACGTGCCTCTCAGACACTCACATGTCGCACACATGTCCTCAACAAAAATTCTCCCATCGACACTAAAAAAAAGCACCAAGTGGATGGAGTATGGATGGGTGATGTATAATTATGTGGTCAGGTTAATTTTCTAAGGTGAAGGATGTAAAAGGAGAATTTGCAAGGGGGTGCAAATTCACTCCTATACACAAGATATATACTGACCCTGAATCCGTGGATCCCTTATGTGTTTTTGGGACTTCATTTTGGGGTAAAAACCTTCTCTTTCATGATATAGTTTCATTCAGGAACATATGACTTGGCATAGGGCTTTCCAAATAAGTTCTCATGTCTTCTTCATTGGCTACTTTAAAGAAAATTGCTCCCAACAATGGTATTCACAATTTATTCAAAGTGGGGGCATACATTGACATCCTCATATTTCATTGTGAGATTTTATTTCTTCCTATGATGTGTCCTTTTCTTGGTGGTGTCATTGGGTTCAATGTCAAGTCTAAGAGTGTGATATTTCTTAGCGTATGAATTTCCTCTTAGTGGTGATGCTACATGTTGCATTCCCTAATTTGTAATTGTTTTACCCTAGACTTGTTCTCTCTTGGAGACACTAGGCAGGGTGTTCCCTAAGAAGAGACCTTACATGAACTAAGCAAAATCCCTTTAAACAAACATTTACTTGCATTTTGTTCATAAGTGTTTAGCATAATACTTGTTAACCTTATGAAACCTGAACCCCTCTTCAAGGCCACCAAGTATAACACACTTTCCTTGCCAGAGGAACCTTGCCCTTGTTCATAGTGCTTAGCATAATGTTGATGGGTGTTTTAGCACTTTCTCAACATAGGTAATGTGTAGGTGCATAACCTCTCTTGAAAGGAAATCTCCAACAACGAGTTGCTGAAAATTACCCCAAGGTTTCTCGGGTGTCAGGTCATGACTTGCTTGGAATATCTCAATGGTTTAAATGTGATTTTATTGGTAATCACAGGGCAGACTTACAGGAGTTAGGCTGGAGAAGAATTGGTTCAATTAATATAGCTCTTTAGATTGGAAGTCACTTACATAGTTGCTGTAGGTTCAAACAACAGTCTAAAACTCCTATTTTAGCTTGAGATTTGGCTTTACAATGTGAAATAAACCTTAGTATAGGTCATTTATAAAAAAGAGAGAAGGGCAGGGAGGAGACGAGGTTCCTGGATCTAAAACTAGTAGTGAACAGTGATCATGGAGGATTCTACTATGGACAACCTTCCTAAAACAAAATTTCACTTAACCAGATTATATCACAGTATCATAAAATTTGTGCAAGCTTCAAAGGACTACAAATATTCAATTGTTTATTCACCATAAGCATGAACGAAAGATGAAATTTAGAGCTGCTTTTAGTTTATGCCCAGAATAACTTTACACAACTGTTTACCATCAATAAACAACGAAAATTATGAACAAATAAGGATACTTTTGAGTATCTCAAAGGCAAGTTAGGGGTAATTTCCCCTCCTAATCTGAACTAAGATGCAAGTCTTTGCATCAATCCATGGACTTACAGTTAGATCTTGTTTCAGTTTGATGTTGTGGTGGCTGCTACTTAGGGGGAGTAGTTAGATGATTCAGATGATATGTGGTTCAAAGCATGTGTACCTTTTCCATTGATGTCAAAGGGGGAGAAGAATAATATGAAAAACTCTTGAAGAAAGGGGGATAAGAGTCAAGAAAGGGAGAGAAGAGCTATGAGAGGATAACTGCAGATCAAAGGGAGAGAAGTATGTGAACAACCAGTTGTGTTGATGGTACTATTTTTCAAATCATGTGTTGCCATCAATGCAAAAGGGGGAGATTGTTGGATGTTGAGGTTGTGTTGCTGATATGTGGTTGTCATTGATGTCCACACTATTAGCATTGGTGATTTTGAAGGTTGTATATGTCGAGAATATTGAGAAAATTGAAATAAATATATTGCAGGAAGCCAATGAAACTAAGAAGGTAAGAGTGATGAAAATTTTTATACGTTGATGATCAGAAGGTACACAATAAAGGGTTTGTTGCTGAGCTTATCTAGTATGTTGTTTGAAATTTTTAGTGGTACGCATCAAGAATTGAGGAAGTTATGAAGTTTCGTGTTCCTACAGTTATTCGGTTACTGTAGCAGGTGTTTCTGGAAGATGAGATCGCAATTCTGGTGAAGTGAGTTGTTGCATATGTTCCTGAGGTATTCAATGATGTTTCTAGATTGTTCTCTATCAATTTGGTACGTCCACATTGATCGACATGTTCGAGATTGGAGATTTTTCCTTGTGTGTTTAAGGTTTTCATGTTCTTGGCCAACATGATGGTAGTAGCATGTTGCGGATCCTTATGGATTAATCTTGTATTATTTTGCATATTCGAGGATGTTGATTTAGGTCCTCACTATGTTGTGACTGACTTAGGTTGGTGCACATTAATATTTGTTCATGTTTTGAGGCCGACAATTGTAATTTATTCTTTATTTGTGGCAGACAAAGTTTTTGATGTAAATATGTATAGCCGATATATAAGAGCGATTGTTTATTCATTTTGGAGTATTCTCAGAGGGTGCTCAGTGAATGTGTGGGAAGTATATGAAAGATATGTGTGAGTAAAGATCAGATCATTCAACTGTAGAGAAAAGTGTGAAGGAGATTGAGCGAAGTGTGAAGTGTTTTTGTACCTAACCGAAACTATAATCAAGCTTTTGTAGAACCTAATTTCTCAATTCAACCTCATCAGATGGATTTAATCTAATTGTATTATGTAAGGCACTGAGCCTTCCTTTTGAGCAGTGAGCTCTAGGTAGTGTGCTCGAATGCATGCACATTCCCTATTCATTTCTTTCATTATACTTCTAACAAGGTATAATCTTGTGGACTAACATCCACCGTGGTTTTTCCCCTAGCAGGATTTCCACGTATAAAAATCTTGGTGTTCATGTGTCTCTGATGTGTTGTTTATTCATGCTTTCACTGCTAACTATCAGATATGAGATTATAAGTTGTTTAAGGTTGAATAAAAATAGTTTATGTAACAAATAATTCACCCCCCCTCTCAATTGTCTATCCTTGTTTTTCCAACAATTGGGGTAGTGAGTGTAATAGGTGGGAATTTGGTTGCTCATCTCCCTCATGGAGCGAGCCTTCTTGAATAGTGGGCATTCCCCTGAAATAGCCTGACTTCTTTGATTTCTTTAGAGTTCCAACCTATGAAGTCTTCTTCGAAGATTCCTTAGACTGCGGTTGGGGCTCAATAGCCTCCTTTCTCTTCTTTGACCTTGTGATGGGAGGATATGTCAAGGTTTCTCCTATCAAGGTGTCATCAACAGTGACACTGTCAGTTTCACCCTCGTGTGGATGCTCGGGATCTATGAATGTTAGCTCTACCCCTTGCCATTTTAATTGAGCAATTTTCCCGTCAATCCATTGTTTGGTTCTTTCCTCGATAGGATTTGTGATAGTATCAAGGTCATTGACCTCCTCTTCATTCCAATCTATCACTGGTAGTGGTAAGTTGGCGACAAAATTATACCTCGAGTCCATCACTGTGCTTTCTTCTTCAACTACTTTCTCTGACACATGAAACAACTTGACCACCTTGACAAAGAAGGACGTCATGTGCATGTATTTCTGCATACGCACCTCCTTGTCATATTTGCAATTGTCCCAAAAGTCTTCAACATTATGTAGGTGGGCGTACTTGGCTGTGACCATATTCTTCAATTTACCATAGGGATCCATCCATGGCCAGGCAATATGGAATCTAAGGTGACAATCCACGAGTTCCTTATCTAAATAATCTGCACATTGAGAGGTGTGGAGTTCATACTGTCCCCGGCCAAAGGAAAGGGGATAATGAATCCCCACCTTATGCTTGCTTCAAGAGGGCGTGTGCGTGCCATAGTTGCCGTGAGATTTCAAGCAACACTATCCGGTAATTTGGTTACCGGGGCAACTTGTACGACTTATTAGAGAATCCCTCAGCTCATATGTAAGTGAATTTTGGAAATTGTATAAATAGGAATCCAAATCGATGGATGAAAGCATTGGCACTGCATGAGACTCTCCTTTTGGGGTCACCCCCAAGCAATCTAACAATGTAGCCTTTGAAGGCATCGTTAACTTTGCAGTAATCCCTCTTGAAATTTTTGTACTATAATTGAGGGTACCTTTCATACAGCTTTAGTACTGTTTGTGGGTCTAAATTCAATGATGCAAATAAACCCCTCTATTGGGTATGATCAGAAAGCATGTACACAAGGTATGATGTCATGTAAAACTTTGATTTTTTCTTCATTGCTACAAATTTCTTGTGCAAGCAGCCACTGATCATTCCAGCCCAATAGAAATATGTGTCTCCTCGGATGATTTCTTCAATGAAATAAAAACATCCACTCTTGGAAGTAAGATGAGCTCGGAAGGCCCATGAATTTGCTTAGAAGAGTTACCAAGTCATGGTAATCTTTGAAAAAGTCACTCCGAAAGAGTTCTTGGGGCACTTTATTGGTGTTGCCCCTCTTGCCCTTCAACCAGTATTGATTAATCCATTTCTTTCATTTGAGGGGATCTTCATCCCACATCTGCTTGCTGTATTCCATGGAAGTTTTCTCCATCTCACTGAAGGTAGGGATGCATAAGGTTTTCCCTATTGACTTGGTGGACAAGTTAGCCAATATGTTTCCATCCCTATCTATGATTGTTCTGGTGTCTTCCTAGTATGCCTCGAGGTGCCTTTGTGATTTTCTTTCCTTTGTACTTCTTTGCGACCTCCCTCGAGGATCTGATAGTTGGTTCCATATATCTTGTGACCAAAGGATCAGTAAATGATCCAAGCATAAAATCTAGGGAACGTTAGCCAAAATCTCATAAAACAGGGTTAGATTGGATAAATCATCATTTCATAGTCATAACATATCCCTCAGATTGTCATCATCATTTTGCAGGGAGGATTTTCAACATTTAGGGCCCGAGGGACCAGACTTCCCTAGGCAGATGGTTGTTTGGAGTCTACCATTGAAAATGGCCTTGACAAGACAATGACCCATAGGCGGCTTCCTGCCACGCGGGACCCGTAGGGTTGGAGGACGACAGGAGATGCAGGCTGGAGGACACAAAAGCACACTAGGGAAGAGCAGTTTAGAATGGAAATGAAGGAATGATGACTTGCTAGGGGAAACCCACGATGTTGGGTCAACAGAGGACTACAAATATCTACTTTTCATTTGATCTTGCTTTAATAATCCAGTGGTGAGCAAAATGTCGGGTTTCACAGCATGGGGAGATGGGGGCTGAAGGCCGTTTGAGATGATAGAATTCAAATGGAGTCCTACAGACGGAACTCCACATGACCTCACCTGTATGGCTCAAGACTTAGTCATTTTGTTCATGTTTTAACCCGAACAACACTTTCGAGGGTGGGATCTGATGGTCAAAGGGATGACACCAAATGATCGATAACAAACGGAGGTCCGCATAGGTGGACCCAAGAAGGTCGAAGGATCACTCTTCCACTTGTGAATTTTACAAGCTTTCTAAACAAAGGACTCGGAGGCGGGACCCGGTGGGAAGAGAGATGATCCAGAGAGGTCATTTCGGAATGGAAAAACCTAAGAGAAACTAGTAGATGGAATCCTAAGTAGTCAGACTGGACGGGGCTGAAAGACGCATGATTTTAATCTATGAAACATTCAAGGTTTGAACTTTGTTAACCACAAAGGTGGGAACCGATGGTCAGGAGGGCACAATGAGATAGCCATTTGGAACAATGAAGCCTCAAAAGGTGAAACACACTTGGAGGTCCACGCAAGCGGACCCACGAGGGTCGATGGACGATATCTTGATCTTTGTGAATTTGAAGGTTTCGACAATGACCAAGAGGAGGGGCATCTTGAGGCGATGAGCCT
The DNA here is from genome assembly GCA_007115665.2 of Sequoiadendron giganteum. NCBI lineage: Eukaryota > Viridiplantae > Streptophyta > Pinopsida > Cupressales > Cupressaceae > Sequoiadendron > Sequoiadendron giganteum. Next base: position 840,193,844 of record CM021101.1, on the reverse strand, counting down.
GACAAGGACGATGAAAAATTTTGGAAGTAAGATTTATGTGGGAAAGGAATGGTCAAGATGGTGAAGCAGGTCCGTGGGGCATGAGCGACACACTCAAGAACAACAATGGGGTCTCCTAGTTCTGAAGGGGTCCAAATCGTTGTTTTCAAGGTTTTTTTAAATTTCCACCTCATGGGTTTTATAGGGAGACCATTCCTTCACTTAGTTTTACCATTTTTATTTGAGAAAATACTTTAATATCTTTTGATTTTGAAGGAAACTAAGATGGTGAGGAAAATGACAAACCTACCTGACGATCTCGCACTGAATACTGATGAAAGTCCCCGAAATTAGCTAGGTTCGGCGGATAGAGGCTGCGGGGGTGATAGTGGCAATGACTGAGCTCTGGCACTTCTCCTACAAAATAATTTGGTGAAAATGATAGGTCGAGCAGGATATTTATAGGATATTTTAGCATTTAATTCCTTCATCAATTTTCGTACGGTGGTACAAAAAGTTGGTGATTAGTAAATTTGAAAACGACCGCGAGAACACTAGGACCCGCTAGTCGGGAAGCGATCGGATGATAGCTGTTAGGTTTTTTCAATGATAATTGGATGATGTTGGAGGGTCTGGGTCTTGACGAGCGGAAAACTGTTTGCCAAAATCTATTCAAAATGGTAGTGAGCCATCGAAAACCTGAAAGGGGAGGCTCGATAGGACCCAGGGATGCCAGTTTTAAAAAACCAAGGAAAAAAACCAAGGAGACTTCATGAAGATTCTAGAATTTGAAAATTTGGGGGGGAAGTAAAATATGGTCAATTTAAGATGATTCTTCAAAATTCTTTGACCATCTAGGAAATCAAAATAGGGGCATGCAAAATGAGGCAATGACAAAAGTGACCCAATGAAGCAAAGGAAAGAGAGGGTCCCCGTTATGAATAGGGGATGTGTGCTATAGGCACAACAAATGGTGAATCTACTGGGAAAATGCTCCTAGCATTCTAAGGATAACTATTCATTCAGAACCCATAATCTCTGATTTTATAGACTAGAGGCCAGTTTCCAACAAAAATCTAAGAAGCAAGTTGAGGATGGGATCCTTGGTAGAATCATGTTATGAGGTCATCGTAGAAGTGTGTGCGAGGTGAGTTCATTCCCTTTACTTAGAGATTATGCAGGAGACTACTGATCATGCAAGGGCAAGCTACGTAAATTTTCTAACCCAAAAAGTAACCTGGAAATTGCTCTGCTGCTAGTCAGGCATCCATAGCCCCGATAGAGTTGTCGTTGTGACCCCACAAACATAGCTCTACTACCAATTAGGCATCCATAGCCTCGGTAGAGATATTCATACACCCATATAGTTGCATAATTTAACCTTTCCTTTCTTTTCTCTTTTGATGTTTCTTTGCAATACTTACCTTTCTTTTGCTCAACTGTGTAAGAATTGAAGCTCACTATGGGTTTGGGAAATCACAGTGGCCATTGGAGCAGAATTAAGATTTTTCACTTGTCCAGCCCTCCCAACAATTACCACATAATTCTTTAGAAACATTTAAAGTGCGTTTCATGTATGATCCATGATAAGCATAAAAATATTCAAACAAGGATGCACTCCTAGGTTAGTCTAGAGTTCAGAGGAGGAAATCAACTCCTGGGGATGCTAAAAAAATGATTATTGGGAATGAAGGCTTATCTAGAGAGAAAAAAAGAGTGAGCAACAAAGTGAACCATTCATCAAGCCGAGAATGGCCACCGCGCCAAGAACAAAGACACCCTCAACAAAGGCAAAATAACTGGGAGACAAACAAAATAAAACAGAAGCAAAACAACAAAGCAAAGGAAACCTAACCTAACCTATGTACAAATATTCACAGGGAACGAGATTCAATAGCTCAAGGGAGGAAATAATGCTTGAGGTGCTACCCATTGACAAGCAATGGGACATCTTCACCTGTTAAGGTCTTGAGGTGAAAAGCATTATCTTTAAGAATTTCAACAATCTGAAAGGGGCCAAGCCACAGCTTGCCAAATTTGTCATGTCCCCCTTTCTTTTAATGGGCCTTGTCCTAGCATAGGACCAGATCAACAATTCTAAAGGCCTTTACTATGGCTCAGCAATCAAACCATCTTTTGATGACACCCTACTGCTTGGCAAATATTTCGATAGCATGGTCAAAAAATCCTTCCAAGTGGCGGAGCTCAACTAAGCAATCCTCACTTTGATCCCCTTCTTCATATAAGTTATTGATAAATTGGAGAGTAGGAATCTTGAGGTGAATTGGGAATACAGGCTCAAGGCCATATATGAGATGAAATAGGGAATCTCCCAAGGTGACCTTATGATGTGTATGATCTTCCCAAAGGGAAAAATGGAGTTTGGTATGCCAGTCCTTGGGATTCCTATCAAGCAACTTCTTAAAAATAGTGATTAGGTTCTTGTTGGTGGATTCAACAAGGCCATTTCCTTGGGGATAGTAGTTAGATGATAATTTGAGGGCAATACCATGATTGAAGGCCCAACTAAAAAATTTTAGGGAGGCAAATTCGGGACCATTATCACAGATAAGAGCATAGGGGCAACCAAAATGATTTATAATAAAAATTTCAAGGAAATCAATAACTACCTTTGTATTACATTGCCTAAATGCAATAGCTTCTATCCATCTAGTACAATAATCAGAAGCGGTTAGAATGTACCCCTGACCCATATAGGATGGTGGTTTTACCAGACTAATAAAGTCGAGACCCCATTGTGTGAACGGTCTTGCCTCCAAGACTTGTTGCAATAGGACAACAACGTTCCTCTCTCTAGTTGAAATAGTCTAGAAAACATGGCACGTCTGAACGTGGTTGTGATCATATTTGAACACCGTGGGATAGTAGTATCCTGCTAGTAGTATTTGATGAGCCATAGAGGGACCAAACCTGTGACCAGTACCAAATTTGTCATGGAATTATTTCAACATGATGGGCCTCAAAAACATAGGTTTGAACCACGAGAGGTTGCCAAACTCTCACAATGATTTTGGCCAACGTACAAGGCCAATTGATGCAATTGAACCTTCTTCTCTTTAGGTTCTGCTAGACCAAGGTAGGTGAACCTATGTGAATGATACTCCTACTCCTATTGCACAAAGGAAAGGATTTGAAAATGTTTTTTGTACATAAAATTAATTCTCTGGGTTGTGGCAGATCAGTGGCTTTATTCTAGTTGTTAGGCACTTTGAAAATGAAACTATATGACTATCATAAAACTTCATTTATTTATGACTTATATAAATTATGCTGGGATGTTTCTTAACCTGGTTCTTCTTTAAATCCCCAAAAGAAATCTTTAAATTACTATGACTTATTTAAAAGAGTTTAAATCTGACTTGCATACACCAATCAACTGAATCATAGAAAATGGGAATACATTCTAGTAAATTAGAGATATACTTGATATGCTGATTTAAATAATTAAAGAATCTCAAGTTGGAGAGAACCAGATAAAATAATTTGATTTAACACAACATAACAAATGAACACCAAAAGAGAATATCACCAATTAAAATTCATTATCTCCATTGATCTGTTTCAGGAAAGGCTCTGTACATTGTTTACATTCCCCAGTCTAAAAAAATCTCATTCATGCTCTCTCTCCTACCTTCTCTCCTATCTTTCTGATTTTCTAAAATATTTATACATTACAATTCAAGGGTCGTGACCCTTCACTTTCTATTACAACTGCTTGATATTCGTTAATCAGAAGAATAAAATATTTGATTAAGTTGTCTTATTGGAAAATCAAATATTTTCGACTATAGTTCTGCCTTTTATTTTTCACTTTAATACATTATATATTTTCCCGCTTTAATTTTTATTTCCCCATGGCTTTATTTATTTTACCGCCTCATCGTGGTTCACCCTTTATCTCTACGCGGTGCTGCGGTACCTTGACTTTGATTGCTCTATTACTTATTTCTTTATCGCTCAACTATCGGCTTTATTTTAGCCACTAGCGGTATGGCGATGTTCGTCGTTGACCATTTGCCTCGCTGCTAACCGCCTTACTGTAGTCTATACTTTATCCTTTGGCAGTACTGCGGTGTGACCGCTAGCCGCTTCCCCCTCCACTACCTCACAACCGCAATCCCTTCTTTGGTCGGTCATGGTGTGGCAATATCATGTTCGTTGCCGGCTAACAGTTTACTGTTGTCACCGCGGTCACCTCATAAACCGGTGGCGGTACCACGGTGACCGCTACCTCCGTCTTTCGCTGACTATTACCTATTCACCACACCATCGTGGTCTTCCTCCTAAATTTCCACGTTGTAGCGGTAGCCATTCGCTAATAGTTTACCGCACCACCATGGTGTATGAAACAATGGCTGGTGGTAATGCGGTATACTACTTTGCCTGCCTCTGCTGACTGTTTACCACGCTACTGTGGTGTATGTGCTGACTGCGTGCGGTATGGCGGTAAACATATTATGCTTGCTCCTTAATCGCTACCGCCATACCACGAGCCCATTGTGGGAGGCCATGATAAAGCAGTAAGATATATAAAGGCTATAAAGGCTTAGCGATGGTAGCGATATAGAATATTTCAACTTAGTAAAAGGCAGTGACATGAATTTTCCATGAAAAGATATGAAAATATTATGGAATCAAATGGGGGAAAAATATGAAGGCTAGATAGGCCAAAAATAAGGCAATGTAGCAAGGAAAAGATATTTTTAGCATTGTAGAGGACGATGAATGACTATTTTATGAGAGATAAATTGAAAACGCTAGGTTCAAAATAGGAAAAAACCTTAGGGTTTTGATGGAATTTTTGGGTTCTAACACAACAAATGCATTGCTTCCTCCTTACCCAGGCATTTGAGGTAGATTCCCTCATGGTTTTTATTATAAAGTATGAAACCTTGTAACATGTAACTACTACTCGTCAGCCTAAGAGCACGTTTCTGGACTCCCTACAAATGAGATGAACATCTGTGGCTCAACAAATAATAGACAATATCGTCATACCACTCCCTTGGGGAGACATCTTCGAGTTGATATTATTGAACTCTAAGCTTGAGCCTAGCTTCAGCTACTGCTTCAACTATCGTTCAGGTGAGTGCTTGCCCTCTAATAAATTTCATTGGTTGGATTTCCATGTCGTACTCTTGCAACAGAGTAACCCACTTTGCTCGTCTTTCTCTGAGTTCATTTTGCATCAACAACATCTTCACTGCTGAGTTTGACACTATCGAAAACACCTTGTTGCATAGAATGTATTGTCTGAACTTCTTGAATCCCCTGACAAGGGCATATGCCTACTTCTCCACATTGTGATATTTCAGCTCAACATATTTTAATGGAGCACTCATAAAGGCAATTGGGTGCTCATTTATGTCATCATCTTTCTAGGTCAATATGTTGGCACATGAGTGATCTAAAGCGAATGAGTAGATATAGAATGACTTCAGGTAATTAGGAGTGAATAACACGAGTGCATCCGCAATGGATTTCTTTATTTCTTCAAAAGCATGCTTTGCCTCTAGAGTCCACTCAATTTTGGCGTCTTGCTTCAACATAGCATTGATTGGCTTGACAATTCTAGAGAAGCCTGTAATAAATTTTTTGATGAAATTTATCTTTTTGAAGAAAGATTTCAGCTCTTTCTTGCTTCTTGGAAATTGGATCTTCATTATGGCTTGAATATGCTTGAGGTATATGGAAATTCCTTTCTTTGAGAGGACATGTCCCAACAACTTTCCCTCGATGACCCCAAAGATGCATTTCTTCGGATTTAAGGAAATGCCAAATTCTCGACACTTCTGGAAGACCTTACATAAATCAGAGACATGATCTCCCCTAACATTTGAAAATACTATAAGATCATCCATATAGATGATGATGCACTTAAAAATGATGTCCTTGAAGGTGATGTCCATAGCACACTGGAAGGTGGCGCCTACGTTGATCAATTCGAAAGGCATTCTTCTGTATGCAAAGGTTCCCCACTTGGTGGTGAACGCCATTTTATGCCTATCCTCATACTGCACCATTACTTGATTGTATCTAGAATACCCATCCAGAAAGGACATCATCTGAGAGCCATTAGCTATCTGCAATACCTCATCCAATGAAGGCACAAGATAGTTGTCCTTTTCTGAAGCTTTGTTCAAATTGCAGAAATCAACACACAACCTAATTTAACCATTTTTTTTTCTGACCGAAACCAGATTTTCCACCCACATGGAGTGTCAGTCTGGAAATATAATTCTGTCAGACAAAATTTTTTGTACTTCCTTGTAAATGATTGGCTCTAACAAAGCATTGATCGGGCGCTAACGCTGTCGAAATGGCCTAGCATCTAGTCTAAGAGGGATAGTGTGCATGATGATTGATGTATCATATATTTTCAGATCCTCATAGATCCAAGCAACAAAATCATGGTACTTCCACAAAGCATCAACGATACCTTTCATTTCTTCTGGTGTGCACACCTTACCAATGAACATGTTCTTAGCTTCCTCGGTTGTTCTAAGATTATGGGTGTCACACTGATTGCTGATGGAGTCCTTCTTCGCTTGCTGATCTTGGTCTTTGATATGATCTAAGTTAAATATCCACTCTAGTTGGACCATTCCTTTGGGAATAGTGTTGGTCTTGAGGTTGATAACTCCTTCTATATCTAGCTCAGCCTCTTCAGGCTCAACTTCATCAATTATTTGGGTTGCGAACACATCAGAGCTAGTGATGAAATCCAAGATGTTCTTATCATCATTAAACACTTGGAAATTTGCCCCATTGTCTGAAACAGATGTAATGGAGGTGAGTTCAACATTAAATCACTTGAGGCTAGACAATGATAGGGGCTGCAAGGTACTAGTCGCTTGGGCTAGGGAATTAGCAGTGTAGTTATGAGAGTGTGGGATCAATTGAATGTTAAACACATCTATAATTTCTAACAGATCCCATACCCTATGTTTGTAGTTGGTTAGTCTTTGGTCATAGCGAGAGTAGATTAATCTTACTTGTTTCACGACTAACTCTGAGTCACCAAAGACTTGTAACATTTTAACCCTTTTCCTTAATGCCATAAGGAGGCCAAGGAATAACGCCTCATACTTTGCTACATTATTTGTGCATTAAAGCCTATGAGTAGAAAAACATGACTTACCCATGGGGCTGATCAACTTGAAGCCTACTCTAGCTCCCTACTTGGATTTGGATCCATCAAAGCGTAGAGTCTAGAACTTGGAAGAATCCTTGACCCTAGAATTAGTAGACCTAATTTTGGCTTCTAATGGCGGCCTTATTTTTGCAACCTTAGGAGGTGGCGTAGGTTCTGAGTGGATTTGATCTAGTGACACTGATTGAGCCTCCTCCATAGGAGTGACCTGTCCCTTAATGTGTTCAATTTTTTTTTGGCATAGGCAACATTCGAATTCCGATTGGGTAGCATTGTGTACCCTACACCAACTGGGAAACAAGAGTTCCTGAAAATTCATTCCTGCTCCCAAACTGAGTTGATCTTGCACAAATTTTTCCATGAAATCTTGGAAACCATCTAGCAACCCAAGGTTTCCATCTTCACAAGAATCCTCGTTGTCTGATTCAATCAACATTTTGTGCTCTGAGGAGTGTGGGCCAAACCAACAGGCAGGATACACAATACAAGAAGGACATCCTCGACCACATCTTCTTCATAGCATTCTTGTTCATCTGAATATGAAATGGGGTAGTAATTTCCTAATTCCATTTCAACAAACAACACTTCATTCATGTTGTTGTATTCTGTAATCATGAACTTCATGCATGGCTCCTGATCTATACAGATCTTATTTGGAATTCCTTTCCATGGCAGCCACAAGTGGGAATAGGCTATGGCAGCATATCCATTCAATGCTCAGGTGAAATCCCTTCCTAATACAATTCCATAGGTATTAGGAATATCAACAATTTGGATGCCAATCATTTGTTGTATCCTTGGATCAGTAGCAATTTGCATGGGTATTCTATTGATCTCACCGACTATACTGATCTTAGTTTTATCAAGCTATGTTACCTTGCATCGGGAATGAGTCGAAACTATTCCCAAAGCTTTGCACACATTTAAGGGTATGACATTGGTGGAGGCTCCTGAGTCGAGCAGACAATTGTGAAGATTCTTCCCAAATATTCTGATGGTGGTCAGGAAGGAAGGGGTTTCCAATTTTCCTTGAAACAATTCTCCATAAACGTCCACTTGGGCAACCTGGCCTTTGTCTTTATCATTGCCATTGTTTTGGGTTTGTGCCTGCTCCATTTCCTTGGTGAGTTGTTTGTTCATTTTTTGATTTGAAGGTGGGTCCACTTTCTTATTGAAAACCTATCGGATAACAGGCTCGTTCTGTGCATCCTCAAAGGAGACCCTCTTAGTGGGTGCTTCCTGAGTTGACTTGGATGAAGGGGTCCCATTGATCATTCTAAAAAAAGGCATTCCTAATGGCTGGGACCCTGAGCAACTCAAAGGTAGACGAACTTAACTTGACTTTCTTGAATTCCTCTGCAATGTATTCTCCCATTTGCTTAATTTCAGCATCACAAGGGGTATTCTGGGAGGAGCTAGTGGGATGGCTTTGGTTTTGACCCTGCTGCCTATTCTTGTCTAAGTATCATGAAGGTACATGAGGATAGCTTGGGTTATTGCTAGCATGCGAGTCAGGAGGGGTGTTAAAGTTGTTAGGTGGGGTGGAGGTCATGAAAGGACCACCAACTTGTCCACCCATCTGCCTATTCTTGTTGAAGCACTGTGAAGGTACGTGAGGATACACTGGGTTATTGCTAGCATGCGAGTCAGGAGGAGTGCTAAAGTTGTTAGGTGGGGTGGAGGACGTGAAAGGACCACCAAATTTTCCACCTTCTTGCCTATTTCTTAAATTATATGGTGTAGTCCTCTGGTGAAACATTTGAACTTCATCTTCCCTTATCTCTTCCTCATCTATTGGACCATTATCTATAGAATTAAAGAGCTAAGCCAAAGGACATTCGGTACTTACCTCATCTTCCTTGTCATTATTTGCGGCAATATCCTCCTTTTTGGGCACATTGCACTCTCCAACCTTGGAGAAATGGGCTTGGTTAATCATTAGCACCGAAGAGTCATATGGTTTAGAAGGGATGATGTCCATGCATCCTGAGTTGTCTACAAAATTTTGGACCTCTATTTGGAAACTTTTGGTGACCGTTTGGAATTCTGGACAATCCAATTCAAAATGTCGGCTTGTCTTGTGGATGCGGCACCAATCGGACAAGGCAGCCTCAACTAGGTATACTCCGCTTGTGGTCTTGTCATTATTGTTGGGCTGGTCAAGGGGTGTAGGAATTCCACCATTGTTCAACCTTATGTTCCATGTCTGATTATGTCTCTAGGAAGGCCTTCTTTCAAAGCTCTGCCCCGAATTCTAACTACTTTCATAATTATGTCTGGAAGATGTACTAGCATCATGGTTGTCATGGCCATCATGACTATCACAATTGAGGTTGGCCTAGATGTTTCTTTGTGAGGCCTATAAATGATTGTTCTGATTCCTCAAATGTGTCATCTCGGTTGACATCTTCTTGATCATTTCTATAAGCTCATTGATTTGGTCCTTTTGCACATCGTTCGACTACGAGGCCGAATTTTGAAGGAAAACAGGTTGCACCGCTGGTTGATTCTAGTGAGCGGGCAGGAACTCGAAAGCTTGAAGGTATACTGACACTTGGGGCAGCTGAGCATGAACTTTCTATTGCTGGGTCTACAAATAATGGGGAACCAAGGGTGCTTGGTTCATAGGCTATCCTTGATGAGGCACTATGGATAGGTGTGGTATTGGATTCATGAGGGGCACTTGATGCTGTAGGGATTGAGTAAGCCCTTGAATCTGTGTGGGATGAGAAACTTTCCCCAAGGAGGGCAGCGAGCCAAAAATATTTTGTCCCAAGTCAGTGCTGGCTATGACAACCTCTGCATAAGCATCCATTAGTTTGGTGGGAGCTGGTTGCATCCTTTTCACCAATGCTACGGTGAGATTATCCAATGCTGCATTGTAAACAGGAAAAGAAACAACATCATTGAACACATACGGGGGTTGTAGCTTGGTGTATACCCAGTGGAACCGGTCATTGAAGGAACTGATTGGTTCATTAATCTCCCTATGGACAAACATAAACTGCCGATACAATTCTAAAGGGTTGATTGGGATCTTAAACTTCTACAAGAAAGCATCCTTTAGAAGGTCCCATGTATTAATAGATCCTATCAACAAGTGGACGTACCAGTAAAATACCTCGTCCCCCAAGGAGTAGGGAAAGAGCTGGAAAGCAACATCTTCATGTATGATATGCATATTCTTCAAGGCTATCTGGATAATCTTAATGTGTTCTTTTGCTGTCCTCTGTGGGGTCTTGAGGGTTGAACTTAGTGCAAACACCCTCCGAGGTCTTTGGCATATCATGGCAAAATTTGAAGGCCAGAGGATATGGATTTTTTCCTAACCATGCCATGGGAGGTGGAGGTGGATGAGGTTGGGCTAGGTTGAATTGGGGCTGCAAAGGGGCAGCGACAATAACATGGATGATGCCCAAAAGGGAGCTACATTGGGATGAAAGGCCATGTTAAAGCTGTGGGAAGCAACAACCTGGAAAGCTATTTAAGATGGGTGAGAGGAGTGATGCACTACCAAGGGTGAAGGAGAAGGTGGGGGTGAAGGTGAAGAGATGGAAGGAGAGAATGATGGTGAAGGTGAAACAGGCTGGTCAGATAGGTTGGAGGCAGATGCTTCCCCTCTTTTAGCTCTTCTAGCTTGGGTAGGGGGTGGTAGCTCCTGGAATTCCCCTTTTTTTGGTGTGGACCTTAATATTGTATAAAATATTTCAGGGGAGAATGACCCAGTTTGATCTAGCTTAGCTCCAAAGAGACCCTCCTTCTACCACTAGTTCTGTTGATGGGTGTTTTAGCACTTTCTCAACAAAGGTAATTTGTAGGTGCATCACCTCTCTTGAAAAGAAATCTCCAACAATGAGTTGCTGAAAAATACCCCAAGGTCTCTTGGGTGTCAGGTCATGACTTGCTTGGAATATCTCAATGGTTTAAATGTGATTTTGTTGGTAATCACAGGGAAGACTTACGAGAGTCAGGCTGGAGGAGAATCGGTTCAATTAATGGAGCTCTTGAGATTGGAAGTCACTTGCACAGTTGCTGTATGTTCAAACAATAGTGTGGAAATCCTATTTTAGCTTGAGATTTGGCTTTACAATGTGCAATGAACCTTAGCATAGGTCATTTATAAAAAAAAGAAAAGGGCAGGGAGGAGAAGAGGTTCCTAGATCTGAAACTAGTAGTGAACAATGATCATGGAGGATTCTACTACAGAACACCTTCCTAAAACAAAATTTCACTAACCGGATTATATCACAATATCATAAAATTTGTGCGAGCTTCAAAGGACTGCAAATATTCAATCATTTATTCACCATAAGCATGAACAAAAGATGAAATTTAGAGAAGATTGTAGTTAATGCCTAGACTAACTTTACACAACTATTTACCATCAATAAACAACCAAAAGTATGGACAAATAAGGGCATCAACACAACAAAATACTTCAAAACCAGTGAACAACATTACTATTCTATCAACAACATACAAAACTCAAAACAACAAAGTAAATCTACTCAAATTAACTAACTATGGGAGAAGAACTATGTAACATGCAATTGAAACTCAAGAGTCCACCAAAAACCAATGAACTTCTATTAATATTTCAGCAGCATGCCTTTACAACAACTCAACTATCTCAAAATGAGAGCAGGAGACCCCTATTTATAGTTTTCAAAAAGAAAAATGAGTGGCCAAGATTTACTCTCATTGTGTGGCTAGGATTCACTTTACACTAGGGTTTCACCTACCCCCAAATATATAGAAATTTTAAAAAATCTTTGTCTTTTTGCCTATTTTCTTTTTTATGGTAGCACTATAGCTCTTTTATCTTTTAGCAGATTGTTTTTTTTCCTTCTGGCTGCAGCTACATAGTGAGAAACTCATCATCTATTATGGGCTTTCTAGCTTCCCTTTTTAGTGTGGCATACTCCAAAATTTTTTTTATCAAGGGATGAAGCTTATCCCACTATAAGATATCAGATTGAAGCACCTAGAAGTTCAACTTCTTGGATTTGTGGGTAAGTGTGTTCCAATCTTCATCATACTTGGCTGCATTCTGCGCTGCCTGATCTGATTGGGTGAAGGTACAAGCAACAAAACCCATAAAATCCATTGTGATCTCGCCCGTGGTTCCTTCTTCCATCTTCTTATGAAAATGCTTGGCCTTATCTTCTCCAGATCCATCTCGGTAGTAGGCATGCCAAAATCTTCCATTAGCTTGAGGTACTCTTCACATGTCATCCTTATTTGTTTAACCCAATCAAGATCCTACTCCACTTCATGGAGCACCTGCTCTAATATTTCCTTTATGTGATCTAGGCCTAATTTCCAATTCTCCACAAGCCAGAGATCATTCTCAGCCATTGCGAGCTCTTTCTTTACTATTTTTCTAGGCAACTTGAGGATCGCCTCAATCTTAGGATATGTGATCTTGTATATTTTTGGGAAGTCAGTGTAGGTTTTCCTTATATCCAGAAGATACTTCCACACATCCAAATTTTTTTTTGCTATCCTAAAAACACGTCCAATAGCCATATTCCCATTATAGAGGACTTACCTAAACCAATCTTCAGTGGCCTTAGTCCAACTCTTTCTTTTCTCCAACTTATCAATATGATTCTCTAATAGTAGCAATGGGGGAGCCGACGATGTGGTGGAGAGATCATCAGTTGAAGACCATTGCTAGATGTACACCATTAGATCTACCACCTGTGCTTTCAAATCCTCCTTAGAGGTATTATCCTTATTCATCTGGTGCACAATGGTGGCGAAGGATCCTTGGAGATGATCAATTTTCTATTCCCTTGTTGTTGTACCCAAGTCGATGGTAGAGACATTATAGCTGACCCCCTCTTCACCCATTACTGGGGTGGAAATTTGCACCATCCTTGATCCGGAGGCATCCATGGTCAGCTGAGATCTAAACTTTGACTTCTTTTTCTTCTTTGTGCTGATCTAGGCTTGATCCAAGATGGCCTCTAGCCTCACCTTTAGATCCATTTGGGTTGGGGTCTTCTTTTCTAGTTGCCTCTCGAGCCACTCGGGCATCTAAGCTTCCTTCTTTGGTGATTTGTGATCACCCTCTTTCTCATGGGCATGTTGCATCTGTAATGTTTTTTCACCTGAGGTCTCTTCTTCTAGCTTCTCCCCTTCTTCTCCGTCTAAATCTTCAATAACTACTATCACTTTTCTTGGGGATTCAGCAACCACATGCCTTTGGGGGTTGTCTTCCTTCTTGGAAGTCTTTTCTTCTTCTTGCTCATGATGTTATGATCTTGGGCTTCTTCTCATTTCAACCTCCTCTTCAGGCTTGTCCTCTTCATTCTTTTCTTTCTCTCCCTCTAGAGGAGGCATCTCTTCATCATGATTCGGGCTTTGATCTTGTTCCTCTGCTGGAGGTTCAGTGTCGTCGATCTCCTCATTAGTATTCCCTTCTTCCGTGATGGGTTTTTTTTCAGTCTCTTCCCCAACATCCTTGAGTTTTTGGGTCAATGGTTTCCACAATGTACTTGGTTCCCAGTTCGTCATCATCCTCATCAGAGGATTCCTCTTCCCCTTCCTCCTAGACTACCTCATCAATTATGAGATGCTGGTATATAGGATGCTCATGGTAGTCATCTACTTCTTCCTCTAGTTTCAAGGCGGCCTCCTTTTTTTGCCTGTCCAACTCCTTAGATATTTGAATTTTTGCTTCTATTGAAGGGGGGCTTAGTAGGAGGAGGAGGGATGGGAAGACTAGTTATGGCATGGGCTAATGCGGCCTACACTGCAGGATTTGCAAACATCCTAGAAAGCTCAGAGGGCATGCTCTGCATATACTTTGTAAAAGCTTCTCGAAGGGCGAGAGCAGGCATTGTGGTCATTGCAGCAAAAGTTAGAAGAGACAATGATGGGGAAATATATGAGGAGGAAAGCGGGGAAGTAGTGACCAAAGAGGAGTCCACTGTTATAACTTGAGCTACAGGAGAGGTGGAGGCAAGGTGGACACAAATGTCCACCGCGGGCAGAGAGGTGGCAACTACTATCTATGAGATAGGAAAGGTAGTGATAGTAGTAGTAGAAATTGCAGCTAGGGAAGTGAGTGGAATAGGTGGGGAATTTGGTTTCTACTCTCCCTCATGGAGCAGGTCTTCTTGAAGAGTGGGCATCCTCGTGAAACTGCCTGACTTCTTTGATTTCTTTGGAGTTCCAAGCTATGAAGTCTTCTTCGAAGATTCCTTAGACTAAAGTTGGGGCTCAACAACCTCCTTTCTCTTCTTTGACCTTGTGATGGGAGGAGATTTCGAGGTTTCATCAACAACGACACTTTTGGTTTCACCCTCATGTGGATGCTCGGGCTCTACGAATTTTAGCTCTTCCCCTTGCCACTTTAATTGAGCAGTTTTCTCATCAATCCATTGTTTGGTTCTTTCCTCAATAGGCTTTGTGATAATATCAAGGTCATTGAACTCCTCTTCATTCCAATATTTCACTGGTAGTGGTAAGTTGGCGATGACATTATACCTTGGGTCCATCACTGTGCTTTCTTCTTCAACTACTTGCTTTGGCACGAGAAACAACTTGACCACCTTGAAGAAGTAGTTTGTCATGCCCATGTATTTTTGCATATGCACCTCCTTGTCATCTTTACAATTGGCCCAAAATTATTCGACATTATGTAGGTGGGCCTACTCGGTCGTGACCATCTTCTTCAATTTACCATAGGGATCCATTTGTGGCCGAGCAATATGGAATCTGAGGTGATACTTCGCAAGTTCCTTATCTAAATAATCCACACATTGAGAGGTGTGGATTTCATACTCTCCTTGGCCAAAGGAAAGGGGATAAGGAATCCCCACCTTATGCTCATTGCTCAAGAGGGCATGCACATGCCACAACTATCGTGATAGTTC
This sequence comes from Sequoiadendron giganteum, assembly GCA_007115665.2. Classification (NCBI taxonomy): domain Eukaryota; kingdom Viridiplantae; phylum Streptophyta; class Pinopsida; order Cupressales; family Cupressaceae; genus Sequoiadendron; species Sequoiadendron giganteum. Next base: position 840,178,805 of record CM021101.1, on the reverse strand, counting down.
AAGCAACACTATCTGGTAATTTGGGTACCGGGGCAACTTGTACGGCTTATCAGAGAATCCCTCAGCTCAAATGGAAGTGAATTTTGGAAATTTTATAAACAGGAATCCAAATCGGAGGATGAAAGAATTGGAGCTGTGTGAGACTCTCCTTTCGGGATCACCCCTAAGCAATCTAATGATGTATCCTGTGAAGGCATCGCTAACTCTATAACAATCCCTCATGAAATTTTTGTACTATAATTGAGGGTACCTTTCATACACCTTTAGTATCTTTTGTGGGTTTGGATTCAGCACTGCAAATAAACCCCTATATTGGGTATGGTCAGCAAGCAAGTACACAAGGTATGATGTCATGTAAAACTTTGAACTTTTCTTCACTACTACAAATTGCTCGTACGGGTAGTTGCTAATCATTCCAACCCAATAGAAATATGTGTCTCCCTGGATGATTTCTTCAATGAAATAAAACATCCACTCTTGGAAGTAAGCTGAGCTCGAAAGGCCCATGACTCTACTCAGAAGAGTTATCAATTCATTGTAATATTTGAAAAAGTCGCTCCAGAAGAGTTCTTGGGGCACGTTATTGGCACTGCCCCTCTTGTCCTTCAACCAGTATTGATTAATCAAGTTTTTGCATTTGAGGGGATCTTCATACCACATCTGCTTGCCGTATTCCATGGAAGTTTTCTCCATCTTGCTGAATGTAGGGATGCAAAAGGTTTTCCCTATTGACTTGGTGAACAAGTCAGCCAATATGTTTCCATCCTTGTCTATTATTGTTCTGGTGTCTTTCTGATATGCCTCGAGGTGCCTTCACAATTTTCTTTCCTTTGTCCTTCTCTACGGCCACCCTTGAGGATTCAATAGTTGGTTCCATATATCCTATGACCAAAGGAGAAGTAAATGATCCAAGCATAGAATCCCGAGAACGTTAGCCAAAATCTTGCAAAATAGCGTTAGATTGGATAAATTATCATTTTGTAGGGGGGAGTTTCAACATTTCAGGCCCAAGGGACCAAAATTCCTTAGGTAGATGGTTGTTTGGATTCTACTATTGAAAATGACCTTAGTAAGATGGCGGCCCATGGATGACTTCCTGCCATGTGGGATCCGCAAGTTCGGAGGACGACAGGAGACGCGAGCTAGAGGACACGAAAGGATGCTAGGGATTAGCATTTTAGAATGATAAATAAGGCACAACGACCTACTAGGTGAAATCCACGACGTCGATTCTACAGAGGGCTATGGCTATCTACTTTTCATTTGATCTTGCTTTAATAATCCGACGGCTAATGAAACATCGGGTCCTGCAACGCGGGGAGATGGGGGCTGAAGGCCGTTTGAGATAGCAGAATCCAAACGGAGTCCCATAGATAGAAGTTTGCAAGACCTCACTCTTATGGCTCAAGAGTTAGTCATTTTTTTCTTGTTTTAACCCAAATGACACTTTCAGGGGTGGGATCCGATGGTTGGAGGGACGACACCAAACAACTGTTCAAAATGGCAAGGAAGCAACAACCAATAATAGATGGAGGTCCACGTCGGCAGGCCCGAGAAGTTCGAAGGATCACTCTTCCACTTGTGAATTTTACAAGCTTTCTAAATGGAGGACTCGGAGGCGGGACCCGGTGGGTGGAGAGATTAGCCAAAGAGGCCATTTCAGAATGGCAAAACATAAGAGCAACTAGCAGGCAAAATCTAGAGTAGTCAGACCTGACGAGGCCGATGGATGCACCATTTTAATCTATGAAACATTCAAGGTTTGAACTTCGTCAATCGTGGAAGTGAGATTTGATGGTCAAGAGGGCTCAATGAGATAGCCGTTTGGAACAATGGAGCCTCAAAAGGTGAAATGCACCTGGAGGACTGTGCAGGTGAAATTGCATGGGTTGATGGACGATCTCTTGATCCTTGTGAATTTGAAGTATTCAACAATGGTGAAGAGGAGGGATAATCCCATGGCGACGGGCTCGACAAAGATGATGACAAATTTTGAAAGTAAGATTTACGTGAGAAAGGAACGATCGAGATGGTGAAGCAGGCCCGTGGGGCATGATCGACGTGCTCAAGAACAACAATGGGGGCTCCTCATTCCGAAGGGGCCCAAATCATTGTTTTTAAGGTTTTTTAAATCTCCACCTCATGAGTTTTTTAGGGAGACCATTCCTTCACTTATTTTTACCATTTTATTTGAAAAAATACTTTAATCTCTTTCGATTTTGAAGGAAACTAAGATGACGAGGAAAATGGAAAACCTACCTGACGATCTTGCATTGAATACTAATGAAACTCCTCAAAATTGGCTAGGTTTGGTAGATGGAGGTTGCAGGTGCGACGACGACAACGACTAAGCTCTGACACTTCTCTTGCGAAAGAATTTGGTGAAAATGACAGGTCGAGCAGGATATTTATAGTATATTTTAGCATTCAATGCCTTCATGAATGATCATATGACAGTGCAAAAATTTGGTGATTAGTCAATTCAAAAATGGCCACAGGAACACCGGGACCCACCAGTCGAGCGACATTCAGATGATAGCTGTTAGGTTTGTTCAATGATAATTGAATGACATTGGAGGGTCTGGGTCTCGACGAGCGGAAAAATGTTTACCAAAAGCTGTTCAAAATGATAGTGAGCCACCAGAAACCTGAAAGGGGTGGCTTGACAGGATGGGGCCGATAGGACCCAAGGACGCTAGTTTTAAAACACCAAGGAAAACAACCAAGGAGACTTTGCAAAGATTCTAGACTTTGAAAATTTGGTGGGAGGGAAGCAAAATATGGTCAATTTAAGATGATTCTTCAGAATTCTTTGACCATCTAGGACATCAAAATAGGGGCATGCAAAACAAGGCAACAAAAAAAGTGACCCTGCGAAGCAAAGGAAAGATAGGGTCCCTGTTCCGAATGGGGCGTGTGTGCTATAGGCACAACACATAATAGAGCTTGTTAGGTCTTATGAAGCCCAAAATCCTTAGTAGTGTGGCACCCTATTAGAGTTACTGGAGGGATAACTTAGGTATGGTTAGTGTTATCAAATTTTCACTACAACTCAATTTGACAGAGCTGGTTATTCAAGATTCATTTTAAGGTGAATAGTTTCAATTTACCCCTGTTGATGTTTAACCATCGCAAGTGTTTGAGTTCATTGTGAAATTAGGAATGCAATGTGTTTAGTTGCTTATTATCAATTGCAACATTAAGTATTGCATGAAATGAAAAGGAAATGCTTTTATTTTGTATTCATTCACAGTGTTTCAAACATTGTTTTGAAAAAGGAAAGGTACAAAATTAAACAAGTATTTCACAAATGTTGTATTTGTATTCATTGAATAAAAAGAACCAAGTGTCCCATACAAGCCATGGGAGTAGCTAAGATAGTGTATCAAAAGGAACATTCTACACTATTGAAGATTAAAGAAAATAAATACACATAAGAAAGAACATAATCATCATTGCCTGTTGTCTTCAGTTGATTCTGGAATGGTGCACCATCTTTTATCCTCGAGCTCCTGATTGACCTGCAAGAGATGTAAAAAAAGCTGCCAAAGCTCTGATTATGAACATTCTTATATGAATCACCAACGATAATGTAGAATGCTGCTAATGATACATTGAAACAACTGGGAAAGAACAAGAAGTGTGATAGAAGCCAAGGAGGAAATATCATGATCATATATTGTTTTAATCCAACATTGTGTGCTTCCTGTGCAGGTATAGGGCAAGTCATGTTGCTAACTTGATTTGAAGACCTTTAAAGCATGTGGTGTAAAACGGGCTCCCACAAGGGTTGAGACCCGACATTCCATCCCTCATGTATTTAAGAGGGATTGAAGAAGAAAACAATCCAAAATTCTCAAGGAGAGGCATCCATCAAATAAGTTCATCATAAATGCCAAAAGACTCAAGTAGTTGACCATTCAGGATAGTCAACTCTCGAAGTGCAATGAATTGAAAATCATGAGTGATTAATTGTTCAAGTGCAATATCATGAATGTGATAGTGATCAGGCATACATAATGCCTTGTTTTTAAATCATCAATTATAGTTGAAGCAAAATTAAGTGATGTTGTCTCATTTTAAATGTGAAACTAAAATAAATTTTGAAATGTTCAAGTGCATTTGATGAATGCAATCAAGTGAATACAAGAAACATAACGTGGCATCCAAGAAGTGTAATCAAAAATGCATGAAGTTGCTTGATAGCTTATTCAAAGGTGACAAGTGAATAAAGCTTATACTATGCATTGCAAGCTAAAGAAATAGAAAGCAAATGATGAAGAAAAATATGCATGTTTCATCAAGCAAGTAAATGAGCTACTACAGTAACATGAATATGAAATGATGTCATTTTTTTCTTTCAAAACAATGCATCTATGCTATGGTAATCCAGTGTCAATGTCAAGCCAGGGTTTCAAAGAATGCAAAGATTCCATACATAGGGTTTTCTAGAATGCAAAAATGGAGAGAATTTCAAGTTCAGACAATGGAGAGGACCCACGTCATATTCTCATACCTGCGGCCTGGAAAGGCCAAAATTTTTCCTTCATAAGTCACAATACCCATTTAGGGTTTTGGAATCAAAATGAAAACACAAGAGAGACAACAAGGGTTTGAGCCTTGACAACATAAATCATCTTCAAAATGGTGGAGTAAGGTGCTACAGGCCATGACCTTGGAGGGGTCGAACACCCACAAAAAAAGGAAAGGGTTTCATTTTAATGTGTTCATTTTCATTACATGGGTCGAGCCCTCATTTTCACTCAAAAAAGGAGGAATAAATACATAGTGGTCCTAGCCTATGCAATGGACGAGCTCATCAAACCCACAGAGCTTCATATGTTTTCTAAAGAATGGGCTTAAGTAAGATTTATTTAGGAGGAAAATGAAGTGAAATGAAAAAATGGAGCTTACCTTTCATATATCTATAGAAGAACTCAATGAGAGACGTGACCAAGCCCCACAAAATTCCTCAACAAACCCTCCAATGGTGGCGATGAGTATGGCGAAGGAGATGTCGACAAAATAGAATAACAAGAAATACATCAAAACCACAGTCAACCTGTGGCCAAAAGGCCATATTTCTCATCGAATAAAGCCAAGGAATGAGCAAAAACATAGTCAATAGCTTACCATCAGCAAGGAGGGTCGAGTATAGTCGAGATTTGAAGGAGAAGAGCTCGAATGGTGGCTCCAAAATGAAACCCTAATTCCTCCATGACGACGCACAGGCAGAGCCCTTTTCTTCATCAAAGGGCGATGCACAATGACAATCGAAATGAATGTTTGGCAGCCTTTTTGTGTCAAGGTTTTTACCCTATACATTGGCTGATGTGATTTTAATCGCATTTATTTAATTTTCAAATGCCTTGCTTTATATTTCCTAGGCCGAAAACTTTAGCCTCAACTTTTTATTTTTTCCTTGATTTTTATAGAAAATCAAACACATGATATGCATATGGCCCCTATTAGGGTGCCCCTTTTGCCTTAGAAAAAATTCATGCCAAGTTGCCTTTTAGAAATCAAGCGATGACTTCAGGTCATCAATTTTTGCCTAAGTGAATAATGGAAAACATATTTTTTATGATTTTTTATATTAAAATCAAATATGAAAAGGAGCATTGCATATGTAATATGTTTATTTTTTGCAAAATCAAAAGGATTGAAGACTAAAGGGAGGGAAAACATAGAGAATTTGAAGACAAATAAAAAATCAAGGGAAACCTTCTATTTTGTGATTCATAATTGCAAGCTGTAAAACACCGATTAAGAAATGTTTCTATAAATTGCTTGATTAGTTGTTATTTTTTAAATGTAGTTAAAAATGCACTTCAGTTCACACTAAAACTTTCTATTCTTGAGTTCATACTTGGGAAAATTCAAAAAAGAGATGCCAAATTGAAGTTTCCATTTTTTGTTTCTAGCAGTTGCTGCCTGATTTTGAGACCTTTTTGGATCAACCTTTTGGTGATAGAAAGTTTCCAGCTTTTTGATGCCTTTTGGAGCTGTTTTGGAGACTAATTTTCAGGCTTTTTGAGAGAGCTTGAAAATGCAGAAGGGTTTCCTTTTGGAGGGACAACATGATTTTTCTATTTTTGGCGCTACAGGGTCACATCTTGGCTATAAGTTTAAGAAATTTTAATTTCTCCAAGTTTAGAATTTCTTGGTTTCTTACTCTCTTAGTCATTTTCAAGAGTTTTGTAAACTCATTTTGAATCAGATTTTGAAGCCTTATTCCTTCACTTGCAATAAAGCAGTAGATTTATCCTTCTCTCCTTCTTGTCATGATCTCATGTTGATAGTAATTAATATTAAAACGAACTTAATTATGCCTTAATTTAGTGTTGTAATATGTATTTTACATATTCACATTAAGTTTATGGGCCTATTAATATTAAAATGAACTTAATTGTGCCTTAATGTGGTGTTGTAGAGTGTACCTCTTTACACTTTCACACTTATTTAGGGATCCCTTAATTAATTGAGGTTTATTTTCCTTAATTGGCCCCTTTAATTCATATCCAAGCCTAATTAATTGCATTTTACGAAGAGGAAACCCAACATTCATTAATGCCTAAACATAAAACTTCTCATTGAGCAGTGTGTCCTAGGTGAGTAACCTAGGACCCATTTGCCCATGGGAAAACGGGTCCTCACTTAGGCCTAGGACCTAAATTTAAATTATGTTTTTTGTGGTATTTAACATATTCAAATCTATATTCACATGTCAGCTTATGTTATTTGAATTTCAGGAAATTAATATTACAACCTATAAATAATAGGTCATTTCACTAAGTTTCACATAAGCAATCTAGCGAATTTGAAGTAAGCAATCCTATAAAAAGTTTACGAGATCAAGAGAATTTCAAGGAATTCAAAGAGTAGATTTATTGAAGAATTATTATAGAAATCAAGATCCAATTGTCATATCAAAGTCTTCTTGCATCATGCATGTTATTGGAGCTAATATGTTGATGTAGAGTTCATGATCCATTCAAGCATTCAAGGAATTGTTTCAAATCAAGTTTCAAGATCAAGATCCACATCCATTGAAACCATTTCATGCAAGTTGTAAATCTACATTCCAAGGTTCATTCAAGGGTTTGGTGAGTTGTGACATAAAGTTGTTCATTCATCATTCCTTTCATGCCATTTTGTTCCATTTCAAGGTTTAATTACCAAAATAGGGTTTGACCAAGGAAAAACCCCATTCACCAAAAACAAAATATTTTTCCATCTTGATTTGTGTTTGCAGATTTAGGTGGAAGAAATCTTGGAGATGTCTTGAAGAGAAAAAATGAAGAAGTTGTCAAAGTTGCAAAAGTTGTCATCTCATGGAAACTCAATTACAAAATTTATTGTCATCTTTCCAAACCTGAAACCTGGGAAAATTGAGAGATCCAGATCTGTTGTAGAGGATTCTGAAAGTTGCAGACAAATCCTAAACTAGGACCCATTTGCCCTTGGGTGAATGAGTTCCAAGCCAGCTTCATAAAAACACTTTTTGTGAATGGTACACATCATCTTACCTCTCTAATTTACATTTCAATTTATGGTTCCATCAGTATTGAGCTTAATCTATTAGATTCACTTTGTAGTTTGTATTTTGGAGTTAGTTTTCTATTTTTAATCTTTCTCCCTAAAGTGTTGTTTAATTAGGACCCTCATCCTTGCAAAAGAAGGAAATCAGTAGATTCACACTTTGAGTTGACTCACCTCAAGGTTGATAGTCCTTTCATTGTGTGGATCTTATTTCCTAATGAATTGAGGAAAAATAGGTCCCTAATCCCACATTAGCCTCACATACCCATTTTTCTTCATTTCACTTTCATATGAATTAGCCATGTGGTAAGAATTTATTGATTCAATAACCCAAGTGTTAGTTTGTGAAGATATTAAAAGGAGTTTTACTTTCATTTCCCATTATTGACATTTGTATCCTTTGAATATTATCCTAATGAATCCTTATCTATTAAATCTAACACCTTGATGTTGTTATTTTCAACAAGATATGTGAGATGAACTATTTTATTTTTTAGGAATTTATGCTTATCATGACCATGTTCTTACCATAAGAACACTTAACCTTTTTCTCCTTAGACTTACCATCTTTTGAGGAAGAGGTTTTAGAAGTTGCATTGGAGATGGATGGTTTATGATCTTGTTTCTTCTCTTTTTGATTCCTTTGTTTCTTTTCAAATCCTTTCTAATATTTAGTGCCCTTATTTGTAGTCAAGAAATCAGACTTAGAAGGTTTCATAGTGACCATTTGAACCAACTTATCCTTCTCCTTGGTGAGTTCATTGGAAATATCATCAAGAGAAGGAATTTTATAGGTGGATCCTAAGACGCTTTCAGTAGCATGGAATACAAAAATAAAAAATAAATAGTTCAAACCAAGTTTAGAGAGAATATTTAAAATCAAGAGTATATTTTTCAAAAGCCTCATACTATTTCAATTATAATTTTATGTATTCTATCTTAGTGAAGAAGTCCTAAATAGTTTAAGTGGACTTAGGAATTAATCCTGTAAGATCATTCTCTAATTGATGACCTCTTATTTCATCTTATGTACCATATAGGATTTACAAGGTGGACCACACTTCATTTTGTGTAGAGATATACTCACCATGAAAGAGAAAATATAGAGATATATACATGTGCAAGGTTTCAAATACTTCATCACACTTATTAGGAAATTCAATCTTTTTTGTAATTAAGGATTGTTTTGTTTCAAGATTAATTGTAACCCTATGCAATCCTTGCGTTTTTAATTACATTGTCATTTTAGATTTTCAATCAAAAATATTGTAGGACATGAATCATTTAAGAACCATGTAACATTATCTAATCCTTTTTTTTCAACTAAATTATCATTTTAGATTTTCAATAAAAATGATTAGAGGTCATGAGAATAGGAACTATTAATTGACCCATTTTGAGCATAGAAGTATATTGTAGTGTAGAAAAGAGTGTTGAACAAGACAACTGAGAGGGGGGGTTAATCAATTGTCACCAATTCAATTTCCTTAACTATTTACCGGAACTAAATCATAAATGATTTATCTATAAATGCAGAAATTTAAAGTTATCACATAAACACAGTAACACTAGATTTACGTGGAAAACCCAATGAGGGAAAAACCACCGTGAGGATTAACTCACACTATAGAGAATATAAAAACTGATTACAAAAAGGCTCACTGCTTGGAATAAGGCTCACTACCTGAGATAAGGACTCATTGTCCATAGGGATACAACTTGGATGGCTCATTGCCACAAAGATACAAAAGTGATTGCTTACTGCCAAAAGTGAACTAATGAATTACACCTTTCTTGTGCTGGGTTCAATTCCAGATGAAGCTCGGTACAAGTAGTACTGTATATCAGTAACCACTCAATAGTTCTGCTCTGCTCATGCACTTATTGTCTTCACATGCTTCGCTTATTCTATTCTGCTATATTCACAACCTTTTCTGCCTCTATATCCTTCTTTGTATAATCTCGCATCCACCCATATCTTCCATATCTTTTCATACCTTTTTCATATATATTTTTCATATCTTATGGAGAGACATATATGCATATATGTATGTATCATACTCATCAATTAGGTCGGCCAAACATCCATAGATTATTTCAAATGCTAAGTCAACCAAGATCTTCAAATATCTGAATCATAGTTTGTCACACGGTAGGCACCAGACCTAAAAAATCAACATGTCGGACCACATATAACGGTCATCTTCAATGGGAAATAACTTCTGGTTAATGATTCATACATACAGTACTGTGTTGACATCAATGAAAACCTACTGACATTAATGACAACCATTTGATGCAATCTTCAATCTCCAACAATCTCCCCCTTTGTCATTGATAGCAACACAAGATGTGAAGAGCCAACAACAAAAAACTTTGTAAATATTTTGATAAAATAATTTTCATTTGTTTCGCATGCTTCCTTTCTCCCCCTTTGACATCAATGAAATTTTTTTTTCAAGTATACTGTACTGAATGTACAAACTTCTCCCTCTATCAAAATTGTTCTACAATTTTTTTTTCCTTTGATTCTTCATCTCTCCTTTTTATTACAAAAATTATACAAAAAGGTTATCAAAAATGATTCTTTACCTCAATCCTTCTTTCTTTAAAATATTTCATTGTATTTTTCTTTTTGTTTCAAAAGACATGTCTTCCAGGAATCTACTGCCAGCCTGATGCATAGACCAATACTATTGTTCTTTGCTATAGAATCAATTGTTTCTAGAAGAGTATCTTGAATAGAAATATTTTGTGTGTTGTTCTTAGCATCCACCAGGAGACCAGAAAGATGTTCCAATATTAACTAAGTTATCTCAATGACTTTCCAAAAGGTCTTCACAATATTATCCCTCTTTACCATGATGAAAACAAGCTTACATTGTAAGGAATTGATCCTTTTATTTTGCGTTCCATCCTTGTCATTAAGAGCATCATATGTTTTTCCAATAGAGTTCAATTCATGCTCAATAGAATCAATTTTTGTTCTGTAGATCTCAATAGCAGCAGGCCACTAGAGACAATACCTATATACACTGTTTACACTCTTGATGTGGGGTTTTTAGATCATTTATACTCTTTTTCAAATTCTGTGCATTCCAACATCTTTCTTCCATAGCCAATTGAATTTCATCTTTTTCTATTGTTTCACTGGGTGACTATTGCTTTAATCAACCTTCAATCTGTTCGATCAATAATTCTAGTAAGATACATGTCAATTCGCTTCGATCAATATCATTATGAATTATGTAAATGGCCAAAGCGTCTGTAATTTCATCTTGTTCATATGAGAGTTGGGACAACCACATATCTCCAATCCTCTTCAAATCCATCAAGATGCACAAGAATTTTTAGCACTTTTTCTTTAGTGACATCTTCTTCATCACCATCTATTGATACTAGATCAAGTGTTTCTGCAATTTTTGTTTCCTTTTCTGCTCCCTTTTCCTCTGTCTTCTGCTTCTTTATTTCCGAAGGGGAACATGAACTAATTTTTATTGTTTTCTTCTTTCCATAGGAGAATCATGCTTCAAATATCATAACCGGACTGGAAACCACACTAGAATTTCATGCATTCATTTTGATTTCAAAATATTCTTTGTAGACCTTTTCTTTTTTAGCTAGACAATTCAGATATCAATAAACATGTTTCCCAATAGGTGTAGTTGATTCCCACACAATATTTTCTTTCAATGATAATGAATTTAGAAAATACATCATCAAGCATATAAGCAAAGATCCAAAGTGAAAAAGATAGTTTTCATTCTTTGTCATTGTTATATTTTCCATTAATTGATTTCTCAGTAATTCACACAATTCAAAATCGTCCTTATTCTTAACCATTTGATGTGCAACATAAATGACAATTGCTGAGGTAGAACCTTCCCTATTCCTGAAATAAATTTTATACCAGATGCCATATGCCACATAACTTATTACTGGGTCAATTATAGTGTGAATTATAAGTGCCCTTTGGTCTCCTGTTACCCTAGTTAGGGCTTTGACCTCTTTGTTATTTACAAACTTCTTGAATGGGGCGGGTCCATTATTGCATAATCCTATTATTGCTGCAATTGTTTCTTTCATGATTTCATAGGGTTTGTTAAAGATCATCTGTTCACCTTAAATTCTACTTAGAATAGCTCGAACAATGTCCACATTCAAAAAGTATGGAAACTCACTCCAAATTTCTAATCCCTTGTGCCCTAGATTCTTGACCCTTTGCATTTGCTCAATTGAAAGAGAAGTCTCAAGATTCCTAATCTTTTCCTAATCAAATTTGTCAATCTGTAACTTACTCAATTTCTATAATTCATTGTTGCATGGATTGAATGTCACCATTGTATTTGACTCCATTGATTCAACCTTGTTCTCCTTACTTTCGCTTGCCAAAAAAACCTAACTCTTTCACTCCTCAGCTCGTTCACTTCAAAAATGAAAATGACTACTCAATCTTCCTTATTATCGCTTTTTAGGGTTTCATCATAAAGGATAATTTATTTCTCATGACATCATCATTCATACTTCAGTCTTTCAGAACATTCTCCCACCACCAAAGTAGTTAGCCATATTGTGAAATGCATTGGAAAAAAAAATTGTTCCACAAATCTTCTGTATTGCTTGCTTTCTATCGGAATTTTCTTCATTTCCTTTAGAATGAGAATTTTCATCACATATCCTTGTTTCATCACATGACATCTCTTATACTAGGGACTACATAGATTTTTTTGTGATTTCTCCCCCTGAATCCATTATTGGATTCAGTTCATAGAAGGGGCATCTGCACCAGATGCAGATATGATATTCTCTGATTTGTACTTGTTCTCAGGTTCCTCTTTCTTTCTCCAAATATTTTCCATTTCTCTTCTCACTTCTTCTAGATTTAACTTGTCCTTTTGTTTCGGATTTGGTTTCTTCCCAACTTTGTTCTTACAAAATTTTGAAAAATGTCCTGGTTTGTTGCAAGAGTGGCACACAACAAGTCTTTGATTATGAGATTTTTTATTCATCTTTGTCTTGCATTGGTTACCCTTGTGTCCAAAAATATTGCACATGTAATAGTAACCTTGGAATGAATGAAATATTCTACCGGTATTGAATCCGTTCATCATTATCTGACTTCTACATTTGATAGATTTATGTCCAAACTTATTGCACACATAACATTGTCCTGTAAAGAGTCCAACGTTATGACTTAATCTATTCTGATTGATCATACTTCTACATTATGTTGATTTATGTCCAATTTTTTCGCATGAGTAACAAAATCCATTAAAAATGCGTACCTTTGATTATTAGGTTGTTGACTAGGTATCCTTTTGGTATTAATCCTTCTATTCTTGGCTTGATAAGTACTGCCTCTCCTTTGACTATTCATTTTGTTGAAACTTGGGTCAATTTTTGAACTTTGTCCTTCTTTGAGTCCTAGACCACCTTTATCCTTTGCAGGCTTCTGAGATGAAATCAATTCATCAAGCAATCCTAAACTTATCTTGAATTTTTCTTCAATTTTTTTTTCCTTTTCCAGATCAAATTTAAGAGTTACTACTTTCTGTTCAAGCTTTTCACATTTTTCTATTTTCTGATTGATAATTTCTTTACTTTGCTCAATTTCCAATTTCAGATTCTCTTCACCCTTTTTTCTTTCTTCAAGTTTCATCCTTAGATTTTCAGTAGTCTCCTTAGCTTATTTTAGTTCCTAATAAACTTCTTTGTGCCAACATTAATTTTTGGATCTGATTTCTTAGTTTTTGAATACATTCACCAACTTCCTTGAAATTTTCTTTCAGATCTTCATTCTCATATTTTGAGGTCTTTGTTCTCAATTCCTCATCTAGTTCAGATCCCTTCACCATTTGTTCAACCTACCAAGATCTCCTTCAATCTTTTAGACTTATTGCAAAGGACCTTGCTCTGATACCAATTGTTGAATAGAACAACTGAGAGGAGGGGGTGAATTAGTTGTCACCAATTTAATTTCCTTAAATATTTACCAGAATTAAATCATAAATGATTTATCTATAAATGCAAAAACTAAAAGTTATCACATAAACATAGTAACACCAGATTCATGTGGAAAACCTAATGAGGGAAAACCATGGTGAGGATTAACTCACACTATAGAGAATATCAAAATTGATTACAAAAAGGCTCACTGCCTGGAATAAGGCTCATTGCCTAGAATAAGGCTCACTGCCTGAGATAAGGACTCACTATCCATAAGGCTATAACCCAGATGGTTCACTGCCACAAAGATACAAAAGTGATGGCTTACCGCCAAAAGTGAACTAATGAATTACACCTTTCTTGTGCTAGGTTCAGTTCCAGATGAAGCACGGTACATGTAGTCCTATATATCAATGATCACTTAATAGTTCAGCTATGATCACACACTTATTGACTTTGCATGCTTCACTTATTCTTTTCTACTTTATTTGCAACCTTTTCTGCCTCTATATCCTTTTTTGCATAACCTCGCATCCACCCATATCTTCCATATCTTTCCATATCTTTTTCATAGATTTTTTTCATATCTTCTGGAGAGACATATATGCATATATATATGTATCATACTCATCAATTAGGTCGGCAAACCATCCATAGAGTATTGCACATGCTAAGCCATCCAAGATCTTCAAATATTTGAATCATAGTCTGTCACACGGTAGGAACCAGACCTAAAAACCAACATACCAAACCACATATAATGGTCATCTTCAATGGGAAATAACTTTTGGTAAATGAGTCATACATATAGTACTATGTTGACATCAATGACAACCTACTGACATTAATGACAACCATTTGATGCAATCTTCAATCTCCAACAAAGAGAATGCAAAAATGCAAGAAAGATGACACACAAGAAAACTCCCATTTTTCACCAATTTTAGAAACCACCCCTCAAAAATCATAATGTTGGAACATTATAGTTAATGCATTTATAATTATTTTACTAAATCACAAGTTTTTAGGGTCCAAAAGTGGCAAAAATACCAACTTAAAATACAAAAATAACCTAATCCAAAATATTAAAAAAATGATGTATAGCTGTGAAGTACTCTGCAATAATTTTCCAAAACCCGTTTGTTTAAAAAAAAAAGATATGTAAGGTGAAATTTATAGCTGACTTCAACCTATGATTTCTGAAAAAAAATCAATATTTTCTCTTAATAAAACTAGTATGGTTGTAAATATCTTGTCAATAGGTTTCAATCACCTATTTATTTATGAATAAAATGAATTTTTTATGCCCAAGACATGAATCCCAAAAAACATCCTCCTTTAGGCAAAAATATAAACTAGGTGGTGGTACTCAAGTGACCAAAGGGCAATAACACCTACTTGGGTGGTGTAACTTGGTGGCATAATGCTCATGAGGCTAAAGTGGCAACTAAGTAGCTCTAAGGCTACGTTTGGGTGATGGAATCCAATGACAATGAATTGACTACAACTTAATGGTAATTGATGTATGAACACATGTGGTTTTTGACTAATAGAAAGTGGTAAACTTATAACAATAATAGTAGTTGTAAGGGCTTATGATTGGCCCAAAGGGGTAATTCTGAAAGAATTGGTGGCCTAATATCTAGGACTTCAAACCCTTTGAAATATATTCTCAGAGATAGCACTTGGGCACTTATCATTGAGCGAAGTTTCTTACCTTTTTATTTTTTGAAACAAATTCCTCAAACTACATGCTAGAAAGGCCATATAGCCTTCTTGGCAAAAAAATTCCTTGAATTTTCTTGGCACTAAAACTAAGAAAATTTTACATGAAAATGGACGTTTTGGGGCCTTTTAGACTCAATGGTGAGGTCCTTTTGGCCTGAAAACTCCTCAAATTCAAGCTATTTTCTAGATCCAATATTCAAAACCTTACTTCTTACTATGTCATATGATCTCGAAATCAAATGTAAAGAAAACCAATCATGACTTTCTTGAGTGTCCTATATGTATTAGAACAACTAAAAATTATACTAATATAACTAGAAGAGCTACAATCACCTAGATATTACCAAAACACACATGTAACACAAGAGATTAGTACATATTCATAAATCCTTTTTTATTCTCTAGATTATTCAAAAAATTCAAGATATGAGCATACACAAATTTATAATATCTTATAAAAGGAAACTTCAATCTCTTAATCAAGAACTCTAGAAATGAAAAATCTCAAAATTCATGCTCTAATACCATGCTACAAATCTGAAAAAAATAGTTGAATAACAATACATAAACAAAAATAGATTATAGATTTTGAAAGGTGTACAAAATTACAAACTTATAGATCTACATTAAGAGCTCACAAAGAGAAGTTGTTGGATCAATTAGAAATTGTATAGGACCGAATTTGCACCCCTCTTGCAAATTCCCCTTTCACACCCTCCACTTTAGGAAAATAAATCCCAATTAAGAAATTCCACATCACCTATCTGCAATGCATCCACTTGGTACTTGTACTTTGTGTCAGTGGAGGAATTTTTTTTTGGAATCTGTAAAGACGTTACATTCTCCATTGGTGATGAAGCATAATGCCTCTATGCCTTCCAGTCAAAGTTTGAATGAATTTTTCCCTCCTAATTTTTCTTAAAATGCATATCCTTGATCCTCATTCCTTCTTCTGAACAATCTCACAAACTGGCCTGATTTTTGCTTCACAATTATTGAGCTCCGACGCATCTTCTCTACATCTTGCTGCACTTTTTCCACCATTGGAGTTGTGACTTGGTGTCCCGAGGGACTGCTTCTTCATTGTTGTAGTAGTGTAGACCTTACCAAGCTTGTATCCTCCTCTACATGCTTGAGGGAACCTCAATTAAGAAGGTGATATTGTTTCATTTCTCCATTTATATAGCACTGTCACATGATTTACATAGCATAGTGTTATTGTTATTGTTCGGTATCTTTTCTACTATTATCTTTATCACATTTTCTATCTCATGGATTTCCTAGCTATCCGTGGAGGTGGAAACACCAAAATGGGGGTTTGACTATGACAAACCCCTATACAGCCCCAACATTTTTCCTCTCTTGGCTATGTGTAGGTATGAGTTCGTGTGGAGCTTGCTAGTGAACTGGACACTTAGTGAGTTAATACTCACCACCTTCATTTCTTATCACTTGTACATCATTATTATAGTTATCTTACTTATCCTATTCATTTTCACTTCAATCAATACTTTAAACCTTATTTGCTAAGCCGTCAGTAGGCTCTTGTACCTTGTACTATAATTTTGTACTTTTTATCCATACAAATGCTAGCACCCTAGAGAGACACTAGTGCACCATGTTGTCATCCCTGACCCATATTTTTTTCCTTTGGAAAAGAGTTGTCTAAGGTACAGTTCAAGTTTTAGAATCCCACTCATTTAACCCCATCAAATCTCTCAGATTAGTAGAGTGATAGAAGCATTTGATAGTGCTCTTCATTATCTATCCTTGACGATCAAAACCTGTGTAGTTGAGGTAGATTAGGGTATCCCTCTACTCTCGGCTCTCTATGACCTGGAGATTTTGGGTGGTTGGCCCCCCTCCTCTACAATTTGGTGAACTCAACATGAACCATTTTGGTTCCATTTGGAAATGTTGAAAGACCTTTTCCTCGTATCATAGGAGTGTTGTGAGGCACTCAACATTGCAATCCAACCTATGACCCCTAGTGGCATAGCTGGAAGGTTTCATAAGCATCACTAAATGAAACCTTAGTTGGGTCACTATCTAGTCACAAAACCCTTGGGGGCTCTATGGAAGTTCTATTTAGTGTACAAAGAAATAGCCTCCTTTTTACATCTGCCCATCCCATCTACATAATTTGTGAGTGGATCCCCTGGCATAAATTTCACCTTGTAAGACTTGTCTCTGAATAACAAGCACTCTCCCTTATACATTCTTGCATGCCTCAATGGAAACATTTTGACAGTAGTCCTAGTTGAACCCACTAGTCGAGTAAATGTTATTACCGAGGAGATGTTATGGATAAATTCATTACAAAAAGAGGAAAATGAGAAAACAAAATCTATTATACGTACACATGATGATCTCTTTCTTGCACCGTATGGTTCTCTAACTCTTTCTGTCCTAGTTGGACCTAAGGTTGTGGATACAAATTTTGATGTCATACTAGAATCCAATTTGTTTAGGGTGAAGTTGGGAATCCTATGGCTGGCTTCCATGAACGAAATCATTTTCGTCATTCACAAATGTCTAAAGTTTTCACATGAAGGTGTCATGCATGTTGTGCATGACATTAGATATTGGCCATTGGTATCACGTGGGGGTTATTCCTTGGATCATTTTTGGCCCGTCCCGATTGGTTTGCTCCCTCCTAGAACATACCAACTTTACTGAAAAATATGTGAAGTACAAAACTGAGGGCAAGGGACAAAAAAAAATGACTCACTTGGTAGTGTAGTGACAAGCTACCTCTTCCTCTCAAAAGGGAAAAGGGAAGCCTAACCATGCTCAGGGCCCTGTCTCTACCTCCCTCCCTAAAGAGGAACTTTGGGTTATTACTCTTGATTTTCACATAAGGAGTCTGATGGTGCCTGCTTGGTGAAAAGCCAAGATTTCGATATCTAACCTTCCTACCTTACCCATGGGACCTTGGCCCAACGTGTATGGTAAGGGTAAGGATCCCCACGGGGAGTCCTCTATGTCCCAACCTTCACAACCTCCTACTGCTCCTAGCTATAAGGTAGTGAACGAGAAGAGGTCCACTGCTAAGGCGTTAGAGCCTACTCCCCCCGCTGTTATTCAATCTTCTCACCTCTCCCTCATGTTCCCATTCATGAGTCTCTCCCTCCACCATAAATGGTAGTGATGGACACTCCTATGGTTGAACAAGAGGCTTTCATCCCTTCTTAGCTTTTGGCCTCTAGCTCCTAGAGTCGTAGGAACAACCTTATGAATGAGCCAAGCATTGAAGAAAGGCTCTGGTCACTGAGTAGGCTGCCCTACAGAGGAAATAAGGGGAGTCAACAATTTCTATTTTAACACCTTCTATTGTGTCCTCCTCCCCCATCCTCTCTACTTTAGTTCCTTTAACCTTCATCTTGCTTCCAACTCCCACCATGAGTGTAAGTGATCCTCAGCCAAAGAGGGTGCAGGTTTTTATTGCTCCTTCGATTGAGCCACCTCTTTTGATGTACCTCTTAGACATCCCACCATTTTCAAAGCCTATGGACATGTCAAACACCTTTGTAGTTCTTGTTGAAGTTTTCTCCTCTTCCTTCATGCCTTCTGCCTCATCCGTAGGGATCTCGCATCCTCCTACAAATTGGAGGATGGATGATGAATTTTCTAGTAATGGGGGTTGAAAGAGAGGTTCACCTTCTTTGGAGTGTTGTTTTGCATTAGCTTGTGTCATACTTATGATAGAATAAGTCTTGACATCCCCAAAGTTTTTCATTGCTCCCGAGTCTCTCAGTGAGCCTAGTAGTGAATCTTGGGCATTGCCTCCCTTGCTTGTTGAGTTAACATATGGCACTCTTGTGAAGTGCATGTTTAATTCTGTGGATGAGGTCTTGACCCTATCAATGATCTTCACAAATTCATTGATTTTCACCCCACAAGAACTAAGTGGAGGAGACCACGCAGGGCCTTCTTCCTTGGCTCTTGTTGTCAGGGGGTTAGAGGGTTCCCCTCTTGATATTCTTCCCTTGTAGGCTCATCTTCCTTCCCCTTATGATGATCTAGATTGGGAGACTGACGACCTCTTGGTTGATGAGGACTAGGAGGTGCCTCTTCTTTATATGTAGATTAGACTATGTGTGTGTTTGTGTTCCCCCGTGCTTGTGTTATATGTTCCTAGATGACCCTTGTCACCCTTGTATGTTCTTGGATACAAGAGTGTCTATATGTTCTAAAACTTCCTCTATTTGTTACATCATTCTTCCTCTGTTGTGTATTGATTTTTGACAATTGGGGATGATGCAAAGTGTTGGGGGCATTTAGGCTTCCCTTCCATGGTGACCCAATTTTTATTTTACTTATTTTGTCTTCATGTACATTCTATTGGACTCAAGGGAACACTGAGGGGGGGTGAATCAGTGTTCTTTAAATCTAAACTTTATTAAACTGATATTTAAGCCATTTCAATATTAAACTAAAGGAAATATGCAAACACACAAAGTAATCATTCACAACACCATAACACAAGGATGTTTATGTGGAAACCCTATTAGGGGAAAAACCACAGTGGAGGTTAATCCATAATTTGAGTACTCAAATATAAGTTTTACAAAAGGGGACACACTTGCATTCAGGCTCACTGCCTAGAGCTCACTACTCAAAGTAGAAAGGCCCACTACCTTACAAAATGTTCAGATTAAAACCATATGAAGGATTGAACTGAAGTAATAGCATCTACTTATTCCAAGTTACAGTTTTGGTTAGGCTCATAGATCAGATTCTGGACCTTCTATTTGATTCTTCTCTTTTCTCTACTATGCTCCTCACATCACAAATCCATACATAGATAAATTCACACCACTATCCTTCTGAATTTTGCACCACACACTAATATACTTCACTTCACTTCCATTCACTTCTTCAAAATGATACAACTAATCTCATATATATCCGCTATCAAATATTTGACCATTTATATGTCGGCTTTCATAAAACATAAAATAATTTCCAACTGTTGGCTAAATCCATAACTAATTCTTTATGCACACCATCCATAGTTACTCCTTAGATATCTACAATGGCTATATCCACCAAGTCGGCGTTTTAGCATAGATAGCCAGAAAATCAATACCAGATCTCCTAGATTGTACACCAGTAAATGTGCACCTCGATACTTCTTGAATAAGGTAGTACGAACATCAACATACCTGTATCTGAGATCCACAACTCAAAATAATAGTCCGGTGAAGTATACGGATTAACATCTTTACCTTTAACCAGATACCTTGTTCTTCATTCTGTTATGCCAATATGAACCAATACTAAATTGTGGATCAGATGAATGACTTTGGTTGCCATCAATGACAACACTAAAAGCCATATGCCAACACATTCTTCATATGGTCTGATATAGTAGCGGGTTGATGACAGTTCATTTATATATTATTATATCTATTTATCTATATTTTTGAACAACTCTGACATTGAAATATCAAACCTCCCCTATGTCCAGGCTTGTTTGCAATATTATTGTTCCTTCTCGCATTATTGTTCTCTTATTTTTCATGCTTGTTTTGTGATGTTGTGGTGCTCATGTGTTGTCCCTCACATGTGTGACCACATTACCACAGTTACATCTCACTATGTTATGCAGGCCACAACATCATTTTTTCATTCTTTCTTTTCTCTCCTTAGGATGCCATGTGTCTTTGTGTTCAACACACACCATCCTAAGGGGGGGATATCATTTCACTTTGATTTTTAGAAAATGCATTTGATAGCTAATGAATCTTTTCTCAAAAATCCTTTTCAAAATATTTTTCAAAAATTGCATTCCTCAATAAGGACTCCTAGCATAATACTTTCCCTTCATCATGGGTTCACAAAGAAATAATTTGAAAAACCTTCCTTCGAGGAGGGAGCACCTTCCCCTACAGATGAATTCTAACCTCCCCCTTGCGAGGGGACTTTCTTCCTTTCAATTTCCTTGATGAATTGAAAATATTCCAAAAGGATTCCTTGATGTTGAATTGATTTGTGAAAAATACTCTTGTACTTTCAAACTATGCATCCCTTTAGTGGACCCCTTTTCTTTTGAAGGGTTCCCGAGGGACCCATTTGAAAACCTCTTCAGTTTTTTATTGTTTGCATGCTTGTCTACTTGCTTATCTTATTGCGTGGCTACTTTTTATTTTATAACATGTTTTGTCTGTGGATTAACATGTTGCTTTGTAGGTGCGCCTGTGAAGCTGCTTTCCAATCCAACTTTGTGGAGTCCCCTTACATCGAGCTTCCTTTAGGAGAGAGTACTTGAGGGTGATCTTTGTGGGTCCAAGGACTTGTGAAGCACTTGCATATTGCAGGATTCATCCATCATTTTTCTATGGGCCTTTGGTGCACTTTGATGAACTCTGTAGTTTTGAGGAACTGTAGAGTCCTTTGTTCGAACCTCCTCAAGGGAGAGTAACTACTGATTTATTTGCCTACCCTACGCTTTTGGGATTTTCCAGATTGAGTCCTACTTCCTCAATGGTTTAGGTATACATTTCTAAACTCTCCAATCAACTTTACTAAACATTCATTAGCACTCATGCTCGCTAAAGTGGGGGAAAAATGTATAGGAGTGAATTTGCACCCCTCTTGCAAATTCCACTTTCACACCCTCCACTTTAGGAAAATCAACCCCGACTAAGAAATTCCACATCACCTATCTACAATGTATCCACTTGGTGCTTATCCTTTGTATCAATGGGGGGAATTTCTATGGGGACACACGTGTGGTGCATGAACTTTTATGTGGCATGTTGTTGTCCCTAATAGATTCCTACCTCTAGAATCTGTAGAGATGTTATGTTCTCCATTGGTATCGAAGCGTAACTCCTCTATGTCTTCTAGCTGAGCTTTGAATGACTTTTCCCCTCCTAATTCTTCTTAAAATGCATATATATATCCTCATTCCTTATTTTGAACAATCTCACACGTTGGCTTGATTTTTGCTTCACAATTCTTGAGCTCCTACACATCTTCTCTACATCTTGTTGCACTTTTTCCAACATTGGAGTTGCAACTTGGTGTCCCAAGGGACTGCTTCTTCATTGTTGTAGCAGTGTAGACCTTACCAATATTGCATACTCCTCTACATGCTTGACAACACCTCATTTGAGAAGGTGGTATTCTTTCATTTCTCCATTTCCATAGCACTGTCATTTGATTTACGTAGCATAGTGTTATTGTTATTGTTCGACATCTTTTCTACTATTCTCTTTATCACATTTTCTATCTCATGGCTTTCTTGGTTGTGGAAACACCAAAGTGGGGGTTTGACTATGACAAACCCCTATACAGCCCCAAGATTTTTCCTCTCTTGGTTGTGTGTAGGTACAAGTTCATGTGGAGCTTGCTCGCGAACTGGACCCTTAGTGAGTTAATATTCACCACCTTCATTTCTTGTCACTTCTACATCATCATTATAGTTATCTTGCTTATTCTATTCATTTTCACTTCATTCAGTACTTTAAACCTTATTTGCTAAGTCGTTAGTAGGCTCTTGTGCCTTGTATTGTACTTTTGTACTTTCTAGTCGTACGAACTCCAATGCCCTAGAGAGATGCCAATGTGTCGTGTTGTCATCATTGACCCACACTGCTATCCTCTGTTAGAGAGCTATTTGAGGTATGGTTCAGGTTCAAAAATCCTTCTTGTTTAGCTCCATCAAATCTCCCAGATTATTAGAGTGACAAAATCACTTGAGAGTGCTCTTCATTCTCTATCCTTGATGATAAACACTTGTGTGGTTGAGGCAGATTAGGGTCGCCCTTCGCTCTTGGAAAAAAGTGACCTAGAGCCTTGGTGTCGTTAGTCCCCCTCCTCTATAGAAATACAAGCTAGGTAGGGAGTATACATACACTCAAGGAGAAGGTGGAGGTAGTAAACCTAGCCAATAGTGAGAGACTAAAAAAAGTCTAAGAATAACAAGTAAAAGTCCCTTAGAATATGGTGACATCTCAATAATCAACTCACCTAATTAATATATTCATTTTATTATCCTAAGGAAATTTTAATAAAAGTGTATGAAAAAACTAGGAAAATGAAATAAGACCTTCACTAACATATCATAAATATGAAAACTCGCATACTTTAAAATAAGAAAATACATAAGCCATAGATCCATACAATATGGATCTAAAATAATGCAAGTACAAACATTCAAAAGAATTAAAGAGTTGTCCACGAAATCCAAGGTACCAAATTACCAAATCCATAACCGTAACTAAGTGCATGCAAATAGAGGAATCAATTGTGTAGGAGCTTCCAAGTCATCAAAAGACCAACTCCATAATCCAAATGAAATCAAGGTCTAATCACTTAGTTATTTTATTAAATTAGGTGCTAAAAATGATGAACCTAACATAAACACTCCTTATGATAGTCAACATTGTTGGTGTTCTCCCATACATTACTAGGTAGCCAAAAGTAGGGACCCAACTTGAATAATCCACCATATTAGAGGGAAACTACCTACTCCCCAATAGGAGCTCCAAGTCACAATAATGTAACATGCATACACATGACCAACTCTTTTGAACTTCCACCATTTTATCAATGCCTTCCATACTATTTCCTAAAATAACTATCTAGATCCACTACAAAATACCACTCATTCAAAGTTTAATAAATATCTAATTCCTTCCAACATATTCCCATAAGTTTGTTAAGACGAGAAATCAACAATAGAGGAATACCTACATCTAAACCATCATGGATCCATCACATGCAATGATATACACACACATGAAAACAACATGCAAGTCCATACAAGCACATACAGACAACATGCTGGTACATGACACTCACATACAAGAACATGCAACCACATGTAAACCAAGAAATAATGTTTGCTTTGGTACCAAATATTAAGAAAAGTACTCAAAAAACCATTATTAATTAGGTCATATTGTCATAATTGTTAAGCATCGTAAGCATTTCAAAACTAACTTGTTGTGCCTATCACACACACGCCCCATTCAGAACGGGGACCCTTTCTTTCCTCTTTTTCTTGCGGGGTCCTTTTTGCTTTGCCTTGTTTTGCATGCCCATTTTTGCACCCTAAAAGGTCAACACATTCTGAAAAGTCACATTTTAAGTTTGACCAAATTTTGCCCCTTGGAAAATTGCTAAATCTTGGGTCATTTTGGGTTTTTTCTGTCTGTCGGTCTTCCTGGCGTTCGTGGCTCCTTCCGGGCCCACACCCTCGAGTTTCCGTTCGGGTTCTGCCTTTCCAAATGGCCATTACGCAAAGTCTTTTTGGTCCTCCGGGGGCCCGACCTACTGGGATTCCCTTCTCGGGTTTCCCTTTGGACTTTTAAGTTCCAAACAGCCGCTAGGTTCCTTCTTCTCGGACCCTGGACCCCGGAGCTCCCATCGCCGTTTGCACTTCACTTGACAGATTTTCGAAACGACCGCGACTCAACATATTCTTGGCCACCGGACCTCGGATCGCCCGTTGCCGCCTGGGAAATTTTAATTCAGCTACCTCACTTGCCACTGTACTGAGCATTAAATTGGATATTAATGGAAATTTGGCCTATTTAAACGAGTTTTCAACTGTCATTTTCACATGACAGAAGTGATTGAAAAAGATAGCGTCGCCCCAACAATTTCCGCTTCGGCGCCCAAACCTCTACTTCATTGTTCCTCGTGAATTCAGCAGAAGTCTTCATCGGGGTTTCGAGGTATGATTGCCGTCTGCGTGCCTTGTCTTCTTTTCCTAAAAATTGTAGTCTAAATCAAGTAAAGAACCTAAAATGAACTAAAATCTTGTAAGGTAGTACCCCCAACCTTAAAACCCACAAACTCAAAATTAAAAAATCCATCATTTGGTGGGTGAAATCGAGGAGCGGAGCTTCACCTCTTTGTCGCTATTCTTCAGAATAGTCGGTGGTGCCTCTTGGGCCTGGACCTCTCCGCGGTCGTTTGTGCATAAGCTCAAACTTTGAAAATGACAACGTCCACCTCGCCCTCGGGTCCCGGCCACCGGAATTCCCTTCCTGGGTTTTTGTTGTGCCTCTGCCATTTTAAATGGCCTTCCTCGAGTGTCTTCCCGACTCCCTAACTTTTGGAATTCCGTGTCGCTTTCATTGTCTCGAACGACTGTCTTGGGACGTCTTTTCGACTCCCAAACCCTGGTCCCCTTTTTGTCGAGCATAAAATCTAAACAGAAACGTAACGTACAGACGTTGTCCGAACTCCAGACTTCGGAATTCCATCTCGGGGATTCTGTTCCGATTTCACCATTCCAAACAGCTGAACCTGACCACCTTTTTGGCCTCCGGGCCCCGACCTTTGGTTCGCCATTGGGCTTTTCCTAACTGATAAATTCATCTCCCGGGACTACCCTCCAGAATCTCATCCCTAGATTGCCGCCTGCATTTCACCGTTTTGCACGACTATCCCATGATAGCTTCCTGACCCCGACAACCTGAACTCTAGAGCCCAGCACTCGGAGTGTCATCTTCCCTATGCCGCTCCAAATGACCTTCCTATAGCTAAAACCCGAATGCCTAAATGAGGGCTCACCTGACCTCCAAATCAAAAACAAACTTGAACCCACTTCCTAAAATTTGGCCTTCTTTCACGTCAGCCCTTCATTGATCAAATCCAAGATCGAAAAAAATCATTGGGAGTGCTTTGCCTCGTTTTCCCTTCCAAATGACATTCTTCCAAGGGAATTCCGGCCTTGGGAACCCGGATTGCCTATTTTGCTTCCTTATGATGTTTTTATGATGTGTTAAATGTTTATCAAATATGAATGATGATTGTGGATCTAACCTTGATGTGTAGGGATTTGTCCAAGGCCACTTCTCCACCTATTTTAATGTTACTGATTCACGTCTCTTTGTGCAAGATTTATGGAATCCGGTGCGAAAACCTCTGGTGCTGCCAAGGAAAAGGGAAAAGGAACTACCAAAGCACCTTGAGGAAAGGAGGACAAGGATTAAATGAAAAAATTTTTAGGGGGTGCCATTACACTCTAGAATCACCACTCTTTGGAGGGACATCACGGATACCAATATCGGGCATGTCGATATTGACGAGTTTAACAGAGGGTTAGGGTTGACCCTAAAACATAAAATGCAAAATTAATCAGGAGCAGTGGACTTGCTAAGGCTGTAGGCTTCTTGCTAGCTTTGGTGGCCCCCGAGCTGGTAATGGCATGTCGGGAAGCATATCAACCCAAAACCAGAACCATAGTGGATAGAGATGGAAACATCCTTGAAGACATGTCCCCTCTTGGGATAACTACAACCTTCCACATCCCCGCCTTTGAAAGCATGGAGACCCCGACTATGGAAGAGTGCAAGGTGTTATGGGATCAAGATCCTATGAGATGCAAGAAACTGATTAATCAGTACTGGTTGAAGGATAAGCAGGCTAGTGCTGGAAAATTCCCTCAGGAGCTCTTTCACAATGATTTCTTCAAGGATTACCAAGACCTCGTTACCCTACTGAGCAGAGTAATGGGCCTTCCTGCTGCAGCCTTCTTCCAAAAATGGATGTTATATTTTGTGGAGCAAATTCTCTGTGGTGACATTGCCTTTGATTGGGGGTAAATAATTAGCAATTTATTTCACGAGCAATTTATCAATGTGAAGAAGACCTTGAAATTATATATGACATCCTACTTGGTCTATTCGCTTGTCGATCGACAAAATTATCATGGATTGATTGCAGTGCCCAATGAGGCGCCAAGGAGGGAACTTAAGCCTTATGAAAAGTATCCACAATTGCAATACAAAAACTTCAGGAGGGACTACTGTAGGGTAAATGATGCCTTCATTACCTACATCAACTGACTTCTTGGAGGAGATTTCTAGAGAAGAGTATCCCATAGTGCCAGAGCCCTCCTCAGGCATTATGCCTTCCTATATATACAATTCCCTAAGTTCACTTACATTCGCGCCCAAGGATTCACGTAAAGGCCGAACAAGCTGTCCCGGTACCCCAATGACCGGATCATACTATTGGAGCTGACTTGGAAGCTGCGACACATTCACAATGTCCTGAGCAACAAACATCTGGCAGGGATGCCTTATCCTATTGGCCTTGGCTAGGGAATGTACCAAATTCATACCTCCTAATGTGTAGGGAATTCAAAAGGAGCTAGTCGATTACCACTTTCGGCAGTATACAGCTTGGCCACGAATGGACCCATATGGTCATATCAGAAAGGCACAATGACCTAAGTATGCCTACCTCCACAATGTTGAGGATTTTTGGGCCAATTGCAAGGATGATCTTGAGGTGCGGATATGACACTATATACACATGACTACCCTCTACATGCGAAGAGTGAACTTGTGCCTAGGTCCAGACCAACTTGAAGAAGATGAGAGCACAGTGATCAATCCTGGATATAGTGTCATCGCCAACCTGCCACTGCCTATAATTGATTGGGATGAGCAAGAGTTTGATGACCTCGACATACTCACCAAGCCTGTGGAGGTTCGAACAAAGGCATGGATCAACCAAAAAGTGGCCCTACTGAAGAAACAAGGAGTCGCCTTGACATTCAAGGGACTCGAAAGTGAGCCAAGTGGCTCTGATGGTGGGGTGGCTACTACTACAACTAGGAAAACTTCCAAATCCCCATCATCTATCAAAACTAAGAAGAGAAAGGAAACTAGTGAGTAGGTGCCTAACCCAAAGGTTTATGCTCGAAAGGCTTCGAAGGACGAGCCTTCCAAAAAGAAAAGAAAAACAACTGAGGTTGTGGAAATTCCTATAATACCCAAAGATCTCCTCCTCAAGGGTAGAGAGGAAGAGTCTGACCCACCAAGGTCTCCATCTGCTGCAATTGCTACTGCTATTACGACTGTCCCACCTACTTCACTTGTAGTATCTGCTTCCTCTTCACTTGCGGTGGACATCTCTGTCCACCTTGCCTCCAATTCTTCGATCATGCATGTCATATCAGTGGATTCATTGTCTGCCACAATCTCATCGGTCGTGGTATCTTCAATGTCTGCTTCCCTTCCGTCCATTTCAACTATTGCAATACCTGTCCTCAGTCTCCTGGAGTCCTTTGTAAAGTACATGCAAAATATTCCTTTTGAGCTTTCAGGGATGATTACAAGTCCAAAAGTGGAAGCTGCAATAGCCTAGGCTATGGCTAACACTCTAGCTCTCCCTCCCCCTACCGAACCACCTAGAATGGAGGCAACAATGTAGATCTCAGATGAGCTCGAGCGAAAATAGCTAGAGGCTGCCAAGAGACCCAAGGATGAAGAGTTTGAATATCATGAGCATCCAATGTTCAAGCACCAAGAGATCGATGAGGTGGCCTATGAATCCTCCACTGAAGGCAGCGAGGAGATGGATACAAAATTAATTCGAGAAATGGCTGACCCAGAGCTTGAAGAAGAATGGAACAAGCAGCTTAAGGAGATCAAGGACCAAGAGGCTACAAGTCAACCTATGATTGCGGATTCTTCTACTCCGGAGACTAAGACCAATAGGTCTCCAACTGAAAAACATGATCAAACCCCGAAACATGAAGAGGAGGCATCCCTCCATGAAGATGAACAAGAAAGCAAGCCCGAGGAGCACGAGTATAATCAAGATGAAGAAGAATAAGATGTTCAAAGGGAAGATCGCTCCGACAAGAAATTTATCACCTGGTCTCCTTCCAAATGTATAATGCTTGTACAAGACTCCAACGAGGAGAAGGAGGATGCAGGGGTTGAGAAGGAGGCCCTTGTTGTTAGAACCATTGAACTTGGGGCAAAGGGCAGTAAGGATCAATGTGAAACACTTAAGGAGGGGCCCCAAATACCTGATTGGCTAGGGAATCAGCTTAGGCAAAAGACGTTCATCCTAAAAGATCCTAAGGTGAGGCTAGAGGCAATATTGGCCAAAGCACGGATAAACACCAAGAAAGAGAAAAGGCCAAGAATTAGATCGAAAGTAACCATGGATGCCTCTGGATCTAGGGTAGTACAAATAGCCATGCAGCTGGTTGGAGAACAAGGAATAACTTATAACGTCTCCAGCATCAACTTGGGAGTGGCCATAAGGGAGCATAAGGTTGACCACCTCCAGGAATCAGTCACTACGGTGGTGCACCTTATCCAATAGGATAAGGTTTCATAGGAAGAACTTAAAGCACAGGTGGCCGATCTGATGACCTACATTTAGCAACGGTCATCCCTGGATGAGCTGCCTATCACGTCATTGGCCCCACCATAGTTGTTGTCCCAAGAGTAGATCAATAAGTTGGAAAGAACCAGGAACTTGGATAAGACTACAAAAAATTTGTTCTAGTAGGTCTTAGACATGGGGAACACGAGCATCAACTTGGCTGTCCGAACAAAAAATAAGTTCTTGGAGGTGGAAATAACTCTTGAGGGCATGAGGCGAGTTTGCGAGGAATTCCCAAAAAAGTACAGAGCCGCCTACCCAAAGATCGAGGCTATCCTCACACTATCGAGTGAGGTTTGGGAGAAGGACCTTGCACTCAAGGATAATGACCATTGGTTAGTGGATGTGTGGAAATGATATTTTGATCATCGAAAGGGAAGGCTGGAGCAAATCCTGGAATGAGTAGTTTCGGATATCGAATGGGCCAAGGAGGCTAGAGGAGATTACGCTTGGTACCTCAAGCTGATGACGAGGTATGAGCTACCTACTGTTGAAATTAATCCAAAGAGCATAAAGGCTCATTTCTTGAAGAACATGGAAGATATGTCAGCTGAAGTTACCACATATTTCATGAGCTTTGCTACTTGAGCCTTCGCCGAGTCAGAGCTTTTCAAAATTAATGCTACCGAGTATGACGACGACTGGAAGAAGCTCATTAACAACTCCCAATAATGGAGTTACCAGGTGCTATGATCTGATATCATGGAGGTGGACAAGCTTCAGCCAATGATCTTGAGCTTCATGGAGTATGCAGCTTTGAGGAAGCGTGAGGGCAACCCTGTCATCGATGAAGAATTCCTAAAGGAGTAGCTACAGCAAAGGGCAAACAAAAAAAAGAAAAAGCTGCTATAGTGTTGCCACTAGAGGACAACATAGGGAAAAGGACAAATGATGTTTTAAAAATGTAATCTATTTGGGGGTAGGTGAAACCCTAGTGTAAAGTGAATCTTTTCCACACAATATAACTAAATCTTGGCCACTCTTATTTCTTTTTGAAAACTATAAATAGGGCTCTCCTCCTCTCATTTTAAGAGATTTGAGTTGTTGTAAAGGCATGTTGCAGAAATTGCAATAGAAAATACAATGACTTATTGGTGTATTTTGGATTTCTGACATGTTTCATGATTCTTCTCCCATTAGTTAGAATTCTAGTTTAAAGTTATCTTTTTGTTCTAGTTTCCTTTAGCTGACTTTGGTAGATTTAGCATGTTGTCTTTGATCATGAAGTTTTATGTTGTGTGTATGCTTTCCTTGTTCATACTTTTAGTCATTTGCTGCAAGTAGGTGACTGTGTAAAGTTAGTCTGGAATATAATTTCATAGCTGCTCTTTAAACTGTGTCTTTGTTCAGATTTACATGGCAAATGAATGATGAATATCTACAGTCCTTAGAAGATAGCATAGACTTCATGACATTGTGAGAATTCAGATTAAGTGAAATCCTATTTAAGGAAATTGTCCACAGTGGGAACATCCATGATCACTGTTCGTCGGTAGTTGCAAGTCCAAGAACCTTCCCTCTCCCTTGCCTTTTTTCCTTTTTTTTTTTAGAAACAACCTATGCTAAGGTTCATTGCATATTGTAAAGCCAAACCCGATGAAACAATGGAATCCAAGACTGTTGTTTGAGCCTACAGCAAAGTGTAGCAATTTCCTATCTGAAGAACTCCATTCATAGACCCAATTCTCCTATAGCTTTACCTCCCATAAGGCAACCTTGTTATTCCAGAAAATCACATCAAACAACTGATATATTCCAAGTATCGTCATGACCTAACACCCGAGAGACCTTGGGATAGTGTTCTGCAATTTGATTGTGGAAGATTGTATTTCAAGAGAGGTAATGCTCCTACATATTACCTATGTTGTGAAGTGCATAAAAACACCATCAACAGAACTGGCGCTAGAGGGAAGGATCTTTTGGAGATAAAACTGGATCGAATTGGATCATTCTCCCCTGAGAGATTTCATAGAGTCTTGAGATCTACACCAAACAAGGGAGAATTTTAGGAATTACAACCCCCTGTCCGAGCTAAAAGAGCTAAACGAAGGGGACCATCTATCATCGATTCACCAGAAGAGCTCACTGCTCTTTCGCCTTTGTCTTCTCCACCTTCATTAGCAGTACCACCTTCCACGCATTTGATCCAAACAACCTTCTAGGCCGCCACTCCATCTGGGCTGAACACTTCTTTTCAGTCGAGCATAGCCTCCATCCCTGTTGTTGTCACGTCAGTTGCTACTGCCCCTTTATAGTTACAAGCCAATCTGGCCTAGCCACCTCCACCGCCCCCTCCAATGGCATGGATGGGCAATAAACCATCTCCTTTGGCCTTCAACCTCTACCACGATATGCCAAAGAATCCTGAGAATTTTTGCACAAAGTTCAACTCCGAGGATCCACAGAGGACAACTGAGGAACATGTCAAGATTTTTTAAATTACCCTAAAGACTATGCAGATCATATACAAATATGCAGCTTGCAAGCTCTTTCCTTACTCCTTAGGGGAGGAGGCCTTCTACTGGTACGCCAATTTTCCAGCCGAAACTATCAACACATGGGACCTTCTCAAGAATTCTTTTCTACAAAAGTTCAAGACCCCGGTTAGCCCCATAGATTCATATCGACACTTCATGTTGGTTCAAAGGGAGATTAGTGAACCGATTAGTTTGTTCAATGACCATTTCAACAAAGCGTACACTCGGCGACAAGCCCCGTAGATTTTCAATGGTGTTGTCATTTTGCTTGTTTACTATGCAGCATTGGATAACCTCACTCAGCTCTGGTAAAGAGAATGCGACCAGCGCCCACCAGGTTGGTCCATGCATACGTTGAGGCCATTATTGTCATCATGGATTTAGGGTAGAACATTTTTTGTCCACTGCCTTCTCTTGGGAAAACTGCGCATTTGACGCAAATTTAGGGGCTCACACAAGCCTTGCAGCATCAGACACCCTTGCTGAACCCAGTACCACAGCTACCTATGGTTCTGCATCCTGGGTAACCAATGAATCAGGTGCATCTAGTACCCCACTACTTGCTACCCTAGTAGCAACATTCACATCCTCAGCCATCTCAAGTGTCGGTGTACCTCCAAGCAGCGGAATTCCCACCCGCTCATCAGAATCAACCGGTTGTACAACCCGTGTTCCTCCAGAATTTGAAATCACAACCAAACAATGCCGAAAAGGACAGGATTGACAAGCTTATAGAAATGATCAAGAAGATGTCCACATAAATGACACACTTAAAAAATCAGAATAACTAGCTACAAGTGTCACAAAAGAGCATCCAGGCCAACCTTAATCGAGATAACCAAGATCATCATGAAAATTGGGATGCTAGCACCTCATCCGAACAAAATTATGATAGAAATCAGAATTCGGGCCAGAACTTTGATAGAAGGCCCTTCCAAAGGAAAAACCGGACATGGAACATGAGACCTAACAACTACGGAATTCCCATGCCCCTTAATCAGCCTAGCAGCAATGAGAAACCAGCAAGCGGAGTTTACTTGGAGGAGGTTGCTCTATCTAGTTGGTTTCTCATACACAAAATGAGTCACCACTCCGAGCTGGATTGTCTGAAATTTCAAACTGCTACTGAGATTTTCCAAGTTGAAGTCCAGAATGTAGTGGACAATTTCGGGTGCAGAGACATTGTTCTATCTGACCCCTAGGACTCCTTGGTGTTGGTGGTGAACCAGGCTCCTTTCCCAAAGGTGGAGTGCAACGTGCCAGAGCAGGAGGGTGCTGACTCGAACAACAATGATAAAGTAACAGAGGTAAGTTTCGAAAGTCCTTTGGATTAGCTTTTCGATTCAATAGATAATAGTCCTAAGGATGACAAAGAAGAGCCTAGGGAAGACGAGGTCCAAATGTTTCACCAATAGACTACCCCTTACAACCTTAGGAATAGACAAGCTAGTGGTCATGTTGGAGGTTCTTTTACGACCTCCACTCCATTGAATAATTTAAGCACCCCTCCCGATCCAAATGCAAGTAATAACTCTAGTTTTCCCCATACACCCACACGGTATCTCAATAGGAATAAACAACAGAACAAAAACCAAAGCCAAGCCGCATTCAAACTTCTAAAGGTGCTTGCCGTTAGGAATTCCTTTTTCAGAATGATAAATAGGACTCCACCACAAGGGTCAACTCAAGAAACTTTGACAAAGAGGGTTTCCTTTGACGATCAGCAAAGTGAGCCAGTCATTAGACAAATCTTCAACAGTAAGGCTGACTCATCAACAATTCAACAAGCAAACAAGCAGTCTGACAAAGTAACTAGTTAGGTACCAGCCCAAAGCAAGGGCAATGAGAAAGACAAAGGCCAAGTCACCCAAGTGGACGTTTCCAGGGGATTGTTTCAGGGGAATTCAAAACTCCTCCCTTTTTGACCACCATCTGTGTGTCGGGAAGAACCTCCACAACTGCATGCTTGATTCAGGAGCTTCAACCAATATTATGTCCCTGAGCATGTGCAAGGTGCTCAAAATAATGCCAACTCCTTCCTCACGGAAGGTGACACAACTTGATAAAACTGAAATCAACATAGTAGGGGAAATTAACAGAATACCTATGAAAGTTGTTGTTGATCCTCGGATCCAACATACCATAGACATTCAAGTGGCTGATATCCTGGATACATATGGTATAATCCTAGGAAGGGATTTCACAAGGGCATTGAATGGGTATGCCGCAACTGATTACTCACACATGTGGCTGCCATGGAAAGGAATGTCGAATTAGATTCAGATCGATCGGGTACCATGGACGAGATTCATGATCATTGAGTACAACAACACGAATGAGGTATTGTATGTTGAAACGGATTTGGGGAATTATTCCCCAGGATCATATCTGAACGAGCAGGAATGCCTTGAAGATGAGGGAACAAGTGAGGTCTTCCTCGTATTATGCAGCCCACCTGCTAACTTAGCCAATGCCTCTCAGAGCACTGAACTACTGATAGAATCTGACGATGAAGAGCTAGGAGAGGACGACGGTCTTGGATTGCTAGTGGATTTCCAAGATTTCATGGAAAAATGTGTTCAGAACCAACTTTGTCTGGGAACCCGAATGAACTTTCAGGAACTCTTGCTCCCTAATTGGTGCAGGGTACATAATGTTGCTCACTCAGAATTCAACTGTTTTTTGTTTCAAACAACAATTGAACATGTTAAAAGATAGGATACTTTGAAAGAGAAAGCGAGACCAACACCACCCAAATAAACATATTCCGTCCCTACACCTCCCAAAGCGGTTACTAAAATGAAGGCCCCACCAAAGGTGAAAGTTAGATCTGTCAGTTCTATGTTCAAGGATTCTCCTGGATTCTGGACATTGCACTTTGATGGGTCTAAATCCAAGCACGAAGCTAGGGCAGGTTTTGAATTGATCAATCCTAGAGGTAAGTCATACTTTGTTGCTCATAGACTTTAGTTTTATTGTACCAATAACGTAGCAGAGCATGAGGCTCTAGCCTTGGGCCTCTTAATGGCATTGAGAAAGGGTGTCAAAATTCTCCAAGTGTACGTAGATTCAGAGTTGGTCCTAAAGCAAATCAAGAAGCTTTATTCCTACTATGATCAAAGACTCACCAACTACCGACACCGCGTATGGGATCTGTTGGAAGGTTTGAATGCATTCAATATTCAATTGATCTCACGCGCTCAGAATCATACTGCCAATGCCTTGGTATAGGTAACAAGCACGCTACAACTACTATCCCTATTTGGCCTCAGAAGATTCACGGTGGAGCTCACCTCCATCCCAGCAGTGCTGGATAATGTAGCCAATTTCCAGGTATTCAATGATGACAAACATATCCTAGATTTTATCACTAGTTCGGATGTGTTTGCTACGTAGATAATCGATGAGGTGGAACCTCAAGAGGCTGACCTGGATATAGAAGGGATCATTAACTTGAAGAACAATACCATCCCTAGGGGAATGGTCCAATTAGAATGAATCTTTGACCTTGATTAGATCAGAGATCAGGATCAGCAGGCTAAAAAGGATACCATCAGCAGCCAATGTGACACTTACAATCTAGGAACGACTGGGAATGCCAAGAATGTGTTCATTGGTAAGGTGTGCACTCCTAAAGAAAGAAAGGGGATAATTGAGGCTCTACGGAAGTATCATGATGTCGTCACTTGGAGCTACGAGCATCTCAAAATGTATGACATGTCAATCATTACCCATACCATCCCTCTCAGACCTGATGCAAAGCTATTTTGGTAGTGGCAGTGCCCTGTCAACGCTTTGCTGGAACCAATAATATACAAGGAAGTAAAAAAGTTGTTGTCAGCTTGGATCATTTTCTCGGTTAGACATTCTACATGGGTGGAAAATTTGGTTCCTGTCAGAAAGAAAAATGGGTAAATTAGATTGTGTGTCGACTTCTGCAATCTAAACCGAGCCTTAGAGAAGGATAACTATCCTATACCCTCATTGGACGAGGTGTTATAGATAATAAATGGATCCCAGATGATGTCCTTCCTGGATGGATATTCAAGATACAATCAGGTTATGGTAGAATATGAAGACCGAAACAAGACAACATTCACCACCAAATGGGGAACTTTCGCTTATAGACGAATGTCGTTCAGACTAATCAACGCCAATGCCACTTTCTAGTGCACCATGGATATTGCATTGAAGGACCTGATCGACAAGTGCATAATCATCTACATGGATGATTTGACAATATTCTCAAAGTAGCAGGGTAATCACATCGCTGACCTATGCAAGGTCTTTGAAAGGTGCTACGAATTTGAGGTTTCCCTTAATCCGAAGAAGTGCATCTTTGGTGTCACTGAGGGAAAGCTCCTTGGGCATGTCCTATCGGAATGGGGAATTTCCATCGACCCTGAATGTATCTAATCAATCATGAAGATCCAGCTACCAGGTAGAAAAAATGAATTAAAATCTTTTTTCGGAAAGATCAACTTTGTCCGCAAGTTCATCACAGGTTTCGCGGAAATCATCAAACCACTCAATTCTATGCTAAAATAGGATGCTAAGGTCGAGTGGACCCCAGAAGCAAAGCAAGATTTTGGGGAAATCAAGAAGGCAATTATTGATTCCCCTGTTCTGGTCAGCCCCAACTACCTAAAGCCTTTCTACATCTACTCATTTGCTTCAGATCATTCTTGTGCTAGTATCTTGACACAAAAGGACGATGATGGGAGCGAACATCCGATCGCCTTCATGAGCAACCCTTTGAAGGATGCTAAACTATGCTATCATAACATCGAAAAACAAGCATTTTCCCTTGTTAAAGGGGTCAAGAAGTTTAGGAATTATATCTTGCGCAACAAAGTGTTCGCTATAGTTCTTGACCCCATGGTGAAGACATTGCTCATGCAAAATGAGTTAGGAGGGAAAAGTGGATCACATTTCTGTAGGATTATGACATGGAAATCCAGCCGATGAGGCTGGTGAGAGGGTAGGCACTTGCCAAAACAATGGCGAAGGTGGTTATTGATGCTAGACTCAAACTCACAGTGCAACAGTCGCAATTGGAGGATGTCTCTCTAAGGGAATAGTATGATGACATAGTGTATTACCTACTGAATCATAAATGTCCGCCTCAGCTACAGGGAGTCCAAAGGCAAGCCCTTAGATTGAAAAGAAACAGATATATGTTACAGGGTGCCATATTGTACAAGAGGAACCATGAAGGTATCTATTTGAGATGCCTTGGTAAAGAGGAAGTTGATCGTGTTCTTAGAGAATTTCATGATAAGTTCAGGATTGGTCATGGTTCTGGTTTATCAACTGCACATCAAATATTAAGAGTTGGGTACTATTGGCCCACCATTTTCAATGATGCTCATGGTCATGTCCATACCTACCATGTGTGCCAGACTACTGCCACCCGAGAAAGGAATGTTGCTATCCCGTTGCAACCTGTGTTGGAGGTAAGGCATTTCATGCAATGGGGTCTTGACTTCATTGGTTCGGTAAGCCCTCCATCGTCTACTGGACATAGGTACATTCTGATCGCTTTTGATTATTGTACTAGATGGACATAGTCAATAGCTTGTAGTCAATGCACAATTGAAGTAGTAACTAATTTCCTAGAAAGTTTTATTTTAAATCGCTTTGGTTGTCCTTATGCTCTAGTATGCGATAACGACCTTGCGTTTGCTTCATTAAAATTCATGAGTTAGGCCTTTGACTATGGTATCACCCTTAAATTTTCATCCAACTATTACCCTCAAGGCAATGGCCTTGCTGAGTCAACCAACAAGAACTTGATCATTGTGATTAAGAAATTATTAGATAGGAATCCCAAGGATTGGCATACCCAACTTTGTTTTTCCCTTTGGGCAGATCATACCCATCACAAGGCTACCCTCAAAGATTTCTTGTATCATTTCATTTATGGCTTGGAGCCCGTCTTTTCCATACACTTGAAAGTCCCTACCCTTCAGTTCATCAATGATTTTTATGAAGGAGGAGACCGTAGAGAGGCTCGCCTTGCCGAGCTGCTGCACCTTGAAGAGGTACGAGACCGTGCAATAGAAAAAATTTCTAGGCATCAAGGCATAGTCAAAAGATGGTTCGACCACTGAGCCAAAATTAAGGCCTTCCGTATTTCTAATCTAGTCCTTTATTGGGACAAGGCCCATGAAAAGAAAGGGGGACACAACAAATTCGACAAACTTTGGCTTTGCCCTTGTCAGATTGCTGAAATCCTTGGAGATAACGCTTTTCGCTTAAAGACTTTCATTGGTGAAGATGTATTGTTTCCTATCAACGAGTATCACCTTAAGCATTACTTCTAGGCCTGAGCTCTCTCAGATTTGTTCATGTAAATACCTATACATAGGTTAGGATAGGTTTCCTACTTTGTCCATCGGTTTTCCTCATTTTCCCGACTGTTTTGTTTTGACCTTGGAAGAGTCTTCCCGTTCTGCTATGGTGGTCGTGCTTGGCTCAATAAATGGTTTTCCCTATTGCCCGCTCTTGCACTGTTCTCTAGATAATCCTTCATTCCCTATTGCTAACCACTAAAAGGCCCTAAGCATTGGTTTTCAACTTTCGAACTCTGAACTAATGTAGGATGGCTATCCACTTGAATTCCCTACATTTATCATGGAACACATAGAAACAAATTTTAAAATTTCCAAGGAATGGTATGGTGATTATTGAGAAGACTAGATAAGTGAAAAATCTAAAGTTTGCTCCAGTGACCACTATGATTCCCAAGCCCATAGTGAGCTTCATTGCTTACACGGTTGAACAAAAAGAAATAGAGAAAATGCTGAAAATAAGTATCAAATGAAAAGAATAGACAAAGTGAGAATAACAACCGTATGGGTGTGCGAATATCTCTACCGGGGCTATGGATGCCTGGTTGGTAGTAGAGCTATGTTCATGGGGTCACAGCGACAACTCCGTCAGGGCTATGGACGCCTGACTGGCAATAGAGCAATGTCTAGGTTACTTTTGGGGTCAGGTGAATTACGTAGCTTATCCCTCCTAATCAGTGGTTGCCCGTGCTATCTCCAAGGAAAGTAAATGAACTCATCACGCACACACCTCCATGATGATGTCGTGGCATAATTCAATCTTGTCTTCCTTAACTTGCTCTTAGTTCAACGTTGAAAATCCACTTTGGCATGCAAAACCAGAGATCATGGGTTCAGAATGAATATTTATCTTTAGAATGTCGGGAGTGTTCTCCCAGTGGAGTTGCATTTGTTGTGCCTATCACACACATGTGCCATTATGAATGGGGACCCTCTCTTTCCTCTTTGGATTGTCGGGTCCTTTTCACTTTGCCTTGTTTTGCGTGCCCATTTTTGCACCCTAAAAGGTCAACACATTCTCAAAAGTCACATTTTAAGTTTGACCAAAATTTTCCCCTTGGAAAATTGCTAAATCTTAGGTCATTTTGGGTTTTTTCTGTCTGTCGGCCTTCCTGGCGTTCGTGGCTCCTTCCGGGCCCGAACCCTCAGGTTTTCCCTCTTGGGTTTCTATTCGGGTTATGTCGTTCCAAACAGCCACTGTGTGAAGTCTTTCCGGTCCTCCGGGCCCAACCTGCCGGGATTCCCTTCCTGGGTTTCCCTTTGGACTTTTTCATTCCAAATGGCCTCTAGCTTCCATCTTCCTGGACCCGGACCCCGGAGCTCCCATCGCCGTTTGCACTTCACTTGACAGATTTTTGAAATGGTCGCGGCTCGACGTCTTCTCAGCCACTGGACCCCAGATTGCTCGCTGCCGCCTAGGAAATTTGAATTTAGCTACCTCACCTACCATCGTACCGAGCATTAAATTGAATATTAATGGAAATTTGGGCTATTTAAATTAGTTTTCAACTGTCATTTTTACATGACAAAAGTGATCGAAAAAGACAGTGTCGCCCTAGCAATTTCTGCCTCCACGCCCGAACCTCTACTTCAACGTTCCTTGCGAATTCAGCAGAAGTCTTCGATGGGGTTTCGAGGTATGTCCGTCGTCCGCATGCCTTGTCTTCTTTTACTCAAAATCATGGTTTAAATCAAGTAAAGAACCTAAAATGAACTAAAATTTGGTAAGGTAGTACCCCCAACCTTAAAACCCACAAACTCAAAATTAAAAAATCCATCGTTTGGTAGGTGAAATCGAGGACCAGAGCTTCACCTCTCCATTGTTGTTCTTCAGAACAGTCGGTGCCACCTCTCATTCCCGAACCTCTTCACAGTTGTCTGTGCACAAGCTCAAACTTTGAAAATGACAATGTCCACCTCACCCCCGGGTCCCGACCACCAGAATTCCCTTCCCGGGTTTTCGTTGTGCCTCTGCCATTTTAAACAACCTTCCTCAAGCGTCTTCTCAACCCTCGAACCTTGAATGCGCAAAGTTCATCTTAAACTTACCGAAAACAAAATGTCCAAATTGTTGCCGGACGCTGACTTCTAGAATTCTGTGTTCGAAATTTTGTGTTGCTTTCGTTGTCTCGAACGACTGTCCCGGGGCATCTTTCTAACTCCCGGACCCCAGTCCCCTTTATGCTGAGCATAAAATCTAAACAAAAACGTAACGTTTAGACACTTTTTGGACTCCAAACATCGTAATTCCGTCTCCGGGATTCCGTTTCGATTTCCTTGCTCCAAACGGCCGAACCCGACCACCTTTTCGGCCTCCGGGCCCCAACCTTTGGTTCCCCATTGGGATTTTCCTAACTAATAAATTTGTCTCTAGTGACTACTCTCCAGACTTCCATCCCT
The DNA here is from genome assembly GCA_007115665.2 of Sequoiadendron giganteum. Classification (NCBI taxonomy): domain Eukaryota; kingdom Viridiplantae; phylum Streptophyta; class Pinopsida; order Cupressales; family Cupressaceae; genus Sequoiadendron; species Sequoiadendron giganteum. Next base: position 840,138,202 of record CM021101.1, on the reverse strand, counting down.
GGATTGCCACCTGCATTTCGCCATTTTGCACGGCTGTCCCTTGATAGCTTCTCGACCCCGGCAACCCGAACTCCGGAGCCCGGCACCCCGAGTGTCGTCTTCCCTGCACCGCTCCAAACAACCTTCCTGCAGATGAAACCCAAACGCCTAAATGAGGCCTCAAATGACCTCAAAATCGACAACATACTTCGACCCACTTCCTAAAGTTCGGCCTTCTTTTACGTCAACCCTTTATTGATATCAAATCCAAGATCATAAAAATCATTAGGAGTGCCTTGCCTCGTTTTCCCTTCCAAACGACATTCTTCCAAGGGAATTCCGGCCCTAGGAACCCGGATTACCTATTTTGCTTCCTTATGATGTTTTTATCATGTGTTAAAAATTTATCAAATATGAATGATGATTGTGGATCTAACCTTGATGTGCAAGGATTTGTCCAAGGCCGCTTCTCCAACTATTTTAATGTTACTGATTCGCATCTCTTTGTGCAGGATTTATGGAATTCAGTGTGGAAACCTCTGGTGTTGCCAAGGAAAAGGGAAAAGTAACTGCCAAAGCACCTCGAGGAAAGGAGGACAAGGATCAAATGAGATACAAATTCCAAGGGGTGCCATTACACTCTAGAATCACCACTCTTTGGAGGGACATCACATATACCAATATCGGGCATGTCGATATTGACAAGTTTACATGGAGGGTTAGGGTGGACCCTAAAATAGAAAATGCAAAATTAATCAGAAGTAGCGGACTTGCTAAGGCTATAGGCTTCCCGCCAGCTTTGGTGGCCCCTGAGCTGGTAATGGCATGTTGGGAAGCATATCAACCCAAAACCAGAGCCATAGTGGATAGAGATGGAAACATCCTTGGAGACATGTCCCCTGTTGGGATAACTACAACCTTCCACATCCCCGCCTTTGAAAGCATGGAGACCCCGACTATGGAAGAGTGCAAGGCGTTATGGGATCAAGATCCTATGAGATGCAAGAAACTGATTAATCAGTACTGGTTGAAGGATAAGTAGGCCAGTGCTGGCAATGTCCCTCAGGAGCTCTTTTGTAGTGATTTCTTCGAGGATTACCATGACCTCGTTACCCTAAAGAGAAGAGTAATGAGCCTTCTTGTTGCAGCCTTCTTCCAAGAATGGATGTTATATTTTGTGGAGTAAATTCTCCATGGTGACACTGCCTTTGATTGAAGGGATATAATTAGCAATTTCTTTCATGAGAAATTCATTAGTGTGAAGAAGACCTTGAAATTCTATATGACATCCTACCTAGTCTATTCACTTGCCGATCGATGGTATTATCATGGTTTGACTGCAGTGCCCAATGAGGCGCTGAGGGAACTTAAGCCTTATGACAAGTATCCACAATTGCAATACAAAAACTTCAAGACGGACTACTATAGGGTAAATGATGCCTTCATTGCCTACATCAACCAACTGCATGGAGGAGATTTCCAGAGAAGAGTATCCCACAATGCCAGAGCCCTCCTCAAGTATTATTCCTTCCTATATACAATTCCCTAAGTTCACTTACATTTGTACCCAAGGATTCACGGAAAGGCCGAACAAGTTGCCCCGGTACCCCAATGACTGGATCATACTATTGGAGTTGACTTGGCAACTGCAACACATTCAAAATGTCCTGAGTAGAAAACATCTAGCAGGGATGCCTTATCCTATCGGCATTGGCCAGGGAATGTACAAAATTCATACCTCCCAATGTGTAGGGAATTCTGAAGGAGCTAGCCGAGTACCACTTCCGGCAATATACAGCTTGGCCGCAAATGGACCCATATGGTCATCTCAGAAAGGCACTAGGACCTGAGTATGCCCACCTCCATAATGTTGAGTATTTTTGGGCCAATTGCAAGGAAGATCTTGAGGTGCGGTTACGACACTATATGTGCATGACTGCCCTCTACGTGTGAAGAGTGAAATTGTGCCTAGTTCTAGACCAACTTGAAGAAGATGAGAGCATGGTGATCAATCCAGGATATAGTGTCATTGCCAACCTACCACTGCCTATGATTGATTGGGATGAGTAGGAGGTTGATGACCTTGACATACTCACCAAGCCTATGGAGGTTCAAACGAAGGTGTGGATCAACCAACAAGTGGCCCTACTAAAGCACTCCTCGAGGGCAGAGAGGAATCCACTCCTCGAGGGTAGAGAGGAAGAGTCTGACCTGCCAAGGTCTCCATCTGCTACAATTGTTGCTGCTATTACCACTGTCCCACCTACTTCACTTGCAGTATCTGCTTCCTCTCTGCCTGTGGTGGACATCTCTGTCCACCTTGCCTCCACTTCTCTGATCGTGCAAGTCATATCGATGGATTCGACCTCCACTATGACCTCATCAGTCTCAGCATCTTCTATGTCTCCTTCCCTTCCATCCTCTTCAACTGCTGCAATGAATGTCCTCAGTCTCCCAGAGTCCTTCGTAAAGTACATGCAAAACATTCCTTTCGAGCTTTTAGGGATGCTTACAAGTCTAATAGTGCAAGCCGCAATAGCCCAAGCTATAGCTAACACTCCATCTCTCCCTCCCCCTACCGAACCACCTAGAATGGAGGCAAAAATGCAAATCTCGAATGAGCTCGAGCGACACCAGCTAGAGGCTGCCAAGAGACCCAAGGATGAAGAGTTTGAATATCATGATCATTCGATGTTCGAGCATCGAGAGATCGATGAGGTGGCCTATGAATCCTCCAGTGAAGGCAACGAGGAGCTGGATACATAATTAAATTAAGAAACGGTTGACCCGAAACTTGAAGAAGAATGGAACAAGCAACTTAAGGAGATCGAGGACCAAGAGGTTGCAGGACATCCTATGATTGAGGAGTTTGCTGCTCCGGAGACTGAGACCAACAGGTCTTCAACTGAAAAACATGATCGAACCCCGAAAAATGAAGAGGACGCATCCTTCCATGAAGAACAAGAAAGAAAGCCCGAGGAGCACGAGTATGATCAAGATGAAGAAGAAAAAGATGTTGAAAGGGCAGATCCCTCCGACAAGAAATTTCTCACCAGGTCTCCTAGCAAATGTATAATGCTCATACAAGAATCCGATGAGGAGAAGGAGGATGTAGAGGTTGAGAAGGAGGCCATTGTTGTAAGAACCATTGAACTTGGGGTGGAGGGCAGCAAGGATCAATGTGAATTACCCAAGGAGGGGCCCCAAATTCTCAATTGGCTAGGGAATCAGCTTAGGAAAAAGACCCCCGCCCTAAAAGATCCTAAGGCGAGGCTAGAGGCAATACTAGCCAGAGCACGGATAAGCACCAAGAAAGAGAAAAGGCCAAGAATCAGATCGAAAGTAATCATGTATGCCTCCAGATCTAGGGTAGTACAAATAGCCACACCGGTGGTTGGAGAACAAGGAATAACTTATAACATCTCCACCATCAACTTGGGAGTGGCCACAAGGGAGCATAAGGTTGACCACCTCCAGGAATCCATCGCTATGGTGGTGCACCTTATCCAAAAGGATAAGGTTTCAAAGGAAGAACTTAAAGCATAGGTGGCTGATCTGACGACCTACATTCAGCAATGGTCATCCCCGGATGAGCTACCTATCACGTCATCGGCCTCGTCACAGTTGTTGTCCCAAGAGTAGATCAATAAGTTAGAAAGAATCAGGAACTTGGATAAGACTATGAAAAATTGGTTCCGACAGGTCTTAGACATGGGGAACACGAGCATCAACTTGGCTGTCCGAACAAAAAATAAGTTCTTGGAGGTGCAGAAAACTCTTGAGGGCATGAGGGGAGTCTGTGAGTAATTCCCAAAAAAGTATAGAGCCACCTACCCAAAGACTGAGGCTATCCTCGCGCTACCGAGTGAGGTTTGGGAGAAGGACCTTGCCCTCAAGGATGATGACCACTGGTTAGTGGATGTGTGGAAAAAATATTTTGATCATCAAAAGGGAAGGCTGGAGTAGATCTTGGAATGAGTAGTTCCGGATATCAAATGGGCCAAGGAGGCCAGAGGAGATTGCACTCGGTACCTCAAGCTAATGACGGGGTACGAGATGCCTGTTGTTGAAATTAATCCGGACAGCATAAATCCTCATTTCTTGAAGAACATGGAAGATGGGATGTTAGCTGAAGTTACCACAGATTTTATGAGCTTTGCTACTCGCACCTTCACCCAATCAGAGCTTTTCAAAATTAATGCTGCCAAGTATGACGACGACTGGAAGAAGCTCGTTAACAACTCCCAAGAATGGAGTTACCAAGTGCTATGATATCATGGAGGTGGACAAGCTTCAGCCAATAATATTGAGCTTCGTGGAGTATGCAGTTTTGAGGAAGCACGACGGCAACCCTGTCATCGATGAAGAATTCCTAAAGGAGTAGCTGTAGTAAAGGGCAAGCAACAAAAAGGCAAAACTGCTATAGTGCTGCCACTAGAGGACAAAACACGGAAAAGGACAAATGATGTTTTAAAAATGTAATATATTTGGGGGTAGGGGAAACCCTAGTGTAAAGTGAATCTTTTCCACACAATAGAGTTAAATCTTGACCACTCTTTTTGCTTTTTGAAAACTATAAATAGGGCTCTCCTCCTCTCATTTTAAGAGATTTGAGTTGTTGTAAAGGCATGCTGCAGAAATTGCAATAGAAAATACAATGACTTATTGGTGTATTTTGGATTTCCCACATGTTTCATGATTCTTCTCCCATTAGTTAGAATTCTAGTTTAAATTTATCTTCTTGTTCTAGTTTCCTTTAGCTGACTTTGGTAGATTTAGTATGTTGTCTTTTAATATGAAGTTTTATATTGTGTGTATGCTTTCCTTGTCCATACTTTTAGTCATTTGCTACTGGTAGGTGACTGTGGAAAGTTAGTCTGGAGTATAATTTCATATCTTCTCTTTAAATTTTGTCTTTGTTCACATTTACATGGCGAATGAATGATGAATATCTGCAATCCTTAGAAGATAGCATAGATTTCATGACATTGTGAGAATTTAGATTAAGTGAAATCCTATTTAAGGAAACTATCCACAGCGGGAACTCCATGATCACTGTTCACCAGTAGGTGCAAGTCCAAGAACCTTCCCTCTCCCTTGCCTTTTTTCCTTTTTTTTTAGAAACAACCTATGCTAAGGTTCATTGCACATTGTAAATCCAAACCAGACAAAACAATGGAGTCTAAGACTGTTGTTTGAGCCTGCAGCAAAGTGCAGTAATTTCCTATCTAAAGAACTCCATTCACAGACCCAATTCTCCTATAGCTTTAACTCCCGTAAGGCCACCTTGTGAATCCAACAAATCACATCAAACAACTGATATATTCCAAGCATTTTCATGACCTGACACCTGAGAGACCTTGGGATAGTGTTCTGCAATTTGATTGTGGAAGATTGTCTTTCAAGAGAGGTAATGCACCTACGTATTACCTATGTTGTGAAGTGCATAAAAACACCATCAACAGAACTGGCGCTAGAGGGAGGGCTCTTTTGGAGATAAAGTTGGATTGAATTATCCTAAGAAGATGAAAGGGATGATGATATGATGGAGGAAAATATGCTTAGAATAACAAATCTATATTATCCTAAGAAGATGAAAGGGATGATGATATGATGGGGATGAAGAAAAGATGCTTAGAATAACAAATCTATATTATCCTAAGAAGATAGAAGGGATGATGATATGATGAGGATGAAGAAAAGATGCTTAGAATAAAAAATCTATATTATCCTAAGAATATTGAAGAGATGTTGATATAATGAGGGTGGGGAAAGTGGAGGGATGAAAAAGATAGGATACATAGATGAGGAGGAGTGATAAAGGATGGAGTGGATGGGAAGATGGATTACGAGCGCCGTATAAAAACTACCATGTAGTGAGCACTTAATTTGATATAGCATGAGATATTATGAGCTAGGGTATGAGGAACCAAGGTGACCTTGTATCACATACATAATACTAATGCAAAAAACAAAAGGTTAGTCCAACATCCCAAAGTCACACAGATTTGGTAGGGCCAATGTGGGAAAACCACAAACACAAAGGATTCCCTAGCATAACACAAGGATCTTGGTGGCTACTATGCAAGACAACCAAGAAGACAAGATCATGCAAAAAATCAAGATATGCCCCTATGTCTACCATTCAAAGCGCACCATGATATGATGGATCGTGGCAACCTTGAGTAGGTATAATAGGAAGCTTAAATGATAAACAAAATGCCAAAATTATCAAAAGATCACAATAAATTTCAAATGTCCTTTTCCATAGGATCAATAGGTGGATGGGATTGATGTAGTTTGATTTAGGAAGGATACATCCTGTTAAGACCAAATATGGAGACTAAACTAGGTGATAAACATGACTTGAGATACTTGAAACCAATTGAACCTCATGATACTAGTGGATTTTTTTGGTAAGCATCAGCTAAATAGGGACATAATTGATGACACGACACGACACTGAAACACACCCTATAGACCTAGGGGCTTAGGGGTTGATCAAAGATCAACCTTGCCTATGTGAAAGCACAAAGCCCTCATAGTTTGATAAAAGATGAATGACCAACCATGGATAAAAGTGGAAAGAGGACAATGGAGACCTTTATGGATGACAAAGACCGGACTGACAAATGACCTGGGCACGGATTAAATGATTAGCCTTGCCTATGTGAAAGCGCAGGGGCAACATAGTTTGACAAAAGGCCAATGATAGACAATGGATAAGGGATGATGAGATGACCATGAAAAGTAGATACAATGATGGAGCTGATATGATGAAACAAGATAAACCTTTTGGATAGGATTATGATGATTGCATGAAGCTCAAGAATGGGATAGTTATCCAAATCATCAAAAGATGGATTTGGAGGATGAAATGATGGATAGATGAGTGATGAAAAGTGATAGGAGATCAAAAAGATGCGTGAAAGAGGTGGGAGTAATGATAGTGAGATGAATGACATTGGATTGCATGGGGGTATCCTATAGCTAGATACCAATAACAAGGGATTATGAGATGGAACAAAAATAAAGATAAATGGACGGATTGCAAAAGATGGGGAGATAGAAAGATGCCAGGATGGATGGATAGAGTGATAATTATTTGGAAAGATGGAATGGATTACTTGATGAATATATGTATGGGGAGATAAGGATGAAAAAATGGAAAAGGTTATTGGATGGATAGATGGGAAGGTAAGGATTCAGAAGATGGAAGGGATTTTTGGATAGATGGATGGGAAGATAAGGATGTGGAAGATAGAAGGATGAGCATATTCCATGAGAGAAAAACAAGGATGGGGATATGAAAGTATCATGGTATGAAGGGATAAAGGTTTTGGAGGGATTAATGGAAGGAGGATGTGGAGATAATGATAGTGATATGGAAGGGATGACAGGATGAATGAATGTTGTCTCCAAGGACTATGTCACAAAGAAGGAGATGCCCCACTCTAGATATATGTGTGATGCGGCAAGACGGATGGGATATAGGAGCATGGATGAATATAGACGTGAGATTGATATGGATAGGATGTAGGGACAAGGAAGGCATATGGGGAGTATAAGGAATATGATAGTGTATGGATGAGGGGAATGTATGCCAAGAGGGATCCAAAAGCGTGTATAGATACGTGCCCATGTCTTCATCAAGATCACAAGGAAGATGGAGGGATTGTGATAAATGGGATATGATAGGTAAGATAGGTATATAGGCTGGATGTAGGAGATGGAGGAAGGGGATGAAGTTGCCCCCAAGTGTGGAAGTAAACTAGATGGGGGATTTAAACATGACACTAGTTTTCCAGGTTTTCATCATGGTACTTATCCAAGGCGCTTTTTTTCCAAGTTTTCACCATTGGACGAATTATTTCTCTTTACTATTTTTTTTTTCTTTTTTTTTTGGACTTATTAGAATTTTTTGGATTTTTTCAGATAGGATGTGGATGGAGGTGGATAAGGATAGGGATATGGATAAATGGATAAGGATAGGGATGTGGATAAATGGATTTGGAATACATGTGATAAAGGGGATGGATGATGGACTCAAGGATCAAGTTCCATACGAGGTAATAAGAGCCCATGTGTGAAATGACTTTTGGATGTTGGTACAACCTTATTAGAATGGGTGGATTATGTAAGAGAATGGATTAAAAGGATTTGATGGGGGAGATATGTGGGATAATGGATGGGGTATTGGAAAGTGTATGGATGGAATGATGGAGTGGATGTGTGATGTGTGATGGGGGAATGTTTTCATAACCAACATTGGCACGTATGGTGGTGGATGTGAAAGGATAGGAGGATGAATGGATAGAGAGTGTGGGGATAATGAAGGAGTTGGGATAGTGAATTTTGGGACATAAGGACCCAAAATAGATTTAGGAGATGGAGGATGTGAATATTTAGCTTTTGGACTAGTAACTTTGGATGTTGTTACAAATTTTTCATTTGTAGGCATTGCATCTTTTTTCTTTGGGATCCACATGGTTTTGATTTTTGCTTGAGTGAGCCTTTGTAACTTTTGGGATCGATTTGGATTTTGGATTGGATTTTTCTTTTCTTCAAAATTTCTTTTGAAGGGGACATGAGGGGCTTTAGATTCATGTGGATGTTTAGACTTATGCATTTTTACTTTGGCATCCAAAGTGATTTTAATAGTGATGGGCTAGGTATGAGGAGATGGATGATGTGGGGGAAACATGACTAAAGTGATAGAGGTAGGATTTTGGAGGTGAGTTGTGGATGGAGGATGTGAGATAGCATGTATGGAAGGATGTCTTTGTTGATCCTGATCAGGGATTATGAAGTTAGGATTTTTATGATGTGTGCTAGTGATAGGTGATGGATGGATGAGAGAATGAGTAGGATGAGATGAAGGAGGTGATTTTGGGATATAAGAGCCCAAAATGGACTTAGTACATGGATGATGTGTGATGGTGGATGGTGGATGGAGGGACATAAGGACCCAAAATGGATTTGGAGGATGAAGGAGGAATATGGGTGGTTGTTTTAAGGTGATATGATGGAGGGGGGATGGCAGAAAATGGTTTGGTGGTGTGATGGGAAGGGCCTATTATTCTTTTGGAAGAGGCTCACTTAGGATGTACAAAGGTTGTACCAAATTTTTTGGATTGTGAGACTTGAGAGATATATCTAAGACCCTATGCACTTGGATGTTCTTCGACCTAGATGGGCTCTAAAATATCTTGCTCATGAAGGCCTAAACCTTTTCCTTGATAGTTAATGTTTTTTGAGAATTCGATCAATGATAGGATGCTTATTATTTTGGAAGCAACATGTGATTCCATTATAAGGTGGAGGAGGATGGGTGGTGTATATGCTTTGTTTTTCTTCTACAAGAAAACCACCATGGATGAGTGCAATGGTATCAAGGTGATATAAAAGTGGTGTTAGGATGGTAGGGTTAGGTGGCGATGAAGGATCATGAGATGTAGATGAGGGGAAAACAACGTCTTGATCTAGAGGAGTGAGTGATAAGGGATTAGGAGAGGTATTAGGTGATATGATGGGTTCTGGATTTTTGGCAGTGGGTGATAAGGGCTCATGAGATGGAGTGATTGGATCTTGAATGCAAAGGGGATCATGGGATGGAGTGGATGAGGGACTATGATCTTGAGGTGGACTAGATGGGATGGTAAGATCTTCTTGTGGATGAGGGGATATGCTGGTATGCTTTGGATCAAGCTCTTGGAAAATTTCAATGAGTGTATATGGTGTGGTGGAAGAGGAATGTTGGAGGGACTCCTCAAGTGGGGGAGATGGAAGGATGGAGGATTAATTAAGTTCATGGGAGTGGATTTCGGTGATACTAGGACTGGGAGGAGTGGATTGGATTTTGGTGTCTTCAATGGATTGGGTGGTGCTAGGAGTAGGAGATGGGGATTCAATGAATTCAATGGGTTTGATGGTTTCAATAGTTTGGATGGTGTTAGGAGTGGTAATAGTAATGATAGGTGTGGTATGGAGAAGGGCCTCATTGCTGGTGATCGTACATGATGGAGTGGTATTGGATGGATCCATGACTTCAGGATGTGGATTTGAGGGTATCTTCTTTGTCATGAGTCCTTGGATGACATTTGGAGTGAGATACTTGCATATTCTAGGCTTAGCTGGGGTGATGGGAATAGATGAAGGGTTATGAATGGGTGGAGGACTAGGATTATGGATTGGTAAATTAGGATTAGATGAAAGAATGGGATTGGATGGAGGACTAGGAGTAGGTGGAGGATTAGGACTGGTGAGTGGATCAAGATTAGATGGAGGACTAAGGTATGATGGATTGGAGGGAGGATTAAACTATAATAGAGTGGAGGATGGAGTGACATAGGAGGATGTGGATGATGAATTAAGACAAGAATAGGTGGATGAGAATATGTGGATGTTTGATTGGGATAGGAGGACATGGATGGGGGGTTAAAATAACAATATGTGGATGATGGATTGATGTTGGAGAAAGTAGATGGGGAATTAAGGTAGGAATATTGGGATGGTGGATTAAGGTGGGAAGATTGGGATGATGGATAAGAGAGAGATGTAGATGAAGGATATGATGAATATGTGGATGGGGAAGATAATGAATATCCCTTGTCAGAGGTAACATAAGAATTGCTAGTAGGTGTGGATGAAGTCATGATGTGATAACTTGGATGAGTGATTGGATTTTGGAAGACGGTTGGGGAAAGCTTACTAGAAATGATAGCATCAAAGGGATTTATTTCATATTCATCTTGATCAACAAGACTTTCATTATCATCATCAACGTAATTGGTATTTCCCTTGACTACTATTTTTGGTTGCACTAATGGAGGATAAGGATTTGTGATGTTGGATTGGATGGATATGGATTGAAAATATGGGAATAGATGATTAGAAGAAAAAAAAGATGATGAAGAGATAAATAGGATGGATCAGAAAAACATGGAAAAAGGGGTCTTAATATTTGTTTCGATATCATAAGACCTTGGATGTGAATGGACTAAAGCTCAAATTGTGATGTAGACTAAGCTCAGATTGGGATTCGATTTAAGCTCATATTAGGATTGGATTGAAGCTTAGATTGGGATTTGATTTAAGCTTAGATTAGGATGATTGGATTAAAGCTTAGATTAGGATGGGATTTAAGCTCAGATCGAGATTGGATTGAAGGGTGTGATGAGATTGATTCCTAAGTTCAAGGATACAGATAAAATGATGAGCTCAAAAGGGGTGATGTTTGGATAGATTGATGAGGGTTGATGAGATGAAAGTGATTGTTTGGGGATGGATATATAGAGGAAAATGATTGGACTATGGTTTTGGACTAAGGAAGATATAGGCTAATCACGACAGGAAGAACTGACTCTCTAAATTTTGGATGGGAAGCGAATCCATCTTTATGTATAGCACATTCACCTCTCTAGATTATGGGTTCACCTATCTAAGGCCTGGTGGGATCACCCCTGTGGGTGACAAGATCACCTATTGCTGAAGACAGGATCGCCTAAATCTTTGGGTTCTCAAAAGAAATAGACAGACACGCGACACAGAATCGCCTATCTAGGGATCAGGATTTCCTCTATCTTAATATGTATGGACACAGGCGGAAACACCAATCAAGATCACCTATTTCTTGGATTGTACAGATGAGGGTGGTACAGATGGACATGGAATCGCCCCTACAGAAAATAGGCTCGCCTATTCTAATGGATTACATATGGGAAGACACAAAAAAATGCAGGATCGCCCCTATAGACAATAATATTTCCTATTCAAGGAATAGACAGGGGAGGATGATGCAGACTAGACACGAGATCACCCAAAAGGGTAATAGGATCGCCTATTCTATGGGAATAGGTGGACTTGTATGACACAGATTGGACATAGACTCGCCTAAAGGGATGGTAGGATCACCTATTCAAGGAACATGAAGGTGCAAGGTCACCTAAAGGAGGGACTCACAGACAAATTCACCCTTGATGAGGACAAGTTTGCCTAAAGGATGACCTAGACCGGACTCAAGACACAAAATTGCCCTTTTCAGGGTAGGATCGCCTGTCCACAATGCAAGTTCACCCTTGTGAGAAGAAAAATCGCCACTGAGGGTAGGGGTAGACTATGGAAAAGGACAAAAATCATAGCAAACAACAGATAAAAGGATAGACTGACTCGAACTAATGACAAGTACTAGTATCGCACAAGAAGACACGTCAGGCAACACAATCCTAGAATTAGTGATAAAAGGGTTTACAAACTTGATGTAGGCCCACCACCTTGAGGGGATACCCCAAGGTTAATACTCCATGATACTGGGGTGGTTCTCTGGACCATCCTTTCTCATGAAGGCGGATAGCTAGAGATCTAGTGGCACAGGGTCATCAACAAACACCATGGGCTCACCTTCTCTCTCTCACTCGAGGACTATCATAGTCCACCATGAGGATTTCTATCTCAACCCAAGGGAGTACATGATGAGTAAATTTAGGTACGGTGCACATCCCCTACACTACACCAAGCTTGGGCTAAAACACGAGTCTCTATCTAGGATAAACAGGCTATCTCATACATCCTCAATATACGCTAGGTACATGAGGCATAATGGTGAATACCAACCCATCACAAGCATGAGTCGAGAGCCCCAACAAGGTACTGGAAACTGATACCAACTTTGCATGTATTATCTAGGTATCACCCTAACTTCGATGCTTCGTTAAACATGACATGACTGGATTGAGGTACAACTTTAGCTCTCCCCCCTTTATATACCCCACTAGTAACACGTGGTTGGGATCATCCTCTGGGTGATGAAATCCCAGGAAGGTCCCACTAAAGGAAGGAAATGCTAGATGTTTTGGCCGGTCCCTAGGCTCGCACGTAGCGTAAAGGGGAGAGCTTACATGCACTAACACTCCTTAGGTGGACTGGACTAGACTGGAATAAATTGCAATTTCTCATCACCTAGGATCACCAAAAGGTGCAAGGGGAGTGGATACATCAACAATCCGCTCCCAAACACAAAAAAAAAGTTAATTGACCCTCTAATTAATCTACGTGTGCCTAAATTAGTATGGAAAAAAGACACACAGACAAAGCTACACTAAGGGTCTTTGATCGATCGTCCTGTAAAAAATGAATTAGTAGTTTCGATTTTTTATCTTCGTCAAATGTAGGACAAGCTGCACAAAAAGATGATTGTTAGCCCAAGGGGGGTGGAACACCCAACCCAATGAAAAGGGGGGTGTGGGGGGACGACCTGATCCCCCGTGGAGGGGTCCGGGGGCGAAGCCCCCAAAGATTTATTTTTTGAAAAGGAAACTATAAAGCGCTATGAATTTTTTTCTAAAATTTGGGATTTTTGTACCTTATGTGGATCTTGCATATTCGCCCCTGTATGGCAAGTTCACCCTTGTGAGTAGGAGTGGATTTGCCTTTGTATCTAGCGCAGTCGCCTATTCAGGTCATAGGTTCGCCCAAATGTGGGATCGCCTATCTGGAAAGAGGCAGATGCGTGTTCACCTATGGGTGAGTGGGTTTACCCATCCAAGCAACAAGTTCACCTCTGCAGAAAAGGCGAATTCAAAATCACCTTTTTCACATCAAGTGATGGATAGGTGGGTGCACAATCGCCTGTTTGGGGGAGGGGTGATTACGTAATTTCCCTTTTAGTGAGTGGATTCAACCCTCAAAGTCAGATGTCAGATGGTCGAGTGCAAGATCACCATTTTTTTCTGGAAGGGTGGGAGCTCGTTCACCTGTATTTAATGCAGGTCTACCCTTGTGTCTAGCAAATTTGTCTGTTTGGAGTGGATTCGCCTATGTGCGTGAAAATCTGAACTTGCAAAACTTGAACAATAGAAAATAGTGAAAGAGACTCGTGACGTGGGTCCCATCGGGCATGCCAGAAATGTGTGTAGTGTTTTTAATCTACTAAAAATGCAAGAAATCAAGCAAAAGACCAAAAACAAGAAAAACACTCAAGATAGGGTGATGAGGAGTTCAAACCAGTGTGCGAAGCCTCTTGTTGTGTATATTTTCCCATGATGATCGGTTGGGTGTGTGCTCACTCAAAATTTTGGCAACATAACGACGCTCTAGTGAAAAGTGGGTGAGAGAGCGATAAAAATGGCTAAGTGTTTGGATAAATAGATTTTGAGGATAATGGATGAATGGTCAAGATTAGATCTTGAGATCAAGGGTTGGGAGAGGGTTGACCCACTTAATCTTGGATTAAGTGTGTGCACATGTTTAGTGGGTAGATTAGGTGGGGATTAGGATTAGGAAAAAGTGATGGAGGATGTGACATTGGAGGGAGTAAATTAAATAAATAGAAGTTATTTATTTAATTTATGGGATAGAAGGGGTAAGGTAGGATAGATAATAAATTATTTAATTATTTAACTAAATACCTTAGGGATTTAGAGGAGTTTAGGGTTATTAATTAAATAATGGAAATATTATTTAATTAATGTGCAAAAGAGGATACTTAGATGAAAATGGGTAAATTTGACCAAATGTAAGTGGCCAAATTTAGGTGTCTACAGTAAAAAACACTTATAAAAGTAAGAGAGAAGATAAATCAACCAAAAGAAAGAGAATGACATAGATATACCTTGGGAAAACACCTTTCAGGAAAAACCCAATCTCTAAAGTGCCAAACTAACATTTTATTTAACAACAATAAAATTGTTATGATACAATATCAAGTTCTTGCCTTCATGAATATCAACATCATCTTCCTCTAGTAGAAATATAATAACATAACCCTAAAAAAATATCATCTCTTATGTCTCCATCTCAAGCTCTCTATATACATACCCATGATAAGCCCAATAAACAACCATAAGATATTACCATGGGCCCAAACAAAGTTCCAAAATACCATCGTAAAAATCCACATGACCCACACACTATTATTTTTTATTAACCACCTTCAGAAAAAATCTCTATGATGTGCCATGTAACATGTGTTATAAGTGGCTCAAGATTCCTAGTCCACTTTTTAACCCCCTCTCTTATTCATGTTTTTACAAATCACAATATCTCTTACACCATATCTTTTTCATGTATGCTTTTACACATATTTTATAACAAGATATTCTTTACGAATATATCTACATATGTAAATGTGAAAATAAAAATGAATTACTTATTTGCATAATGGCTGAGGCATAAAGTGGGACATCCCAATTCATAAGGACACATAAAATAATAAATAGTCAAGTAATCCAAACATTAGGGTTCCACATGGCTAACTACAAGCCCACTCCAACTCCCCTTCTTTTTGGATTCAAACTTGAGACATAATGTTCTTTATTATTGGTTGATACTACTTTCTATCAATAGCTTGTTGGTAGCCTTATTTACTTGACTCATACACAATCTAACATTTCATATTCCATTGACATGGTCTTGTAGTTTATATGTAGGAGATCTATTAGTTACACTAGAAGGCAACCAAATAGGTTTTCCACTACATATAGTGTGCTCATAGTTATGGGGTTTTTTTTGGAAATATGAATGAACAATAACCCAAATGAAGCTATAGTCTTTAATGGATCAACCAAGAAAGACACCATCCACATGAATAATGAAGTGTTACAACATGAGCATGAATGAGGATATGCTATTCTAGAATGATTTACAAATGTACTTGAGTTCCTTGCATAAATAGGCAAGGTTGAGGAGTAGGATATAGCAAGATTGTGACATGTGTCTAAATCCTATGACATGTGACAACTAGCTAACGAATCACCTAGGAAATGATGCAAAAGTTAGATAAGATAAGTTCTAGAAAAGCCAACTAAGACTTCTAGAAATAATCTTATATGCTAAGTAGACTTAATCATGTGAATAAGTCCCCTAATTACCTAGTGAAATAAATTACTAGGTACAAGACTTTAATATTCACACTAACAGGTTTGTTATATAATAAGTAGTGATATTAAGTTGGTTAGATATATTGATTTAGATTAGATGAACGTCCACTTCAGACTGAAAATTTTTGCTTGGTTGAAGTCCTATATGTTGCTCAAGAGCAAGAAGAAGCATGTTATTTCTCCATCTTCCATTAAGGTTGAGTATTATAGGGTGCAGATATAGCTATCAAGACCTTTTGACTCCAATACATTTTCACCAAGTTTGTTATCTAGTTCAAATAATCATCTATCATTTTATATGACAACTAGAATACTGTTCAAATTTCATGAAACCTCATCCAACATTAGTAGACCAAGCACTTAGAGGTTTATATGCATTGTATTGAAGAGTTTAATCATGGACAAGTCATTGACCTCTGATACCAACCAACTTTTGAGTAGATTGAAAACATCTTTTTCAAACCCTTTATAAAAAACATGTTCCTTCATATACAAGTTTTTCTTGGGGTGTGAGAGGATACTTCTTTAGAATGGGGCTACCTAGTCTTTCCTTTCCCTCTCTACTTTGTGAGGGTCTTTTCACTTTCTATTTAGGAGTTTTCCCATCCTTTTGGGGGAGACAAGGAGGAATGGAAGGCAAACGATTTTCTCTTCTCTTAAGGGTTTCTTCTTTTCTTTGGAGGAATTTCTATGTATATGAATCATTTTTTTCGCCTATCTAAATTATTCTTAAGGGTGAGTATCAGTGTAGGTTTTCTATTTTCCTTATTTGGCTATTATGTATTTTCCTACATGTTTGTTTAGCTTGCTTAGATTGTTAAAAGTGGGTCATTTATGAGGGTAGATGACATCTTCAATGAATGTAACTTCCAACTATTTTTAGGTAGTTAGAGTTATATCGCTTATTGGTTGTTATACCCTTATTCATTTAGTGTGTGTAGGATTATTACTAAATCATCTTGTGGCTACTTTAACTTTTAATCAAGTTGTATGATCATTATTATATTCTTATTTAGATAATTAAATCATCCTAGACCTGTTATATTTAGATAAGTTAATTAAGTGATATCCAAGACATAAATAGAAGACCCAATCTTAAATCCTCAAACATAAAACAAATGAATTTTGTTATTTTATTTTTCAAGAATAATCAACAATAATAAATTAGATTTTTTTGGTTTGTTATTTTTGTGTTGTCTCTAGCTAATCGTCTTTGATGTTGAACTTTTTACCTTGATGGACCTTTCGTGTATGTAGTCGACACCCTCTAATACTTTTATATAATAAAAAACAACAACAAATTAGATGCAATAACAAACCATAAAGATGCAATAACAAACCATATATTTTGAGGGTGCATGTCCATCCAAGGCCCTCACAATCCACTTGGTTGTAAGGCAAACACAAGGGCTCTATGATGTGGAGCACTCCTTTGTCCTTTGGTTGAACGGACTACTACTAACTTCTATGAAGTCTTCTACATAGATAAAGAGGTGAAAATGATGGGTCGTTTGTGCTATAAGGAGACCGTGATCCCAATTATTAATGTGCTAAGGCGTGACACGTTTCTTGGAAATTTCGAGGAAACATGATAATTGGTGGGAGTAAGACCACATCAATACAAAATTCTCGTCCACATATCCAATTTAAGCAAAAAAAACCAAACAATGGACAAACGTAGTAATGAGCGATTTAACGCAACATTCTCTTTGTTGCCGGTCTGAAACTTCTCGTAACTAATAAGTTTGACGGTGAACCCAATCCTTTTATTACCTCTGTGTCTTTTCACCAAGTCCAAAATGAAACATCAAGCATTAACTTTACTTACTACAAGTCATCATTGATAACATCTTCACCTTCCTTTCCCATGATAAGCGTGCAGAAAACTCTGCTAGTATTTCAAAAGTGCAAAATGCTGTAAATACTGTTATACGGCCGTAGATAATCTTTCGGTGGGGTAATGGCATTCATAAGAGGTACAGATTTATTCCAGAGAGCTTGGAGGGCATGTACACCGTCTCGAATTAAAGGAAGTGCAAAGATCTTTTTTGCTTTTTTGGGCAATCGGGCTTTGCGTGCATGACACAACACGTCGACAGTTTATCTCAAGGGATGGATGACGCGTGAGGAATAGTATGAGCAGAACGTATGGGCCCAGATGGTACTGACATTCACTATTTGGATATTAGGCTCTGGCTATGCTTTGCCCACGACGAACTGTCTCTGCATCCTCTAAAGACCCGGCGCAGAAGCGCGCCTGTTACAAATCCCCGTCTGCATGGCGTAATGATCTGGACATTGATTCTACACCCAAATCCACTGATCCAGGAATTGTCTAATCAGCTTTACAAAACTACCTGCATTCTGCATTCTGGTTGCTGCAATTAAATTTCCAGCGCTTTCAAATAATTTGTCTTGTTTATGAAAAGGATTAAAAGTGAATACAAAACGGAGGAGATTCAACGAAGAGTGGCTACCTGGGTGTTCCATGTACTTTAATCGTATTCAGGACTTATGAAAGAGCTGAAATAATCGGACGTGTAAGGTGCAGATTCATTCCAGATCGCTTGGAGTGACTGTATGCCGTCTCGTACAATAAATTGGCGCATCTCTGAGCAAATTTCTGGTCACTAAGAGGACGGCCCTGTTTATTGTGAGTGCCCACAGGCTAGGTTAAAGTATTAATTTTTCTTGTTTTTTTTTTCCAGTATCAGAATTAAAGTACAGAAATTTAAGTATTTCAGTTAAATGCAAAGCTACAGTTGTTCGTGAAATAATGGAACGGTTCAGTTGCAGATCTGCCAGTTTGCAATCGTCGAGCTATAAAGATGGATTTATAGGTAAAACAAGACAACGGACAAAAATGCCCGACAAGGAAGATAATAATTCAGAAATGGAAATAGTGCCGGGGTTCCGCCCAGTGGAAACATTCACGTCATCCGGCAGTGAGGCTTCGGACGCCATCAGCTCCATCGACTTCAGCCCCGACGGGTCTCACTTCGCAACGGGCGGCCTGGCCAAAAAGATCCGCGTTTATGGCTTCGTCGAAAGAAAGCCGGGCGACATGGCCTCCGGGTCGCGGAAGAGGACATGTCCAGCAGAAGCCGCTGGGCTACAAAAGCTCGACGAGATTTATACGCCGGCAAAGTTGAGCAGCGTGGCGTGGTGCCCGTCCGACCGTAGCGTCATCTGCTGCGGCGACTATGACGGCGTGGTGACCGATTGGGATGCCGAGTGCGGCGTCGCAGTGGTGGAACGCTACGACCACGACGGGCGGCGGGTGTGGAGCGTGGACTACAGCCGGGTGGAGCATCACCCTGGTCTCTGCGCCTCCGCCTCCGCCGACGGAACCGTCAGATTATGGAGCGCCCGAACGGACACCAGTGTGGCAACCATGAGACCCTCGCCCGCAGGGGCCTCCGTCTGCTCTACACAATTTAACCCCTTTTGTTCAACTCTCTTAGCGGCCGCGTCCGCGGACGGGAGCTTTTCTTTGTTCGACATTCGGAAGACGGAGAAATGTGTGACGAGCACCCGGGGGCACGCCCGGGCGGTGAGTTACGTCCGGTTTGTGGACAACAGCCGGGTGGTGTCCGCCTCTATCGATAACACGCTCAAGGTGTGGGATATGGATGGCGGGCATGAGTGTAGGCTTGCGAGGAAATGGGAGGGGCAGCATCTGAACTTGAAAAACTTTGTGGGGTTATCGGTGCTGGAGAAGGGTGGGGGACTCATTGCCTGTGGATCAGAGACCAACCAAGTGTTTGTATATCACAGAGATGATGAGCGCTCATTGTGGCGGAGCGCCAAGTTCCCTTCAGCTAATGATTCAGGGGCGTTCGTGGGAGCCGTTTGCTGGAGACGGGTGGACGATGGGCATAGCGATGACGTTCATTCTCTCGTAGCCGCAAATTCTGACGGTTCTTTACACCTTATCCAAGCCAAAATTCTTGTGTAGCCGTTCGGTTTTCTTCCGTTTCGTGCACACCCGTAATGCCACGTTCTTGAATTTTATTGCTTCAAATCTAGGAAGCAGACTGACTTAGATCCATCTCATTAACTCGGTCATCTCACACATTGAAGAGATCAATCTATTTGTTTTAATAATTGATAAGTTTTCAAATCTTGTCATCTCACTAGCAAACTGAACTTTTTGGGTTAGAACAAAAGATTTCATTGTAAAATAAGTAATGTTGAAAAAAAAAATCTTATTTTATGACAGAAAAATAAAATGTTATCCCTTTGAATTTGTGAACCATGTGCCAACCGCTCACCACAAAAAGCCCAAGATGATCTTATTTTTACAGAAATAACGTTCTTTACTTAAATAATCTAGACTAATTGAATATATATATGTCAAATTAGGTATGAGTGAATATAATAATTTAGATAAATAAAAGTTTGGATTGATATAATGTAAATGTTAGTTTTAGAAATTAAATGTAATAGATGTTTACTATTTAGTTTTGGAAACAATAATAAAGAATTAATGTTGATGTTGTATAAAATTTAGTTGTCAAGTTATAGATGATTGATGTTTATAATTCGATGAATGGCTTAGGTTTTATGTAAACTCATAACTCTCTATAGGTCAAATTTGACACCCTTGAGATTAAACTTAAGTTTGGTGAGACTAATCTAACAAAAAGTTATAGCTGAGATTTTATCACATTTGCCATCCTTAGATTTGAATATGTCAAGGTGGTGTTTAGGAACACCTTAGTGGAGAACTCATCAAATTCATGGGTTCAAGTTCTCTCGAGTCAATCCCTTGAATGAACCAAATTTATAGCTCTAAGTGATGAATATTTAAATGCATCATGCACAAATGTGTAAATGGCCTATATGTTGTTGATGCAAATAATGACTTTGTCCCCTAGAAGATGAAGTGTGCTTTAGACAAGCATATGCCACCTATTGATATGTAATTGTATTAAAACCTTCCATCAAAATGGGCCCAAATTGAAATGGGAAATGGCATGGGTGTGCAAATTTCACTAGTACAGTTATAAAAAAATATAATAATATCATTCCCATTCCTTTATTAATTAAATAATATTTTATTATCTGATTAATGTTAGTGTAAATAGTGTCATTATCACACCTAGTTCGCTAATAACCTTCATACAAAAGACCTATTTACACCTAGATTAAGCTGGCTTAAGTATTTTAGGCTTTTGTCTCACTTCATAGCAGTGAGACATGTGTCTTCGTCACTTGAGACACCTATTGACACTTGCGCACACACTTGTCAAGTGAGCTCACAAGTGTTACATCTTTTAAGGGTTAGTCAGTTGTGTAGCATCATAAAATTGCCACCCTTGATAATTTCACACTATATTGACACCCTATTTTTCCATTAATATTAATTATATTAATAATTTATTCATTTCAAGGTTAGATTCAAAAAATATATTATAATCCTTGATATGCAAAGAACTTTGGGCAAAAATCACTTAGACAAGGGAAAGGGTGCCCTTGTCCTAAAGGTGACCTATTTAAATAAATGTCATTTTGGTGTCGATCCTTGGAGAATTAAAAAAGATCCAAAGTAAGACTATATCCAAAAAGATCAATTGGGATGCATATATAAACATTTTTCCCACTCATTTGAACATTAAGCATTATGAACAAGGCACTATCATAATCAATTATACACTTTCATGAAGATGTATATGAGTTATCCTCTACATGCTAGCTACAACAATCTATTTTTTTTTGTGGACTAACCTCTTGTAGGTCTTCAAGAAATTTAAGCATCCAACAAACAAACTTTGGTGGAAAATTATGGTGTGAACATCACTTCGACAAAGATTTTATATCTAACGTAACATTAAAAAATTTATCATTTCTTATTATAGTCAATTATTATTCATTTGGCCTCTACCCAACCTAGGGTAAGCCGTATTTACCATTATTGTTTCATGTTTGTGGAGGTGGAAACACCAAAACAAGTTTGACTTAGGAAATCCCCTATACAATAGAATCTGTTCCCCTCTTTTTTATGTGTGTAGGTCAGATCCGAGAGTTTCATCAACAAGTTGCAATAAAGTGCAGAGCAAACCTATTACCTCTAGACCAGACTTCAAGTATTCAAAATCCCTCGCCCTTGCCCCTCAAATTTTTATGCAAGTTCCTCTTTGTCTCTATTTCTCATATATGTAACTATTCCATCAATTTTTAGTTTTGTTAATGTAATAAATTACATTTTCAGATCTTAGCTTTGTGTCAAATAGGCTTATTAAAATAGACACCAAATTTCTCCTCTTTACAACTCAAAAGAACCAAACCCTAGCATATTGGCTCTCCTTTGAGGTAGCTAGCCAATCATCAAAACTCTAGTTGGTTTGTGTTTAAATGTGAGGGCAATAAAATAATTGATCCTAGTTAATCTATCAGTTAGGTCCTACTTTATAAGTTGTTCAGTCCTACCTTCCTACCTCATACACCTTGCCTATATATGTAAGGTTCCTCATTGTATATTTGCACTCTTCATTTTATATTGATAGACATACTATTGTGCTTATATTTTCACTTGTGAAAGGTTATCAATTTGAGCTATTTGATCTTGTCATTCTCCAACAATTAACAGATTCACTATTCATCACTATTCACTCACATTTTATTTCTAGTCTAAACCATTTAATCAAACTTCTTTTTATAGTCACCTTAGGTAAATAAATCTAATCATTTATTTACCTATCCCCCATCCTTTTTCCAAAAATGAAATAAATATTTTATTTATTTAATTTCCCTATTTTCCTACACTTTTATTAAGTAGGTTAATCTACTTGATCCTCTTATCACCCACTTGTATAACCTAATACTAATTAACACCCCATCAAATGATTCACACATCTACATGTGTAAATAGGTAGATGTCCTTTGTACACAAAGCATGGGCCTTTGTACATGTGACATGGCCTTGGTACCATGTGACATGGGTCAAGTCCTTGACCATACCCCCAATCTAATTTTTAATTCTCTTAGGGTACTTCCAAGTATCCTCTTATGTCTTGTGCATCCACTTCATCCAAGGAGAATCTTCATCATTGAGTCTTCCCATAATCCTTGTCCCTCCATCTCCTCCAACCACATGAGGACACTTGTCTTCTTCTCATTTTCTCATGGATCTCAACCAACATGAGCCATTGATATTTTAATTGCATCCTAGTCATCCATTCCTTGGGCCAAAAAATTATAAATTAGCTTCAACCCAAGCCATTTCAAGAATCACTTGTTATGCAACCTTATGCTTCTATAAACAACACTCACATCCAACCATCCATGAGTACAACCACCTCTTTTTGGTGCAACAAGGGTTAGTTTTAGTAAATATCTTTTATTCTTTTACTATCAATTTTTTCTAACCTTTATGCTTAATCTTTGTGTTGCAACTAATTGTGTGTAAATAGCTATTTAATTAATAAAATATACTTTATTAAATAGACTTAAGTTGTAACACCCCTCCATTTTTTCTTTCTGAACTGGACAGTGTGTCCTTGTTTTGCTTTGATTTATGTTTCAGGATATTCAGATACTTTATCTTGTGTGTATTTGATCGCCATTTATTGAGCGATAGACTATTTTATGTGATGTGATTTGGTTTATCTGATGATTTGTTTTACATGCTTTAATGGTGTAATGATGTTAGTTGATATAACATGTTAGTGCATATGAGAATATTTGATGTATTATGGAAGTGTCAGTCTTGATGAGTGTATTGGTGAAGGGGACGGGTTCGCATCACTCGCTTGCGAGTGCCTTGTGATTCCGTGATTTCCTCTTCACAGTGTGTATTATATGTTGTTATATTATATGATGTTGGTTACTATGTTTTCAAGTTTGCAGGTACATGACACCGACTCCACCTAGTTTCACAGGTCTGAGCGTGTCGATCCAACGATTAAGTTGAAAGGGAGATAGTAGCTAGGTAACTTGTGTCAAGTCTACACCCTAGCCTTAGTGTGTCGTCAGTCGTGTGTGTGTCGAGTCGTTGATTGTCTTGCTTTAATCTTATTTAATTTTGAAAGGATTCTTGTTTTGGAAATAAATACTTAGAATAATTGCATTAAATCATGTTGATAGTTATTTAATTTAAATTATGCAATGTGGATAGAAGTTTATATTTAAACTAATTGATTAAATTTAATTAATTTAATTAATTAAATTTAATCCATGAGGATAAATTTAATTATTAAATAATTAAATTAATTAATTAAATGTGATGTTAGAAAATTAGAAGAAAGAAAAAAATTAAAATTAATTTTTGGAATTTAATTTCAATTTGTGGGAAATTAAATTAGAAATTGTAATTAAATGTTTATTTGGGAATTAAATTTGAATTAGAAGTTACTAAATTATATTGGGAAATTGAATGGAAATTAGTTTCAATTTTGGAAATTAATTTATTAATTGGAATTAATAAATTGCATGCAAATTAGATTTGGTTGTTTTTAGATATTTTTGATTGAGGACTGAAGTGCATGTTTTAATGAAGAAGAAGAATTAATTGAAAATCCATTCATTCATTCAAGAAGAGGATTTTGAAAAGAGAAAAAGTTTCTTGAAAGTAGAGAAGAAATTTTCGATTGTAGAATTGATTTGAGGAAAGTTTGTTTGCATTGGTTGAGTTTTGGGATTGGATTCATTGCACGGTTGAAGAAAATTCAGGAGTTCTTTGGAGGAGGCTCTGCAACAAATTTTACATTTCCTGTAGCTTCTTAAATCAGGTTTTCTTCTGTGGTTATTTTATTGATCTTTAATTACATTTAAAAGTGTAGAGATAAAGATTTGTTTGTTAAATCTGATTTAGAAAAGAAATTTGTGATTAGAAGAAAGAAAATAAATAAATAAATTTAAAGCTTCTGCTGTTGAAACCTTTGTAGAATTTAATTTTTTTGAGGAAATGGATTGTTTTTTTATTTAAATCGAACCTAGAGGTTAAACAAAATGTTTAGATTGTTTAAAGAATTTAAATCTCTGTAGAAAACAAATTTGTTTTGAAAAATTTCTGTAAAAATTACGGTGGAGAAATCTAGAGGATTTGAAAAAAACTTTTGGTTTTAATTTAGATCCATTTAGTTTTATTGTTCTTTTATTATTCATGAATTCGAAAAAAATGGTTTAAATGAATTAGTTTTAAAGTCTCTGTGAAGTTTGGATCACTTAGGGAATTCTGCATTTTGCTTTGAGAATGGCGGATGAACAGGAAAGCACGCAGATGGATTTATTTCATCTGCCTAACTTAGTTTCTTTTCCGGTTTTCTATAATTAAATTTTATTTAATATCAAATATATATTTATATATGATTTATGTGTATTTATATTATAATTAATATATGTATATACATATATTATATTTAATATATGCTTGTATATATACACATGAATATATATATTCATAGGTTTGGAAAATTAATTAATTGCTTAATATATTTTATGGATATAATGTAATCTTTTTGTTATTGTATAAATGGATATATTTAATGTATATATAAAAGTATATATATATGTTAATATATATAAGAATAGTTGTGTTATGCATTGATGGCATATTAAGTATATTTAGCGAATATATTACATAAGTAATTTATATTGAGAATATATGCAATATTTTATGTTGTTGTATTTAGACGCTTGTAGATGAGTTTTGCATGGAGATTTTAAAAGATAAGTTTGAATGCATGGTTAAATTGTTAAGGAAAAGGATATTTAATAGATATTTTTATAAATTGCATGTTTTAAATGGATAGTTGAAGAGACATAGATTTTGGATAGAAAATTGAAAAAATTATTTACAATAGTTTTATGTTGTATTAAAAGTAAATTAATGAATTGTTTAGATTGATGAGGCAATACATTATTTTAATTTATTTATTGTCTATTAGAGCAATTTATATTATTAAGAATAGAGTATGTAAGGGATATGGATTTAGTATATCCAAAAATAGTAATATCCTCGTGATTGCTTTTTAGTTTTATTTTATGTGTATTTCGCATAGGGATGTGAATTTAAATTGTTTAAGATTCCCTATTATGAAAATGGAAAAGGGGTATATGAGTATTTGAGTTAACCTTGTTAATGTGTCTTTGACTTTGTCAATGTTTCTACTGTATGAGTATGGATTTAGGAAATCCAAATATTAGATATGATTAATGACTTGAATGTTTTTGTAGCTATGTCATCGTGTTGTACTTTGGGATATGGGATTAAGTGTTAGTCCAAATTTGTAAGTATTCCAGAAGATCTTAGAGGATGAGGGTTGTCGTTTCTTTATGTCAACTTGTTGTTTTTCCCTTGGGTTGTGCATGGTGTCTTTTCGGTATTCACCCGATTTCCACGAACGGGGATGTTTTGTGCCTCCTGTGAAAGGAGTGGACTATGTGTTTTGTTGTCTCCAAGATGTTTGGAGTGAATTCTATTATTTGTCCTCCTAGAGATGGAGTGGTTTTGATACCTAGGTAGTATGCACTTGTGAGTCCCTTGGTGATTAGTTTGTTTGTGTGTTGTTGAATAGATGAGTGGCTTCCATTAGGGGCCAGAGCCCGGAAGAGGTAAGATTTGGGTAACCTATGGAAGTGGTTTAATCAAGTGATAACTAAAATTATAAATTTGGGGAGTACTACAAACTAAAAAGATAAGTTCTAGCTTCACTCATAGTCAAGTGCTAGTTAAGGCTTGGAATGAGTGAAAAGGCCTGAAATGGCATAGTCATCTATCTTGTCTGTATGAGAGGTATTTGATTTCACATTAGCAAGTATGAGGGCCGAGGGTCGGTAGAGGTCACCAGGATCACCGGAGCCTATGAAGATCCGCATAGGGTAACTTATTATGAGTTGTGTGATGACACTCTGTCTAGGACAACTGTTAGTTGGTATTTATGTTATGTGTATGGTTCTCTGAACATACTTGATCTATTTTATGTCTGGAAGCAATGTGACCTATGTCAGTGATGTTGAGTTGTACTGGAGTTGTACTTGTTTAGTTCATTTGTTTGGTTATGTCAGTATGAGTCTGCCTTTGGTTAGTGGTTGTAGATCTTTGTCCATGTTACTTTGTTACTATCTCCTAGCATGGGGGTGGGCCTTCGGGTACCACTTGGTTGGGTGAAACATGCACCATACATCGTTGGGTCCCTAGTTATCTTCAGTACTTGGTGGCGAGACATCCAGATGGATAGCTCACAGTTCTTGTTATATATTCTTGCATTGTAATATTTATATTTGTATAAGTTAATATCCCTCTTATGTTTATGAGGTAAAACATTGTAATTGTAACACTTATGTACTATTTCCTCATTCCGGGAATGAGTGATGTAACTATTGGTTTACGTAAATGATTATGAAATGGTTTCTTGGATGATTATCTCTTTATGATATGTTGTAACTTATGTTGATTTATTACTTATTGCTTAATGTCATTTAATGCTATGGTTGTATGTGAGTTGTATGTGTGGGTTTAAGTAATCCCAACCTTGTAGCCTTAGAGGTTGTTGTTAATTAGTAAGTGAATGTGTATGTTGATTACACTTTATAAAAAAAAAAAAATTGGTTCGCTTAAGTCGTTAATTACAACTTCTTTTAGGGTTTCTTGGCGGGGCATTACATAAGTTAAATAAAGAAGCTCTACTCATGAATTTGACTTATGTGAATCTTAATTGTGTGAATTTTCTTTTGCGTGAATTTGATTTAAACAAGCGAAAATCAATCATCTTTTTATGAATTAAGATAGATTTTGAGACTCATGAATGAGCAAGTGAGAATCTGGATATAAAATTTTGCAAAAACCTGCATCTAATATGAAACCAAAAGATAACAAAGGGTTTATTCTAGATTGGCCAAACAAAAGTATAAAGCCATATTTTAATTCTTGGCCAAACAATGTTCCATTAAAGCGAAGGGAAGAAAGAAAAATCCCAAATAAGTAGAAGGAAATTGAAACCCCATATGATCATAACAAAGTAAACACACAATTATCAAAGAAACACCATCAGCAAAAACTAACAAGAGGCACAAGAAACCAAACAAAAGGAAGAATGAATTTAAGAGCAATAAATAAATAAATAAGGAAATGATAACCACGAAGAAAAGTAGCAATACTAAAAAATTATCTAATTGGGAGCTAGTTCAGACCATCTCCCAATCAAATTGTCAATCACATCTGAGAAAGTGCAAAAGAAAAGTGCATTTAAAGAAGAAAAGATGTGGTTCAAAAGGGAAGAGTTGGTACATCTCAAACTGAATAGTGGTGGTATGAAGCACCAAGGTGCATAGGTACTAAAAGCTTCATTTTTATGAATAAATTGAAGAATATCAAAAGAAAGCTTCAGGAGTGGAACAAGACAGTTTTTTGAAAAAATATCTTCTCTGAGAAGAACTGATTAGAGGATGCATTATCAGAGCTGAATGAAAAAGTAATGAAACAAGGGTTGTTTCAAGAAGATTACAAAAAATAAAAAGCACTTATGATAGAGTATAAGGAGATCTTGGCAAGGGAAGAGGAGTACTAGCACACCAAATCTAGGGAGATTTGGTTATGTGAGGGAGATGCTAACACCAAGTTCTTCCATAACACCTCCAAAATGAAAAAGGATCACAAAATAATAGCGGCAATCCAAACCTCTAATGGTAGGCTAGCTGAGGAAACCGAGGAAATATAGGAAGAGGCAATTAAGTTTTTTAAAGAACTTTTAGCCCCGAAGGATGCAACTGACTAACTCAACTATAGGGAAATCCTTAGAAACATCCCAAACCTAATATCTCAGGAAGATAATGAAATGCTCATTGCACCCTTCACAAGAGAAGAAGTAAAGGATGTTGTCTTTCAAATGCACCCTAAAAAAGCACCAAGACCAGATGGATTCCTAGCGTTCTTCTATAAAAAATGCTGGCACTTCCTAGAAAAGGAGGTATGGGAAATTATGGAAGATTTCAAACAAAAGAAGAAATTCATCAAAGATATTAATAACACAATATTGGTGTTAATACCAAAGAAAGAGAAATGCTCTACCCTTGGGGACTACCGTCCAATTTTATTATGAAACATAATTTATAAAATAATATCAAAATCCCTAGCTAATTTAGATTAAAGAGGCTACTTGAAATAAATATCTGAGCCAATCAAAGTGGATTTACTCCAAGGCATGACATTACTAATAGCATCATCATAGAAAATGAAGCCCTGCACATAATCAACAAAGATAAGGTTCAAAGTATGATGATAAAAACTAGACGTAAGCAAAGCTTACGACAGAGTAAGGTGGAGATTCTTAATCAAAATCATGGAACAATTTGGGTTCTACAAAGAGTGGCTCCAAATGATTTTCTACCACTTCTCAATAGCAAGATATTCATTCTTGGTAAATAGTATACCATGTGGATTCTTCAAAAGAACGAATGGATTAAGGTAGGGGATCCAATCTCCCCCTTTCTCTTTTTAATAATGGCAGAAGCACTCAACAAAAATATAGAAAAATATCAAAGCCAAGGGTGCTGGAAAGGTCTATAGATCACTCCAAACATTGAAGCAATCGCCCATCAGCAATTTGCAGATGATACAATGCTTTATGGAGAAGCCACAATTAGAGAGGTTGCAAGGATTAAAGAGTGTATGGAAGAATATATTAATGCCTCAAGACATCAAATAAATAAAGAAAAATCAAAATTGTATTTCTTCAACACAAAAAAAACATTGCAAAGAAGGATATAAATTTTACTGTGCTATAGGATAGATGTAACTCCATGCAAATATCTAGGAGTGCCTATCTTTAAAGGTATAATAAGAACAAAACTATGCAAGCAGATAAAAGAGAAGTGCGGAGAGAAATCACTGAGCTGAAGGGGAAAATGGATCACACTCGCAAGAAGAATAGCAATGATGAAATTTGTCCTATCTACAATACCAATCTACTCAATGTTTAGTATGCAACTAACAACAAAAGCTGCAACAATCCTAGAAAGCATCCTAAAATATTTTCTATGGGAAGGATCAAATGAACAGCATAGAATACCACTAATACATTGGGACAATGTTTGCAAATCTCAGGCTAAAGGGGGAGTAGGAATAAGAAATCTGAAAGCTCACAACTTGGCACTAGGATCCAAACTAATTTGGAAAATGTATCGGAATCCCACATTACTATGGTGCAAAATAATGCAAAAAAAGTACCTAGACAGTGGGGAACTAGATAGGATTCTTATAGTTGCAAACCCACGAGGTGGATCACATATCTAGAACTTCATGTTGAACAACAAACATATAATAAAAAATCACCTAACATGGCAAATAAATGATGGGAAGAAAACAAAATTTTGGCAAGATTCATGGGGGCATAAACCATTGATAGAATATCTTGAGTTAAAGGATCATATTCCATCCTTCAATTGCAAGTATGGGAGATATGTTAGGGACTTTATAAAAATAGCTGAGAATGGGATATGTAGGTGGAAAGATTTCCACTCTCTTCCAATGGAAGAAACAATCAAAGGAAGGTTTATAGAAATAATGAAAGAAAGACAAGTCTGCATAAACAACCAAAAGGATAGATTAATCAATTATCCACATCTATAGAGATGCTAATAAGGTAGTGGATCTCCTAGCAAATCAAGGAATAGATCAACTAGAGGAGATCAAAATAGGCAGTCAAGCAAAATACTGGTAGGGGCTTGACACAATAATTTCTACAGAAATGTGCGAGCCTATAGAAGATCAAGCATAAGGGTGGTAGGTAAATACCAGTGAGGTAAGTGTTTGCAAATTTCATATGATTTATTTTTCATCACTAAGCTCAAAATACTATACCCGAAAAATTAGATTATAGTGGGTGAAAGCACTATAATCTATCAGGCCTGGAAAGATAATAAATTGTGAAACTACTCTAGACTCATACTATCCTTCTAAAATAGACAGTGCCAAATCGTAAATCCAAGAATAGAAGGCGATAATGGACAAACACAACTAACCCTAACTTGCATTCTGAAATAACATTGTAATGGAGTGTCAGGATTGCAACAAGATCAATCTAATCTGAGTTGCATTCTCAAAATGCCTTATACCAATAATGATAATAAAGGCTTGGGGAAGGAAACAAAATTTGGTTGGGAATATTCAGCTTAAATTAATTATACCGCTCCCCTAGAGTAGGGTTAACACATGGAATGCACTCATCCAATTGTCAATGGAAAATATTAAACCACAGGGGAATTAGAAATCTTCATCCCTCTATGGTAAAATAGCTCAACACAATGAAATACTAGTGCAATGCGTTATGAAGGATAACAAACATACATTTCAAAGTCACCATTACATCTGGTAAGACTCCTTAAACATTAAATAAGCATTGACAGTACCAATATTGTGCCTAAACAACAAAGCATTTATTAAGTCATTACAACCGGATTTTAAGTTTCCAACAAGATTATGCAATGTACAACATACATTCCTTTCACAAATTGGAACACAAATTAAAGTATAGAAGGGAACAAGACTAAAATGATAGGAATTATAATTTGAACCGTAAGGTCAAAATAGAATAAAACTTAATCACTTACACCCATATGCTAAAATGTGCTCAAGATGAGTCTTTCAAACTATGGGTTGTGTTGATGGTGAAAATGACACAAACAACATTAAAACAAAATATTTCTACTCTATTTCTCCTAAAAAAGAAAGACAACATGTAGTAGTCTAACTCCCAAGGTCTTGGTAGGTTGTTCTCAACTGTCTGGTGTCACTCAATCGGTTCATGCAACTGTAATATTCAAGGGGCCTATGCTGGTAACAAAAGATTCAAGCGATGACTCATTTTACTGAATTGTTTTAGTAAATCAATGGGGTTTCAACAAAAGAAAAAGATAGATCAAAGGGGTAAACCAGTAAGTATGAATCAAATTTATCTAGCATCCATACATATATCTTCAAATAATGAATGTTCTTCCAATCATATCAAGAAAACCGTAAGATGACACAATTTATAGCATAATCTATACCACTACATACATTTTAGGTGCTTAATTAACTTCACAATTACACATCACAAATATTTCAAGGATTTCAAAACAACACACATTCATTCATCATCAAGATTATAGATCAACAGACTTTAATAACTTCAATTCAATGATAATCTAACAAGATAATCCTTAAATCTGGTTTCTTCTAATGACTTTCATCACATAAGAAACTAGCATGCTTCAGCACAATCACTGGCATTCAGATAGATTATAACTTATCAGCCTTATCAAATCAAAACAATTCAATTGTTATACCATATTGCATAAACCTGTAATTCTATTAACTGTAAAAAGATCAAGTACAAAGTATCTCTGTAATCACTACAAAATTCTATCTCCTAAAATCAGGTAAGCCAATCCTATTCTCAATTAGTCGACCCTTACAATATGATACCCACAGGGTATTTATATATTATACAAAGTTCGAACTCCACTTATATTTTAATTCACCCACCCTTTTAGGAACAAAAACTTTCTTGGAAACTCAGATCGATTTGGTCTTGAGTTCTTATATTAGACATTCAGTTCAACTGGAGAATAGAAAAAAAATAGAAGAGAAACATGTCATGCGCCTCAACTGTCAGTGTTGCATGCAACATGCAAAGAAGAAGAAAGTCATGCATGCAGAAGATTTATACATGTGAAGCTGGATCTGTAATGAACTCATCATAACTGGCGAAGACTTGCTGTAATGTATCTAATTCTGGCCCATCAACCCAGCTATCTTCAAATTTGATTCGATCCAATTATGCTACAGCAAACTCCCTCATACCTTTCATCTTTGTCAACTCTCTTCTAGCAGCTTTTATTTCTTCTTTGACATCCATTAGTTGATCTATCATCAAATCTTCTCCATCATCTTCTTTCTGCATGAGTCCTCTAAGTCTTTCATCCCATTTCTCTTTTATTTGACTCAAAGGCATGCCTTCCTTTGTTAATACATTTACATCTACAATGATAGCAATGATTGCTTCCAGCTCCTCAAACTGCTCAGTCAGATTATTAACAGCCTCTTGAACCTCATTCCTATGTTTACACAAGAAATTTGCTCTGAATCGAAGTATACGAGAGGTTTTTCCAACAAAATATTTATTTTCCTCCTCAAGTATGGACTATTCAAGAAGAGTAGTCAAAGGCAATGTATTAACCTTCTCCAATTTTTGACTATAATCTTTATACTCCTCTTCTTGTTTCTCTGATGCTTCTGTTGGTTGTTTTTTATGTATAAACCAGGTTTGTCTCCTATTCTACCTATGGAATTTCCAAATTTCCAATCAAGGGCAGCTCAGAGGACCTGAACCAACTGATGAGGATTTGAATATTCAATAACCTCCTACACTTTGGGCTCTGCAAGACCCAGGAGGGTGATCCCTATTAATGAGTTTACAACTTTTGCAAATGAAAATCATAAACAATCATTAACTTTGAAAAAACAAATAATCTCACTTAATAGCTCAACAGAATGGGATAGAACTAAAATGAATTGGTTGTTCATCAGTAGTATCAACCACTTGGAGTGTGAGATGTGTTACAACATAGTTTGTTTCATGGTGAAAGATAAATCATAAGTTTTAAAATTTGTGGTAGCAAGCCATAGGTGAAGACAAACAAAACACTACATCACAAAGGATAGATGCAAATCAGACCGGTGCCATATCCATTGGAGGAGTCAAATTCACCAACACCTAATGGTTCATAGCATATTTTAACACATAACATGTAATATCTCTAATCATACTGCCTTACAGTATCACCAATTTGTACCTCAGCTCAATATTTCTTACCCAATCCTTGTACAAAACATATCAATCTGCAATCTCATCTAAGCAGTTTAATTAATTCTTTGAATCAAAGCTAAAATCAGAATTGCACCCACCAC
The DNA here is from genome assembly GCA_007115665.2 of Sequoiadendron giganteum. Classification (NCBI taxonomy): domain Eukaryota; kingdom Viridiplantae; phylum Streptophyta; class Pinopsida; order Cupressales; family Cupressaceae; genus Sequoiadendron; species Sequoiadendron giganteum. The sequence goes on along the minus strand of CM021101.1, from coordinate 840,104,455 downwards.
AACAGTGAGAAGAACAAAATAACCCTTGATTACTTCATTCAAAATTCGAATACATTTGCACATAGGAGAGACATGAGCCTGGATTTATCAGTTAAACTCAAATGTCAGTACTGTTATGAAACACTAAATCCCAATAAACTCAAATCCTACAACAAAATGACACAAAACCCACTTGTATTGCCTCTATAACTACAGATTTACAATTTTTATGCAGCTCCACACCAGAATTTCGACTAGCTCACTTGCTAACCTCTTGCTAACTTGCCCACTACTTTTACAATGAGAGAAGAAAAGAATAAGAAGAGGAGAAGAGATTCCAGAAGAAACCCTAAATCCAAGCAGCAACAACCATCTGGAAAATCTCCACCATTGAACAGTGATCTACAAAATATTCTCTCCATTTCCCTACAACAAACTTGATTCTGTTTCAAAAACAACATGTGTTCAATTCATTCTTCAACAGAAAACTGCCATGTGTCCACTCTTCACTCATTATTTGTAGCTGAAAGAAAAACTCTTCATCCCCGTGAAAATCCTCTTCTGCTCTTCATTTCTTGTTTTTTCCTCTTTGCTGTATTTTACCTCTGTTATTTTTACTTCTGTTGCAGCTGCATATTATTTTACTTTTGACAAAGTAAAACACTCTCCAAGCACTTTATGTTTTAAAAACATTTTTACCCTTACCTCTCTTTGCTGCATTTTAACATTAAGCACAAAACATTTAATTTATTACCTTGTGCTTCAAAATGATTTTCACATTTCATTTAAAATTATTTTAGGCCCCTTTGGAAAAATACTTTTAAGAATTTTACTGCCCATACCCTTCAGAAAAAACCACTTAATTTTTACTCGAGGCATCTTGAAAAACCCGTGCACCTAATTCCATGCTGGGACCCACCACATTTTAAATTTACTTGGCCATACCATAGGAAATCATTTTAATATTTAAAAAATACATACTCCTCTCTCCTCGCCATCCTGCAATCAGCATCCCCTGAGCAACTCCGGATTGCGATATGGCGGGCAATGACGGAGACTTGGCTGCACCGGCCCCACCATCCACCACCGTTGGATCCAAATATTAGAAGAATATTTAAATTTTAAAAGTTTTAATACTATTTTTCCCTGTGCTTTTACTTATCCATATTTCATTTAAAAACATTTTACTCACCCGAGGAAATAAAAGGGGCCCCACCCCCATTTCCTTTCCGTGGAAAGGCAATTTAAAAATTAAACTTGAGGCGCCCATTTGAATTTTTGCCGAAACTTAGGAAATCATAATGGTTGCTTCCTGCTCCCCGCCATCCCGCAATGGTTATCCCGTGATCAACTCCCAATCACAATATCGTGGGCGACGGCTGTGATCTTGGCTGCATGGGCCCTCCATCCTTCGCCGTTGATTTTCCTCATGCCTCTTCGTTTGTTTTTTGCCCTGATTTTGTTTGCTCCTTTGCTGATGATATTCCCTTCTTTTGGAAACTCTCTTTGGTGCAGAAAAGAATGGAAAAATTGCTGCCATTAGCATTTGCTTGAAATTTATTGAAGTTTTTTCCACATCTCCATCTTGTGTATGCACTGTGATGGCATTTCCGGAAGCAAATTTCATTCACAGTGAAAGCCGTGAAGTGTCTCACCAATCAAAAGCAAGAATTAAACTTGCTTATGATTAAAACATTTGAAAATTCACTTATGTTTGCCCTAAATGCCTCATTTACAAATACACCACAATATTTAAAATACTCACACTATTTTAAATATTGACATTTGAGAACTTTAGAAAATAGGCAAAATTTAATTACGCCTACGGACCATTTGAAAAACTTGATTGTGGGCAAACCGGGACACCTGGAGCCGAGATCTTTTGCGTGCACCCATAATCAATTATTTAGAGAAAACCCATTACCTCCAATTTTGATCAGCTCCTAAAATTCAGGTACCTCCTTTGTAAACTGGCTTCCGGGACGTCTTTGCCGCAACAGAAGTATATTAAAATAATATACCAAATGACCTCCAATCTTGATGAAAATGGATATATAGAGGTTTTAGACCAAAATACGAAATGGGTTGTCAGTATAATTTCAAATTTTGAAAATTTCTGGAACACCATTTTTGGCCCTATCGCGATCAGAAAACAATTGATTAACCCATCTGAACTCATCTTAAGACCCTATCACTGAGAAAGAAGGCACATGTTTGATCCAAGAATTCAATGCAAAAGATGGTTTGAAAAAAGAGATCTTGAGGTGCAAGATATTAATCGACAAAGTTGTTCAACGAGACATTTCTGCAATTGCACATGTTTAGCACCAATTAGAACACACCCGACTGCTAATTTGTAAATGTAACAAATCAACCCCTGACGAGCTGCCATCAGACACAGTAGAACATTAAGATACCTTGAGCACGTGTGCAAAAGGAATTTGCATGAAACATCTTTGATCAAAAGATATTAACGATCAAAGTTGACCATTCAGAAGGGTTGTTCGAAATGCAGATGTGAAACTGAGCAAACTGTGTTTGGTTTCGATCTGCTAAAAATAGCAAATCAAATCATTAGGCTCTAAAAGCTGACATCTGAGATCATTTAGGTATGGAGAATACAGAACAACACTCATTTTGACATGACAATCAACTGGTTGTGAAGTCCAATCTCAAATAGGAGGCTATTTCGCAAACTGACAAATCTGCAAACAACAGAACAGTGCAAAAAACCCTCCAGCTTCACTTTTCAAAACCTTGATAGAACCTATCGTGGGAAGCTGAAAATTGACACACACGTTCACATATGTCAATCAAATACATCTGCAAATGGGTTTTGCTTGGAAATCAACATGCCTCAAGTTTTGATTCTCCAAAGTGGGTCACTTAGACTGACCCCTCAAGTGCACTTCTGAAAGTGCAGAGGCAAATTTTCTCAAAATGGGCATCTTAAATTTGCAAAATTTGAGAGTGCCAACAACTTCAATGTATTGGTGCATTTCTCTCATCAATTCCTCAGTGCCTTTGTAAACTTCATAACCCTCAACCAAAACTTTGCCTACTTCCCAATTCAACTTGTCTATCCATCTGTCTACCATCTCCGCTTTGCCTCTTACTTGCACCAAATCATCTACCTCCTTTTTGCTTAACAAAATAGGTGTCTCAATGGTCGTTACTTGTTGTGATCTCGGAGAGGAAAGACTTTTAAAAAATAAATGTAATTGATCCAGCTGAGCCTTAAGCTCATCTTTCTTTTGTTTGTCCTTTATCATTCTTGACTTGGTTGTTGAAGCCACCACATCAATTAGGTTCATCTATTGATTCCTAGTGGGCCTTCCCAAGTTAACAGTACTCAACTGATAATCTATTAGCTGCATGTCCCCTACCTCCTTTTCTATCATTGGCATGGCACACTCAGCAACAATCTCTCCTTTGTCCGTGAGTCTAGTAGAGTGTAGGATTTTGGCCTTCCTTTTAGGCCTCTCTTGCTTGATCTCCTTCATCATATCCTCCCAATTGAGAGGTTGTGAAGGTGTTACTACCCTTTTCTGCAGGTCTAGTTTTAACCAAGTGGGAGCACATGGAGCAGTAGTCATCATAGAAGAAGAAGAGGCAATAGTAGTATAAGGCAGCTGCATACTTACTTGGGGTTGAGAATCAACCCTTGATTTCTCTTGTTGTTCTTGCACTATATGCATCTGCACAAGTCTTTCAGCCTCTTCCCTATCCTTTTGTTCTTGTATCTTTTTATCTTCTTCTTCTTTCTTTAACCTATCTTCCTCCAATCGATCTCTCTCCACCTTTTCCCTTTCCATTCTTTCATTTTCCAATCTGTCCTTCTCTAGAGCTTCTTTTTCTTGTTTCTCTTTTTCTAAAGCCTCTATTCTTTCTTTCTCTAGCCTTTCTGCCTCTAGAGCCTTAAGTTTTTCTGCCTTTGCTTCTTCTTCTTGCTGCTTCTTAACCAGCTCTTCGAAATTCTTTCCCTTTTCTAATCTTTCTGCTTCTTCATCCTTTTGGCAAGCTTCCTCTGCAAGTTTCAACCTAGCAACCAAGACTTATTTCTCCCTCTGATTCCTTGCCTTCTCTTCTTCAAGGTCATGAATCTTTTGTATTAGTTCCAACTTGTCATTCTCTTCTTTAACCTTGAGCTCATGTTCTTGTTGCCTTCTTTGTCTCTCTATTTCATCAGCTGTTGCCTTAGCTTCAATTTGTTTGGCTTTTAATTGTTGTTGGTGCAGTATAGCATCAGCTTGCACCTTGGCATCAATTTCCTTTTGTTTTTCTAAGGCTGCAGCTCTTGCATCAGAATCTTTTTTCGCTTCTTCAAACAGCTTCCATTGCTCTTCTTGTGTCAAAACCTGCTCAGTATCCTCCTCTAGAGGCACATTCTCTTGCATATCTTTTTCTGACATGGTCACATTTGAATCTGTCCCAACCTCATGAATTTCCTGCTCTAAGGCTACTTTTCCCTTTCTAGCTCCATCCATACTATCAAGAGCTCCCTTTTGAACTTATTTACTCTTCTTCCTTGTAAGTGGGACTTGTGTGGATGATTCACCTAATATAGGTGTCAAAATAGTTGATCCTTTTTGTATATCCTCTTCTTGAATTTCCTCTTCATCATCTACCATCTCAAGTTCTATCTCTTCGATGTCTGGGCGAAAGAACTCCAATGGCTCTTTAGGAGGTGTCTTCCTTTTGATCCTTTTGTATCCCTTACCCTTTTTAGGGGCTGGTCCTTGAGGCGCTTGGGTTCTTAACACCAACCAGTTAACACTTCGATCCAAGACTATCCTTCCAATCCACTTAATATCAATGGTTTCTTCAGCATCCCAGTCAATTGGATCCAGATTCTTGGTGCCAATGTTCAAAGTCTCATAGGATGGATCCAATACAATTCCATCATCCACCAATGTGTCAGGAATGTTTTCTTTAACACCAAGCTCTGACATGAGTGAGATAGATAATCTTTCATAATTCTTCTTTCTTAGATCATACTCATCTTGCCGATCACTCCAGAAGTCTTCTAACAAATTGAAATGTTTGATAAACACCGAAGGTAACAAGGCATGCATCTTACCCTTTGGATCAAAGTGCCTATGAGTTGTGTATAAACCTAACTTCAAATGTATCAGCTCCCTGCAAACAACCTTTGCTCCTACCAAGTGTTGACAACCATACTCACCCAACTTCATGGGGAACTTGTGACATCCTACTTTATGCTTTATTCCAAACCGAGCATTCACTCCAAGAGCCTGATATACAAACTCCATCAACACTATTTTGTTATTGCAGCACCTTGGAAGTAAATGTGGATGGCCTTCAAAACCAACTAACCTGAAATATGTGAATTTGGGGTATTGAATGTACCAACATCCCCATTCGGCAATGAATGCCATGGATTCTTGACTCAACCTATACCCTGCATCTCCATTCAATTTATTAATGACTACATATATAAATGCATCATTGACTCTTCTAAATTGAGTCTCAGAAACTTGTAGAGACAACTGGTCATAATGCTCCCATACTTTATTCTATCCATCCAAGGCTCCCATTATCCCCACTCTGTTCAAACCTGGGGAAATACCCAACCTTTCCATTGCATACACAATGTAAGAAGTCATAAAGAAACACTTAGTCTCTCTGATGTTACCCAGTTGATCATGGATAGCATTTGATACGATCATAGGCCAATCAAACTGTTGTTTTCCATTTAAAATTGTCTGGATGAAAGGAAACATCCACTCCTTAAACCTAAATGTATCTCTCTTCCCAAAAACTCTAGACAACATCATAATTATATCTGATACCTCTTTGTAGAAATCTGCCCTCTTTGGCTGGTCTGCAAGCTTGCTTAAAGATTTCTTTTCTGTCTTCAACCACTTGTTCAAATGAGATTTATTGGAGTCCTTATACTGACTATATTTCTCCAAGGCCTCTGCCTCATCCAACTGTACCAAGTTCTTAGGATCCGGGACATTGAATATACTTTGTAATGCTTGAGGAGTAAGATCAATGATCACATTGTTCTGGGAATCCATGCACTATCTGGTAACAGGATTGTAGGCACTTGCAGCTGTTAAGATCAATTCTGGGCATTGGATTGACAAAAGAAATACAGTAATATGGGCTAAACTAGAATCAAGAATTCTTTGTGTCCTTCTTGTTAGATCTTCCCGTTCCACAAAGGTGTCTGCATATAGCTCCTCGAAGTTGTATTGGCCCAAGTTTGTATTAGTGATGTCTGACCAGTCAGATTCCACCTTGCTCACCTTCACCACAAGACTCCTATGATTACACCTCAAGGTATAAGGTAGTTGTTCAGGCTTGATCTTCTTTGGTTTAGGCGCTACCTTTGATGTTCCTGCAGGACGATTCCTTTGAGCAACTTCTCCTGATGTTCCTGACATTTTCTAACTTCCCTACAACAAAAACGTCTAATTAAATCTTTGAATATCATCATAAAACATGCTTTTAAAAGGATACCTTTCATGTATACATCAGAGGCGGAACCAGGCAGAAACATATTCTAAACAATCTCTTTTACACACTGTCAGAATTGGAGTCAAAACTAGAATGGACACTCTACTAATAAGAAGCGGGCTCAGAGCCGAAATTGGAACCAGAACCGGAATAGAAACTGATTCAGATTCCTTCAGATTTTCTAATTTTCATATTCGGGTTCGGTTCCGCTCCCACTTCCGCCAAGAAAACATTGTATAAAGTAAAAAATCCTCACTATAGGCGGAGTCGGAGACAGGATGGAAATGGAATCGATACCTTTTGGAAAACCAATTTTTCAAGTTCAAAAACGATTCCGATCCCGCTTCCGACCAAGTTGACCATGACGTCATAAATGACTTCATCAATTTAATGCAGAACTTCATGGTTTCAAACTAGACTATTCTCAAAACGACATGGGGCTAACCTGAATTTTGATAGAACCACTCCCATATGACCAGGGCCAACTGTATCCTAAGGCATCATATTGTAATCTTTTTAAATGTGATCACAGAAATACACGAAACCCTAATCTAGAAAACACGACATGAAAACTAGGGCACAATTTAACCCTCCTTATTTTAACCTAACGAATGCGTAAATGAAAACCCTAAGTAACAAGGAGATTCAATTAACCCTAACTCACTGTAAAAACATTAATCTACCTCACTGTAAATCCCTAATCCAACTAACGCCATTTAAAAACCTAAATTTAATCTAACTTATTGTAAATCAAAATAGCACGACGCGATCACGACTAAAACGTGAAAGTGACCGTGCCCTAAAATACAAAGAACTAAAAACAAAAGCAAAATAAATGAAGAACTAACCAGACAAACAAACTAAAGCAAGAACCTACTCAAACAAACATACGAAGAACCACGAATTCATTAAAAATGAAATGATTCAAAGAACGAACAAACATGAAAAACATAACAGTAAATAAATGAAGAACAACAACGATAAGAAACCCTACCTCGAACAAAAAAGAACCCAGCTAACCTTCTGAACTGATTCGCAAGCAATAATCTTCTCCTCCCTCAATTGATTCACTCAAACAAACTTCGCCACTGCTCTTCCTTGCTCTTTAATCTCTTAACATTGATAATAATGATACGTTTAATCCTTAATAAAGGTAAAAACGAGAATTTCTACCTACACAAGCAGCTGTCATTAATGCATTAAATGTAGTTGGCCGGAATCGGAACTGAAAGAGAACCAACACTTCACTGTAGTGCGACTTCAGTCAAAAATTCAACGACCAAGAAAATGGTTGGGGCGGAACCGAAATGGAGATTGATTCAGAAACATAAGAAATTTCCTAACTTAATTCCCATTCCGGTTCCGGTTCCACCAATAAAGCAGAAAACAAAACTCAACACAAATAGTAAAACAAAAGAACTGACATAATTAAACTTAACACAAGGACTAAGACTAAAACCAAAAGTTGAAAAGTGGAGGCGGAAATGAATTTAGATTTTGCAATTTTCAATAAACGCCAACTTAACGCCCACTCCGGCTCCGAGTCCGATGAAGACAAAACAACAGACCAAAAGAAAAGACTATCGGGATGGGGCCCAAAACGAGTTTTGATTGAAGTTTCAGAACCCGATTTGGTTCTGGCTCCGATTCTGACAGACTAAAATAAAATAAACAAAGTGTTGAAAGGAGAAAGACTCCAAACTTTGTTTGAAAAACAACAAGAGATGAAAATAAACAAAAAGGGGGACCCATTTTGACCAAGGCAAAAGATGGGGTGGTTATGCAAGGCATAACAGGTTGCCACTGACAATTTTAAACTCTCATTCTATTAAGCTAAAATGAATCTATTGATATACCATAATCTTCAAGAAATAGCTCAATATAGCAAATAAATTGCAATGCTACCGATTCAAACTTTCATTTAGCATTCATCAGCCCATACAAAGAGAACACACACATTCTATAGAAACATGGACAATATCATATTTACTTCATGATCCTTGAATACATCATATAACATGTATTAACGATAATGCCTTAGCAAATTAAGTTCTTAAGCATACTGTAAGTCATATATTCATTATGGGCAATAGACAACCCTAAATTACATTGCAAAATAAAAATGTTCAACAACTTTCGTATAGGGTTATATATATGATATGGTTTTACATCTATATTAGGGCTTCTTAGAAATTCTTAAGACCCAAAATGAAAGCCAAAATGTACCCGGTTGTTGATCCTCACATGCAGGTTCTTGTCCTCTGGTATGCATTCCATAGGTTGTAGCCAAAAAGTGAGCCGAAACATAGTATTAAAATCCCACATAGGCGATAAATTCATCTACCCAATCAAAATCCTGAACAAGCTTGAGATGATAGAGCTTCTTCAGGAATTTGTAACCCTCAAGCACTTGATGCCAATGGCTCAAAATCTCTGCTCCACTAATATCCAATAAAAATGAAAGATATCTAGTACCCAATGGGAGACCTATTTCTTGGGGGCACATAATACCTACCCCAAGGCATGCGGCCTCCAAAATATGCTACACCCTTAATATTAGAGTACATTGAGTTATGAATAGTCAGCTTATGGCTATCTTAACTCTTAATTAAGTCATATTATCAATATTATATTTTTATTTAGTTGATTAGGTCAGACTAGGGCTTATATAGGGTTATTTAAGTCAGCTTGGGTGATATCCTATGCATAAATAGGTATATATACCTGAGGTTGCGAGTCTTGTTTCTTCATCATAGTGTGAATTGTGTTCTCATTGGAGATATTTGGAGGTTTTCCCCCTTGAATTGGCTTGTTATTCTCAATTATTCTATTTTGCAAGTTATTTCATTACAAGTTGTATCAGAGCATGATTTTGGCACCATTACAACAAGGCATTTTTTTCAATTTTTGAGGTCATTTTATGAAACCCAAATCTCCCATATTTTGGTGAATGTTTGTTTGATTTTTGAAGAGTTTCTGAAGGATTTTTTTAAGAAGCTACAATCCATATTTCAAAATAATTAGAGAAAAATTGAGCGAGTTATTGCAGAATTAGGGTTTCTACCCAATTTATTTGGAAAACACGTATCTCCCACATATGAACAAATTGGTTCCTGATTTTTTGTGGGTTTGTTTAGACATATAAAATTGGGATATAATCAATTTTTTAGATAAATTGAAGTAGAAATAATTTATTTATTGGGAAATTATGGTTTTCAAAAAAATCGATCTCAAGACTGCATGTCACCTAATTTTTGGGAGATTTTTCTATTGGAATGCGACCTAGGCCTTGGTAAGTCATAGTGAACTTTTCAAATTATTTTGAATTTATTTTTGATTTATTGCAAAATTACTTTCTACCATCATGACGGGGCCTACAACAAGAGGTAAAAAGAATGCTACCACACTAGGGAAATCTTTAGAGAATGATGGAGTAGAAAATAAGGATTTTAACCCTAAGGATGAAATAAACAAAGTCAAGGGTGATATTTCATCATTAGAGAAGAATATTATGGAAGCAATTGGTGAATTGAAATAATTTATTCAAGATATGTGTTGTAAGGGTGAAGATAATGCTTCTGTTGGACATGAATTCATTGGACTTGATTTGGGTTTCAAGAAGGATCCTTCCTTTAATAATCATATGCTAAGGAAATTCACACCTAAGTTGGCTATGAGAAATTTTGATGGAAAGGATTCAAATAAGTGGCTATGCCAAATGGAGCAGTTCTTTGATATCCATCATGTTCCTAGTCAACAAAAGGTGGCTATGGCATCATTATACCTAGAACTAGATTAATTTATTTGGTATCGTTGGTTATGTGATGAGAAGAGAAAAAACGGTTGTGTGGTCACATGGATAATTTTTCAAGAAGAGATTGCTACCCATTATGGAGATAACTTTATGGATAGCTACTTTTTCCAACTCACTAAACTAAAGAAAACAGGCATGGTCAAGGATTATATTCAGCAATTTCAAACCCTTTCTCTAAGAGTTGAGAATGTGGAGGAAGAAAATATGAAGGAACTATTTCTAGGCGGTTTAAAGGATCACATAAAATATAAAGTACAATTTTTCCAACCACAATCCTTATCGCAAGAAATGGTAATGGAAAGACAAGTGGCGAAGAAGTATTTGACAAGTAGGAGACAAGGGAATATAAATTTCAGTGAAAGGAGATCTCCTACACATTCACTACCACAGCCTACTAGGTTGACTCCACAACAAATTGAGGAGAAGAGAGAAAAAGGGTTAGGTTTCAATTGTGATAGCAAATATAGTCAAGGGCATAGATGTAGTGAAAAGATTGTTTTATATTGAAGGACCGAGGGAGGAAGAAGATGAGGAACCAATATTAGAGGGTGATAAGGATTTAGATGATGAATCACATGATTCCCAACCAATCATTTCTTGTCATGCACTCTTTGGTTTTAGTGCCCCACAAACTCTCAAGGTAGTTGGGTTATTAAAGAAGCAGAAAGTAACCATGTTGATCGACTCAGGTAGTACTCATAATTTCATTAACAAAAAGTTGGCTAATCGTCTAAATTGTTTTATATGTCCAGCTCCAAAATTTTAGGTCTTGATTGCAAATGGTGGTACTGTCAGTTGTTTTGGAAAGTGTCATAGCATTAAATTATCTATGGGAGATTATCACCTTGATAGCCCAATGTATGCTATCCCATGGGTGCAATAGATATTATTTTGGGAGTACAATGGCTTACTACTTTGAGAATAATTGAGAAGAAATTTCAAGAATTATTCATGAGATTCCAATCAGAAGGAAAGACAATAGAGATAAGAGGGTTGAAGTCAAATTCCCCACCAATAGTTATCTCTTATCAAATGCAAAAGTTTCTTAAGAAAGGAGTTGATGGATTTGTGGCTCAGTTATGTTCATTAGAAGTCTCTCAATCTAATGCTCCTACCCATCCATATTTACAAGCAATAATTGAGCATCACTCAATGGTTTTGGGAGATATACCTAAAGGAATTCCTCCTAAGAGGGATTGTGATCATTCCATACAAATAGTTCTAGGGATCCAACCCCCCAAGATCAAGCCTTACTGGTACCCACATATACAGAAAAGTGAGATAGAAAATATTGTTGAGAAGATGTTAGAGATAGGAATTGTCATACATAGCCAAAGTACTTACTCTTCGCATGTGGTGATGGTGCGGAAGATGGATGAAACTTGGCACATGTGTTAGAACTATTGAGTGCTCAACATGTACAACATCAAAGATAAGTTTCCTATTCTAGATATTGATGATTTGTTAAATGAATTGAATGGAGCTATGTATTTTATAAAGTTAGATCTTAGTTCTGGTTATCACCAAATTTGAATTAAGGAAGAAGATATTTGTAAGACAAAATTTAGGACTCATAAGGGTCATTATGAGTTTTTGGTGATTCTATTTGGTATTACTAATGCTCCATCTACATTTCAAAGTTTGATGAATTCCATCTTTAAAATTTCTTGAGGAAGTTTGTATTAGTGTTTTTTGATGATATATTGATTTATAGCAAGACATGGGAAGAACACTTGATCAAGTATTACAAGTTATTGAAGAGCATCAACTCTATGCTAAGCCACCCAAGTGTGATTTTGATCTTAATGAGGTGGAGTAATTGGGACACATAGTTTCACATGAAGGATTAAAGGTGGATCCTAAAAAAATTAAGGCTATCATGGAATGGCATATTCCCAAAACTAATAAGCAATTGAAGGGTTTCTTGGGATTGATTGGATACTATAGAAGATTTGTGAAGAATTATGCTCATATAGCAGTACTCCTCACATCTTTATTGAAGGAATCCTTTCATTGGAATGAATGTGCTAATTCAACATTTGAAATGTTAAAGGAGGCTATGTGCACAAATCCAATGCTTGCCACTCCCGATTTCACAAAGGATTTTATTGTGGAATGTGATGCTTTAGGAAATGGTATAGGTGCAATTCTCATGCAGGAGGTTCATCCCATTTATTTTGAGATCTGTCAATTAAAGGGTAAGAATCAACTCAAACCTATATATGAGAAGGAAATGCTAGCTATTCTTTATGCAGTAAAACAATGGGGGTCTTATCTAATGGGTAGTCACTTCAAGGTTAAGATAGATCATGATAGCCTAAAATATTTTTTGGAACAAATATTTCTTCTAAAGAAAAAAAATTACTAAGATGTTGGGATATGATTTTGAGATTGTATATAAAAAGGGAAGGAAAATATTGTGGAAAATCCACTATCGAGGAAGGATGAAGCTTTATTGTGTGCCCTTTCAATATTACAAGAATATTGGGTAGAAGAATCCAAAGAAGAGTGGAAAAACGATGTGGCTACTAGTAATCTCATTCAACAATTACAGAATGATCCTAGCAGTTTAGATATTATTTTTTTGGAAGGGAGATACTTTGTGGTATAAAGAGTGATTGTATCTTTGCAAGAATTCCTCTCTCAAAAAAAGATTCTCACAAAGCTACATGATTCTCCAATGGGTGGTCATTCAATTTTTTTGAAGACATATCATCGGGTCAAAAAAGACTTCTTTTAGGAACGGCTAAAAGGGGATGTTCAAAAATTTGTGGTAGAATGTTTGGTTTGTCAACAAAGTAAGGGGGGGACAATTAAGACACTTGGTCTCTTGCAACCCTTAGTTATTCCTAGCCGGTGTTGGGAAGAGGTCTAAATGGACTTCATCACAGGGCTTCCAAGATCTAATGGTAAGAATTTTATCATGGTAGTAATGGATCGCCTCACTAAATATGCACATTTTGTTGCATTATCACATCCTTTTACAACAAGTACAATGGCAAAAGAATTTTTGGAGAATATTCAAAATCTATATGGTATACCTAAGGTTATTGTTAGTGACCGTGATCCTATCTTTACTAGTAACTTTTGGACATATTTATTCAAATGTTTGGGTACTCAATTGGCTCATAGTTCTTCATACCATATGCAATCTGATGGGAAAACAAAGGTTGTTAATAAGTTTTTGGAAGGATATCTATGTTGTTTTACTTTAGATAGACAGTCTCAATGGGTAGATTGGCTACCACTAGCAGAATGGTGGTATAACACTTCCTTCCATAGTTCATTAAAAATGTCTCCATTTATGGCATTGTATGGATATAATCCTCCTTCCACCACATCATCATTGAAGGTGTCACCAAGAGTTCACACTATGAATGACCACATGATTCATCAACAACAAGTACTTTCAAGATTTAAAGAGAATCTATCCATGGCACAAAATTGAATGAAGTAGCAAGCAGACCAACACCATAGTGAAATAATTTTTGATGTTGGGGATTGGGTTTTCTTGAGATTGCAACCTTACAAGAAAATTTCATTGAAGCAATAGTCAAAGAATAAAAAGCTATCTCCAAAATATTATGGCCCATATCAAATCATGCATAAGATAGGTAGTATTTCCTACAAGATTGAATTACCATCATTAACAAAGATACATAGAGTTTTTCATGTTTCTTGTTTGAAGAAGGTAATTATGAATAATATCCCTACTCAGACAATATTACTGGAGCTTAATGAAGAAGGAAGAATCATATTGGAACCATAATGTATTCTTTAGAAATGCACAAGGAAGCTAAGGACTAGAACACTCACTCAATATCTCATCCAATGGAAGAATTTACCAATTGAAGATGCCACATGGGAGGATGAGGAATTTATTCAAAAGCATCCAAAATTGCCTATCATTGAGGATAATTCTTATCTAAAGAGGGGGGAACACTACACCCTTAATATTAGAGTACATCGGGTTATGAATAGTCAGCTTGTGGCTATATTAACTCCTAATTAATTCATATTATCAATATTATATTTTTATTTAGTTGATTAGGCTAGCCTAGGGCTTATATATGGTTATCTAAGTTGTCCTAGGTGATATCCTAGGCATAAATAGGTATATATAGGAGGTCGTGAGTCTTATTTCTTCATCATATTATGAATTTTGTTCTCATTGAAGATAATTGGAGGTTTCCCCCCTCGAAGTAGCTTTTTATTCTCATTTATTATCAAGTATTTGCATCATATTTCATATCAAACTCTTCTATTGTGCAAGTTAAATTTCATTACAAAACATCCTCAAGCCCTCCTAATAAGTTGGGATTGAATAGGGCCTTACTAAAAGTTACAATCTCATTCTTGGGAACATGTAGGTCCAATAAAGAAGCCACAAAACGGGCTGAAATATCTGTATTAACGCGGTAACATTCTTCATATATAAAAAACTATCTCCCAATGCAAGCTTCACTATGACCATAGTAAGGAAACCTTTCCTCAAAATAAGTTTAAGGCGTTGATCTATAATACAGACCAAGAAGGAAAGTTGACTCTTGTTGTAGGTTAACAATATAGATGTCTCCATGAGCACATAATATTGCTATTTCTTTTTTGTCTTCCTTTTGTACTCTGGTAGTGAGCCTTGGATGTGAACCTTTCTAGAAAGTGTGTCCTATTCTGGTAGTGAGCCTTTGTACCAGTTTTTCAATTATTTATATTGTGAGCTAATCCTCACTGTGGTTTTTCCCTTCTTGGGTTTTCCATGTAAATCTGGTGTTCTCTTGTGTATGGTGTTGTTTCAGTTTTTGTTATCTGCATTTCATGCTAATTCATCATAAAAAATTAAGGGTTTAATGAATGTGTGTGGATTTGAATGTTAATGAGGATTTTGATGTTTTAAGATACAAATGATTCACCCCCCCTCTTATTTGTCTTTTTCATTCTACAATTGGTCTCAGAGCGAGATTCCTTGGAGAAAATCTTAACATCTTGAGGTAGATCTAGGATGGCGAACAAGAAGGAGATCCCTATGTTTGATGGCACAGACTATACATTCTAGAAGGTTAAGATGGAAGGCTATTTGGTTTACCTTGGATATGATGTTTTGTAAGAAGTGAAGACTAATTACACTATACCTAGAAATGTACCGAGCACAAGTGATGAGATAAAAGCCTATGAAAACATGGTAAAGTAAGGTTTGTTCTTTTGAGTAGTCTTGCAAATTTTGAATTAGTGAAAGTTATGGATTTGAAAACTGATAAAGAAATCTGGGATAAGCTAGAAATTATTTATGAAGGAGAAGATAAGGTTAAACAAGCTAAGATACAGAATCTAAAGACACAATTTGAGAACTTGCAAATGTCTGAAGATGAAACAGTTACAAGTTACATGCAAAGGGTTGATGAACTTGTGAGTGTAATGAGAGGTCTTGGTGTAAAATTCAAAGAACCTAAAGTGGTAAATAAAATTCTTAGAACTCTTCCTGATTCATATGGTCAAAAAGTTTCTACTATTAAGGAAGTTGCAAATTTTAATACTTACACTAGATATCAGTTGTTTAGCACACTAACTGCTTTTGAAATAAGAAAATTCAGTCTGAATAATGGTACAAAAGTGGAGACAACTTTCAAGACTGGAAAATAAAAAATATTGAAGATTTAGATGGAGATTATCTTGATGATGTGGAAGACAAATTTGTAAGAAGGATGGAAAAGGGCACCAATAAGTACAAAGGTAAATTACCTTTCAAATGTTTCATTTGTGGAAAAATAGGTCATTATGCTTCAATATGTCCAAACCAAAGTGTGAACAATAAGAATAAAGAAAACATAGGTAATATGATCAAGAAAATTTGTTATGTTAGAGAAGATGTTGGTATTTCTGATGATGAATCTGATTATGGAGACTATGATGATAATTGTAGAGAAGGGGGATTTTCTACTCATGAGTCTCTTTATTCTCAAGAGATTCCCAGGGACCAAACTGCCCTAAGCTACCTCAGACTACTTCAAGGTTCAAAGCGAGAATTTCAAAATCAAAATGAGTAGGTCATAGACATCTTCCAAATATACTAACATGTTTTTGGCCAAGGACGAAAGCACAGCATACGAATGCCAGTGTGGTACACTCGAGTCTTAGAGGTGTGCTAGCATCTCGAATGGACTAAAATTTGATAATATCGTAGAGAAAAGAAAAGTGATAACTTCTACTGTGACTGCTAAGAACTCTTGGAATGCGAGAAAGTAATAGAATATAACAAAACTGAAGTAAAGTAAAGTAAAGTAAATGATAAAACTAAAGAGGAAGAGAGAAAATTCTTACAACAACCCAAGTGATGAAGCCTCCAAAAAGTAGATATCTTCAACACATAAGACCAAGGGAAAAATGTTGGGGCTGTTTAGGGGTTTGCCTCAGTCAAATCCTCATTTTGGTGTTCCCACCTCCATGGATATCCAGATAGATAGAGAGAAATAATAAGAAAAAATTAAATGAATGCAAGAGTAATAAAAGAAAACCCTGATCAAGGAGGAGAACCTATATCATGAAATAGAGATGCAATAGATAAGGAATGTGAGAAATTCCAAGATTCTCAAAGACATAAGATATGCAAGATATCACCTACAAGGCTTAAGGAAGCGAGAGAGAGAGAGAGAGAGATAGTTGTGAGAGCCGAGAGAGTTTCAAAGTGTTGTAAGAGCTTGAGAGTGTTGTTGTAGCAAGTTGTAGAGAGTTGTCCAAGCAAGATATCAAGAGTAAGACAAGAGACTATCCAAGAGAGAAGCCAAGAAGCTAGAAGAC